>VDFB02058242.1:98921657-99417677 GCA_007258455.2 Sequoia sempervirens | reverse complement strand
TCAACTCTCTCTTTTGCTCTCATGGTTGAATATCAAAATCCAGTATGGTGGGCCTCTAGACTTCTAGTCATCTTTCTTCCTCTTCCACCAAATGTTGTCGTGATCCACATGTCTGCTAGCCTAATTGGCTTTGTTTTTGAAAGCTGAAGTTTCTCTTGAGTCACTAGTGTAGCTCTCTCTACCTTTCCAAACTCTTTCATTGCTACAGATCGTCTTTGGGATTTAGTCATTTGTACCACATAGTTGATGTGCTTTGAATCCTTGCATCTAAGGGGTTTAAAACCTTAGGGGCCTTAGATGAGAAAAAGAAGTAATGTTTTTCTTTTCTTTTTATGTGAGGACCTAGTAGTGAGATAAAAGAGGACTGTATAGAAAAATGAAAAAAGAAGACATAAAATTCATGGACCATACTATATCACCTACATGCTAGCTAACAAGGACATGAATGTAGTAGATTTAGGTATGATAGGGGTATTGCAAGGTATATTTGAGAAATATATAAGAATGAAGAAGAATTCAATGGATCAAATTAGTGTCAAATGTTTTCCTAAAAGATCTCCCACACCCTATTAGGGAATTTAATCATTTCTAAGCATTTTCCACATCCTATGGGAAAGTTTGAGGAGGCTCAAATAGTTGAGAGTTTAATGAGTAATTATAACTTCTTTCCATGCAATCATGATTAGTTAGAGAACATATAGGGAAACTTGATGAGCTATGCAACAAATGAAGAGAATATAGGGTATTTTGACCTAGTCTTAAGCATCTCCAAGCGTCTACGAGATATTGAAGGAGTCTTGGCTGATAGATGGGGTCGAGGATAGAAATTTTTATTTTTTAGTTTACATTGATGACATCATGTGGGACATCCATAGTCTTATTCTTGGATTCACGTTGACATCACAAAATTATATGGGATGGATAGAGATGGCAAGCTCTACAACTGTCAGTTCATGTTAATTTTAATATATATAACTTATAGTCATAGGAATTACAAGACAAAACAATCATGGTAGGACCATTCTTAAAAGATTTCAAATAATAACCTAGTGAACCATATACTCTTATGGCTATATATATACACAAATTTAGATTAAACTTAGAATTCATTAACTTTAAGTTCTATTTATTCTATATTACCTCAGTGAAAGTTTGATCAAATCTACTTGCACTTAGAGGTGTTTCCTTGAAACCTCAACAACACCCTGTTCAACATCCAAAATCACATATTAAAATACCATTCGTAAAAAAATTCTATTAACATATGTAATCAATTTATAATTGTTTACACTAACTTTACATACCCAGCGATGGAGTTGTCTTGCATAAATAAGTAGATTATTTGGTGCCAAGGGTCAACTTCTTGTGACCCTACAATTTTATTAAAATAATAAAACTAAATTAGTTAATCTTGCATTTGACAATTAAAAATTTAATAAACTAAATTCAATGAACCGTTCAATTTGGCCCCATCAGCCCACCATACATGTGAGAATGTCGGCCGCCCTCTCTATCCAGAGTAGATACATACGGATCAGACTCGCAGTAAAGTTATATGGATCTGATGGCACCACGAGGGGCCGGTGGGGTCATGCGAACAGAGTGGCTCGCAGATCAGCACACACATGGCCTCGAGGCCACCACACGAAGACTCCCACGGATTGCTTGTTTGGCCCAATGGGGCTGGTGTGGTGGATGGCACTCGAGTCCAAGGATGTGATCACCTGCAGTCTCACTTCGGCACTCTCGCACCCGGCTACCCGGCAGCCGCCCAATCTGCTCCGCGAGAAGTGACCCTAGCTGAGGGAGATTACCATCCCCGTGGGTGGGATCGGCCATGCAGGGCCTGTCACGTGTGACCCCCACCTCCCCAAAACTCTTCATCCAAAATAATTTGGGATTTGGTTCAATACAAACTCGATTATAATTTCTAAGAAAATATTGGGGGACTTCCACGGTTATTGCAGGTGGGTAATCAAAGACCATATACCATCGTCATAAAAGCGGTTCCTAATCTCTACGTGGTGGCACCAATGGATAGGAAACCTCTTTGCATTGAGGGTGAGATTTTGATTTGTTCTAGGGTCAGTGAATAGAGAGCACAAATCGCCTTTAGTAATCTTTAAATCTTTAACTTGTTTATATGATAATTTATCTGCATAATATTCCCTTGATGTTTGCCTCCTATTTTGCCATCCAGATATTTGTTGGGTAATTGCATCCACATTTTTTAACAAATCCTTCAACGAATCTGCTAGATGTATCCTTTCTGTGGTTGAAGAATTTTGATTACTCAACCTACTAATAAGATCCTCAACTTCTTTTTTATTGTTTTCAATTTCACTCCTCAAATTTTCTTGAGTGCCAGGAGGGTATTGAGAGAATGGTGGGGGAGGTTGATTTTGTTGTTGAGGTTGATTTTGTTGAGTTGATTTGGTTGAGATTTTCCTCCTCTTGTTGAGGATTTCCTACAAATTAAAAAAAAATCATTCATTTCTAAACTAAAACAAACAAAATCAATTTAAAACAAAAAAATTCATTACAAATACCAAACAAAACTTACCTCTTGCATCTTTTCGTCGTCGGGGTGCCATATTTGTGAAGAAAATTGAACTCAAGTTGATCAAATGTGAAGTAGTCACCTCCTCAACAACGCGAGCGCGTAGTGCAGGGTTCTTGGCCGCGGGCAGAAATAGAAAACAGTAAAAACAGAAATGAAGAATGTTACTTTTTTTTTTGCTTTTAAAAAGACAAAACGCGTTCGCGTTATAACGCGAACGCGTTTTGTCTCATTTTTCACTTTTGTGGCCACAAAAGTGCGACCATCTTGGTGCACTTACCCTACAGTGGGACTAAGTCACCATTGATGGTGACTTGGTCCACTTTGGCTTTTCTGAAAATTCGAAACTGGAGTTGGAAGCTCTCAGTCTACTCTTTTTGTTCCTCTAGGTGTCTAGTTCTGAAACTGTCAAATTCGGGCCTGAAAGTGACTTTTTGGATATTTTGACTTAGATAATGAGGAGATGTCTTCAAGAAGTTTGCAACCTATTCTTCAATGATTTCTAAGCCTTCAAGGTACCTAAATCTGCAAACAAATGCAAAAAGAAAGAGAAATGTTGAATGTTAGGGATTAGGGGTTTGCCTTGGTCAAACCCCGTTTAGGTAATTAAACCAAAATGATGAAATAAAATCATGAAACATGAAACATTAAACAATGTAATTAGAAACTTTCCATGACGATGGATCTTTGAATTGTTGCAACAATGGATGAAGAATCTTTCTCTTAAATGCCTTAGAAGTGAGCTTGAATGCTATCTTGATGACTTAAGATATTAGAACCCAAGCTTGCTTGACTTGACAACATGGATGAATGATGAATGAATAATTGAATGAATTCCTTATGAATTAGGGTTAAAGGTCTCCTTTTATAAAGGAGAGTTAAGTGAATGGCTAAAATAAGGATCATGATCAAGGGCCAAGATTAAATTAGAAAATAATTTAATCAAGGATGGAGGTTAATTAAGAGAAGAACAACATGGATAGATAAAGAATTGAGGTGGAAGATAAGATTAGCACATAAAAAGAGGTTGTTGGAGAAAAATAAAATAATAAAATAATTTAATTTAGGTGGCCAACATAGGAGAAAAAAATAAAATATTAATTTTATTTATTTAAAAAGAAAGGTGAGAACAAATAATGAGATAATTAAATAATTAAAAATGATTATTTAATTATAGAGGAAAGGTGGAGTGTTAAACATTAAATAATTAAAAACAATTTAATGGAGAGGGAAGGAATAATTAAATAATTAAAATAATTATTTAATTGGGGAGATAAAGAAAGGATAAATAATTAAATAAATATAACATTTATTTAATTATAGAGAGAAAAGGCTAAAGAATAATTAAATAATTGAAATAATTATTTAATTATAGAAGAAGAGGGAAAAGCTAAATTTTAAATTAAAATAATATTTAATTCAAAAGTAGGGGAGAAAGGACCATTAGACTTAAATGCTTAATAAAAGTCTAGAAAAGTGTGAAAGTCATTTACAATTCTTTACAACACCTTTACAAGACATGCATTTTATTTAATTTGCGAGGATCCAAGACCTAATGTGAATATGTAAAACACCTCACAACACTAGACCAAGGCGATATTAAGTCCAATTTATCATTAATTATTCCCAAATCAAGCAAGGAAAAAGGGATAATTTTTCGGTGTCCACACATCCCATTGAAGATTGCAGCCATTTTGCACTTTGGACTCTTAAGGGATTCTACCAGTTGAACATAGCTCAGAGCGATTCAGAATATTTGGGTGTGAAAGAGGACCATACCTAGCATAAAAATACCCACCTAGATGCATTAGAATAGTTTGTTTCGTCACACAAGTTGTAGAAAAAAATTTGCACCACTTTGCAACTTTACACTACTTGCATTTGACAACTTTTTCCCCAAGTGAAAAGTTGCCACCATGGGAAAAAACATCCAATTTAGTGAAAACCAAGAGAGGTTATTATAGAGAGGCCCAAAAAAATCTCGTAGGCTTAGATGAGAAGTTTCTAAGCATCACGGTGTCTGAGTAACAACTCATTGAAGGTTGTAGCCATTTTGCACTTTGGACTCCTAAGGGATTTTTTTGGTTAAACGTAGCTCAAAGTGATTCATCGTGTTTGGGTACAAAATAGGACCATGCCTAGTTTAAATATACCCACCCAGATGAGCTGGAACAATTTTTTTAGTCACATGAGTTGCAAGAAAAAAGTTGCACCATTTTTAACTTTACACTACTTGCATCTGAAAACTTTTTCCCCAAGTGAAAAGTCGCCACCACGGGAAAATGCCTCCGATTTAGTGAAACATGAGAGAGGTTATTGTAGAGGAGACCAACATGATCTTATAGCCTTAGAGAAGCAGTTTCTAGTCATCATGGTGTCCGAGTAACAACCCATCAAAGATTGCATCCATTTTGCACTTTGGACTCTTGAGGGATTATGTCGGTTGAACATAGCTCAAAGTGATTCGATGTGTTTGAGTGTGAGAGAGGATTGTGCCTAGAATAAACATACCCACTTATATGTGTTTGAATAGTTCACTTGGTCGCACGAGTTGCAGAACAAAAGTTCAACCACTTTGCAATTTTACACTACTTGTAATTGACAACTTTTTCCCTAAGTGAAAAGTCACCACCACGGGAAAACGTCTCCAAGTTAGCAAAAACTAAGAGAGGTTATTATATAAGGGCCCAACATGATCCCTAGGCTTAGAAAAGATATTTCTAAGTGAAATGGTGTCTTACTAACAACCCATCGAAGATTGCAGTCATTTTGCACTTTGGACTCAAGGGATTCTACCGGTTGAACGTAGCTCAAAGAAATTCAGTGTGTTTGGGTATGATAGAGGACCATGCCTAGCATAAACATATGCAACCAAATATGTTGGAACAATTCGTTTGGTCACACAAGTTGCAGAATGAAAGTTACACCACTTTGCAACTTTACACTACACACTACTTGCATTTGAACACTTTTTCCGCAAGTAAAAAGTTTCCACCATGGGAAAATGCATCTGAGTTAGGGAAAAATCGAAGAGTTAATTATAGAGGAGCCCAATTCGATCCTGTATCCTAAGACAAGAAGTTTCTAAGCTTCATGATGTCTGAGTAACAACCCGTCGAAGATTGTAGCCATTTTGCACTTTGGACTCTTAAGGGATTATGTCGGTTGAATGTAGCTCAGAGTGATTAGACATGTTTGGGTGTGAAAGAGGACTATGTCTAGTGTAAATTTACCCACCCAAATGTGTTGGAATAGTTTATTTTTTCACACAAGTTGCAGAATGAAAGTTGCACTACTTTGCAACTTTACACTACTTTTATTTGACAAATTTTTCCCCAAGTGAAAAGCCGCCACCATGGGAAAATGCATCTGAGTTAGCGAAAAATAAGAGAGGTTATTGTAGAGGGGGCAAACATGTTCTCATAGGCTTAGATGATAAGTTTCTAAGAATCACAGTGTCAGAGTAACATCCCATTGAATATTGCACCCATTTTGCACTTTGGATTCTTAAGGGATTTTGTCGGTTGAACGTAGCTTAGAGCGATTCAGTGTGTTTGGATGCAAAAGATGACCATTCCTAGTGTAAACGTACCCACCCAGATGCATTGGAACACTTTGTTTGGTCACATTAGTTGTAAAATGAAAGTTGCACCATTTTGCAACTTTACACTACTTGCATTTGACAGCTTTTTCCCCAAGTGAAAGGTCACCACCACGGGAAAAATACATCCAAGTTAGAAAAAATAAAGAGAGGTTATTTTAGAGGGTCCCAACATGATCTCATAGGCTCAGGCGATAATTTTTCTAAGCGTCACGGTGTCTGAGTAACAACCTGTCAAAATTGCATCCATTTTGCAGTTTGTACTCTTAAGGGATTCTACCAGTTGAACATAGCTCAGAGCGATTCAGCATGTTTGGATGCAAAAGAGGACCATTCCTAGTGTAAACGTACCCAACCAAACATTTTGGAATAGTTCATTTGGTCACATGAGTTGCATAATGAAAGTTGCATCACTTTGCAACTTTACACTACTTGCATTTGACAACTTTTTCCCCAAGTGAAAAGTCGCCACCATTGGAAAATACATCTGAGTTAGCAAAAAGAAAGAGAGGTTATTGTAGAGGATCCCAACATGATCCTGTAGGATAAGATGAGAAGTTTCTAAGTGTCACGGTGTCCGAGTGACATCCCATCAAATATTGCAACCATTTTGCACTTTGGACTCTTAAGGGATTCTACTAGTTGAACTTAGCTTGGAGCGATTCAGCATGTTTGGGTAATAAATAGGACCATTCCTAGCATAAGCGTACCCACTCGAGTGCATTGGAATAGTTTGTTTGGTCACATGAGCTGCAGAATGAAAGTTGCACCACTTTGCAACTTTACACTACTTGCATTTGAAAACTTTTTCCCCAAGTGAAAAGTTTCCACTACGAGAAAAAAACCTCTGAGTTAGAAAAAAATGAGAGAGGTTATTGTAGAGGAGCCCAAGGCGATCTCGTAGCCTCATATGAGAAGTTTATAAGCACCATGGTGTTCAAGTAATAGCCCGTCAAAGATTGTATCCATTTTTCACTTTGGACTGATAAGAGATTATGTTGGTTGAACGTAGCTCAGAGTGAAAACCAGTGCCTCACCCAAATAAGCTAAAAATTATTGAAAAACTATTTATACCACATGTGTAAATCCTTGGAAAATTTGGAAATCTCCTTGCTTCAAATGAAGTGTCTTGGAAACATTCACTTGGAAGTCCATTCATTGACCTTTTGACTCTAATTGCAAAAACACACACTTTTAATGAGTCTACCACTTTTCCATCACTTAATTTTATTGTTTCAACTTCACTTTAACAAACACATTTCTATGGATAGCAATAAAAGGAAATAAATAGACAACCACCATAAGTTAACTTTTCCATCACTTAAGTTTTGTCGTTTGAAGTTTGTTGTTTCAACTTCACTTTTAATAGTAATAAATAGACAACCACCATAAAGTATGCAAAGGATCATCAAATTATAGACAGAGGAAAAGGCAATACTTAGAGAACAATCATAAAGTATTTAAGTCAAAGGTTTTTTATTTTATGACAAAATCAATGAAAAAGAATTTTAATTATTAAATGGGGCTTATTTTCATGATATTCGCGTGCACGAGTGAAAAGGGATTAAGTTTCATCTTTGATTTTTGAGTTTGGATCAGTAATAGTGCATCATTTATGCATTTTTTCAATAAACCATAATGTTGATTTATGCCTTGGAACATTGTATCATGGAATTCTAAGTCCAAAAAGGGTTGAGAATCATCATGATATGTTTTTAAAAACCTGAGACAACCCAAGGTATGTGCTCATGCTGTTCCATCCTTTGTTTGTGTTATTCACCATGTGACTATGTTGCCAAAGTTGACAAGAGCACCAAATGACAAGTGATTGTTTGGAGAGATTGGTTGGTTGAAGAATGTTTGGAAGTTGTAAAAGGTGTTGGAGCATGTTGAAACATTGTTTCCCCCACTTTTCATGTTGTTATGCCCTTGTTGGTGTGTTTTTCCTTCCTTGAATGCCCACTAGGCTAGGTTGTCAATGGTGGCAAGGTGTACTAGGATGTCATGTGCAAATTGCTTTTCAATGAAGCCCTTTAAGGGTGTTTGAGATTATGTAAATAAACAGATCATGATGAAAGTGACTCTAAAACTCATCTAGGATTAGAGTAGATTTTGGAAAGCCAAACACAAAAAACCTGAGAGTAGATAAGCTTGACAATGATCGATTCCCTTTTATTGGTTTAGACTATATATAGTGGGGTCAAAAGGTGAGTTCATAGCCTTCTAATGCAAACTTTAACCTCAAGTTGAAGCATACTAAATGAGGAAGGGTTGATCAAGTTTTAATGCCAAATAATGATGATGGAAGGAGTTCTAGGGTTTATAAAAGAGCAAGAAAATATGCCTTTGTATAATAGAAGACATTGTTTTAGATTTTGTCATAAATCCACATGATTTTCCTTCAAGAAAACTTTAAATGTAAACCATAAGCCATTACAACTAACTTTAAATGTAATATACACATTTAATTGAGGCATATATTAAGGAATATACACATTTGCACATATAAATTTCTCATAATTTTTGTATATCAAAAAATGCACTAAGTCAATAACAAATATTACAATAGTGATGGAAGAACATCTTGAAAATCCCCCCATTTCTCAATACTTGTAGCAATACATGCAAGGAAATAATCCTCCTATTTATAGCCCATATCATGAAATATATTGTGTAAGATGAAATAAAAGGAGTTGTTTCCCCAGTTTCTTTTCTCCAATCCACTTCAGGTGGTCCAGTTATTTGCATTCCAAAATGCTTCAAAACATCTACATCCCCTGCTTCCTTGGAAACACATGGGTAGTAGCCTCTTCATGGTTTTGTACTCTCACTAGAATTTGGTCCATGAAAATCCTACAAAATCCTAACAATTTTAGACATGGACTCACATAAAAGTCATTAAAAGACCAATAACTAAACAATGTCAAACATACACCTTCTAACCAGATCTATTATCACCTTCATGCATGCTATAAGTAGATTGATTAAATGTCCTACAATGGTGATGTGGCTCATCTTTCGCTACTTTCTCATCTTTCAATGATCCTACGTATAAATTTCAAATATATATAAAGATAATTAACATAAAACATGTAGCATATCAGAGTATGAGAAATTTACGAAATGGAAAAGAAAGAGAAGATTGAAAACCAGAAAATGCACTAGCAACCAATGTTTCTCATACCACTGACCACTTGCACCAGCAACCGATGTTCTTCTTTTCCTAAGTTGAAAATCTTAAGTATAACCTACAATCACAAATGCATCAATGACAGTCCTAAATGCATATGACATCAAACACCAATAGAGAATACCAACTTAAAGGTAGTCAATAGAGAGAAACATATAATTATCATTTTGCAAATTAACAATAATGCAATTTTGCAAACCCTTCTACAATTAAACTTAAATGCTTGAAAGAAATTAATGATCAATTATAACATGAATTTACAAATTCAATATGCATACTTACAAATCAATCTAAGGAACCATCTAGGTCTGCTCTACTCTTTATTGTGTCAAGTATTACCTCGTGGTCAGACTCACACACTTTCCAAAACTTCTTGTTCGCAGGCCTGCCCTTATATTTGATCAAATGAACATTGGTTGCGATGACAAAGTTTGAGTAGTGAAGAATCTTCATATGTGTGTCAAAGTCCTTGAACAACCAAACTATAGTATTCTTAACTGGGTACCTTCTAAGCCATGTTTTAGTAACAACCACTGAACTTGTAGGATATTCTATGTTTTCTCCATCTATAACTCGGGTGTCCAATTTTGTTTTGGCCTTGATACAATGACATAGGTAATAATATGTACCTGAACAATTGAATTTTGGGGTTTCTATGTGCTTCTCTAGCTCTTCAATGGTTTTTCACCTAAAAGGAGAGAGATAGGTCCCAAAAATGCAAAGGGTTCATTGAAATAATGTTTTGTGTGATTTTTTCTAAGCTAAATGTAATTGAATGATCTAAATGAATGAATATGAATGCAAAACTAAGATTTTAACTATGTTTGAAAACACACTATGATATGCAAACAATGAACATAATGAAGAAATAATGTAGAATAGGAAGAAACAGGATGAAATAGAGTGCACTTGGGTAATATTTGATGAATTTGGAATGTTGTGGATGCTGGTTTCTAACAGTCAGGAACCAAAATCTGAAAAAAAATTGATTTTTAGTCCTAAGGTGGGACTCATTCACCACTGGTGGCGAATCAGTCGTCTCCCAAAATTCTAGAAAATTTGGAGACAACTCTGCAACACCAGATCTAGAAATCTCTGATTGTCTGGTTGCCGAAGTCAATTCTACAGGAAATGGACATAAAACCTTCTCCAAGCTTGAAATGTGAATGAGTTGACTTGAAGCACGTAGTTGACTTGTTCTCCACTTTTCAACACCAAAAAGCTTATTAAATTTGCATACCTAGGTCTGCAAACACACATGCAAGAGGGGGAAAATGGTTGAGGGTTAGCAAATAGGGGTTTTCCTTAGTCAAACCCCACTTTGGTAATCAAACCCTTAATAAAATAATGAAATGAAAGAGAATGACAAACTAATAACATGCAAATGCCATCAACTTACCAAACCTTTGATAATGCAAGTCTGAAGTAATGTCAATGGCCACTTCAAAGTACTTTAATATTGCTTGAATTGATGCTGTAAGATGCTTGAATAATTGAGATGTGTGAATGAATGCTTGAATGAGTGAGTAGATTGTCGAAGATGTAAAATGAGGTGAAAATTGCCTATTTATACACACTTGTGACTTAGTTTACCGTTCATACCTCATAATAGGTCGACATCAAGTTTTTTTGAATAAAAACCCAAAAAGAAATTTAAAATATTTTGAATTTGGCGCCAAGGGGGACTCATTCACCACCCATGGTGAATGGGTCCCACCTAGGACCTAAAAATATGTGTCAGGAAATATGTTGTATTTAATGTTAAATTTGTCAGGTTTACCTTCAAAAATACACTTAATTAAAGAATATAAGGGCATAAAGGGGTCAAATAAGTCATACGAAAGGGATAAATAGTGAAGTTTGTTACAGTAAAGGTTTTAACTTAATTATGTTAATTAAGTTACCTTTATTCCTCTTAAGATTTCACTTTAGTTTGCATATTGTGACATTTAATAATTATATTAATTATTAAATGTCTACCTATTAGGGTTACTTTTTAGGTTTTGCTTGATCTCCTTTTAAGGATTGATCTTTGTAAATAATTCATTCAATTGTTCTGATAATATATCTCTCATATTACAGAGCTTCAAAACCCTCTTGCTTTTTTCTCCATTCTCTTCCCTACAACAAAGATCTCTTCTACAGGGTTGTGGTAAGAACAAAACAAATGAGGTGTGTATTTACCTAATTCTTTCTAAGCTTCAAGGTCCTTTTCAGATCTTCTCTTCGACATTTTATTCCACCATGGATGCATTGGACAACCGCTTTACCATGCCTACTTTTGAGGTGTTTTGTGATCAGTTGACACGAGAGCAGGCCAAGATATCATAGTTGGATGCTCTCACAGGATCACAACACCAAGCATTGGTAGCACAGTCATCTCAAGGGAAGCAGAAACTAAAACCAAAGACCACAAAGCATTGGAAGGATTCCAATTCACAGCACACCTCTGATTCACCTTCTCCTAAGGGGGAATCATTGAGTAAATACAAACCTAAGTGTGCTTATTGTACTAAGCCAGGACATGATGAGTCCAAGTGTTATGAGAAGAAGATAGATGGATATTCCAAACAGGTTTCAGATTTGATAGCTCTTCTTGAGAGGAACAATATTCATCACTCTTCTTCATCTACATCAGGCAGGTCTTCTTCTTCACCTTCATTCCAGACAGATGGACAGGCCCCACATAAGGGTCCTGCATTATGTGCAACCACCAGTTCACATTCATCTAGATGGCTACTGGATTTAGGTGCTTCACATCATATGGCATCTTCTCGGGACATGTTCTCATCTTTTGAGGCTACGTCCTCACCACACATATTGATGGGTAATAACACTTATATGAGTGTATGTGGGAAAGGTTCTATCAAAATTGATGATGGTACATTCAATGATGTACTATGTGTACCATATTTTTCCACTAACCTTCTCTCCATCTATCAGATTGTTCACAGTGGGACAGGGAAGACAGTTGAGTTCACACCTGATTCAGTGCACATCAAAGACATTCAGACTGGAAACATTGGTGCAACAGGGACAGTTGATCATTCTTCCTGATTGTATGCATTCACACACTTTGGTCCACCATCTCCACTATCTGAGTTTTCCTCTCTTTCTACAAGAGAGCATGTAGTATCTAAGGTGAATTTTGGTCACTTTAACTTATGCGTTCTTCCATCTATTCATGAGACTAGTGTTGAGACTTCTACACCTCTACCTCCTGTTGAGATCACATATGTTCAATAGGATTCCTCTTCAGTTGTGACTAACATTGTAGCTCCACTCATCGAGCCATCAAGTGTAGTTGTTGAGTCCATATCAGAGGATATTCCTTTCCTCATAGATGACAGTTCCAACACACTTGTTATCCTATCTTCATTGGAGATTCCATTTCAGGATCATCTTGAGTTGTTTGATTCACCATCCTATTATTCAAACACTCATACTTTCATTTAGTTCTTTAGTGAGCATCATCCAGTACTTTCATTTTCACCTCACATCCAAGGATTTCCTCTTCTTTGACCATTGGATTTGTTTCTTCCTCCGAGGAGACACATTGGTTTGATCATTGGCATAGGGGTTCTCTCATTTTGGGGGGCTTTGGAGTCTCTTCTCTCTCCTATGGGGGGAACATATTTTGTACTTGTGTAATAGAAGCAGTTCTTGGGGGGTCATGTTGAGTCCTCCTTCTATCTTGCTTCTTCTTTCACTCTTGTTTTTCATCTCTTTTTGGAGTAGAGTTTTTCCCATGAGGTTTTCTCTATTTCTCCACTTTATAGAGATTTGGTTGTATTCGGGTACCTGATCAAGCCTAGTTGTTGGGACCCTTGTTTGCTTTCATGCATTGTAGTTACCTTTTCCTTCTTGCACATGTTTGTAGCTGCACTCTTGCTCATCTTAAGGGGGGGTGTTAGAGTAAAGGTTTTAACTTAATTATGTTAATTAAGTTACCTTTATTCCTCTCTTAATATTTCACTTTAGTTTGCATATTGTGACATTTAATAATTATATTAATTATTAAATGTCTACCTATTAGGGTTACTTTTTAGGTTTTGCTTGATCTCCTTTTAAGGATTGATCTTTGTAAATAATTCATTCAATTGTTCTGATAATATATCTCTCATATTACAGAACTTCAAAACCCTCTTGCTTTTTTCTCCATTCTCTTCCTTGTGGCAGGTATCTCTTTGCATGCAGGTGTTCTTGGACTCTGAAGTTGGTTTTGACAACTTCTACAAAGTTGTGCCTAAAAAAGTGTGAAATCTTGCTACAAGACTTTACAACACTTCAAAATAGGACTTGATGATGTGTAAAATGGTAATTCTTAGGTGAATTTTAATGAATAAAGTCTAGAAGAATGTAAAAATGTCTTACAACACTTCACAAAACCTTCACAAGACATCGTTATTTGAATTTTAGTACTTAAATATGCATGTTCAAGCCATGTTGCAACATAAAATCAGAGCCAAATATATCAAACAATATGAAACAAGACCTAAAAGGCCATGAAAATGACAAGGGGTCATTTTTCTATAGCACAGTACCCTCTTCATTGTCTTTATGTACAATCACTGCATAAATGTGCCCTACATTGATATGTTCATCTTGTTAGATGTATTTATTGAACATCAAAATAAAACCTGAAAGTAAGATATATTACTTGGTTCTAGTAGGTCTGATACATGATCAAAGTCAATGGATGATTGCATCTTCATGATTTGTAGAGCCATCGGGAGCTGATAAGTGTCAAGTGGGGTTAGACTTCTTATAGACCATCTGTCAACCCACTCTATTGACTCACAATCACTCCATGCTTGAAGTGCACATGCAGAACAAAAGCATTCCATCTTTCACGTATGGATAGTCCATATACCTGCATTGGAGCTTCTAAAAGAGTGTAGCTCACTCGATCCTATTAGTGTACAACAATCCTCATATTTTGTAATGTTAGTATCATCTACTAAATGAAAAAATCTACGAACTAAAGAATTACCTCCACTACCTAGACCCATTGCATGATTGCACCACTCAACAATTGATCTTGTATCTTTCAACTTTACAGTGTCTTTTTACTTTAACTCTTCTCGTGCTACTGTAACTCTTCTCATGCTAAGCCTCTTTTGATACATGCACCTACTCCATCATGCTTCCCCTTTCCATGCCAGACCTTTTGAGAAGTTCCACATATGGGGAACACCACTAATCCTATGCATCCTACTCAACCAGTAAAACATTCTAGAGTTATTGAATTGTGATGTATAGTTATCTGACCATATGATATGTTGATTAAATGATATTCCCCTGCTAGCCAGATCAGCATAGAAAATATAAAATCAACCTTGCACAAACTTTGTAGAATGTGTGTGATCATCGCTGATGTAAAAGTGATACTCCCACAATACTTTCTTGTTATCCACTGTACTATCATTTGCATGAATGAATGCTATATGCCCAAATATAGCAACCTGTTTGGAGTTGTAGTACTGTGATTGCACCTCATTATATGGTTGTAGTGTGTAGTTCTTCATGAAGTCAACAATTGAAATGATGCTATGAAGTGGAAACGTGTCCTTGCATAACTTGAACTGCGAATCCAATCATCAAGCTCTATGTGTATGCCTTGCATACTCATAGACCACCTAATCATGGAAAATACCCATAAACTAATACACTGGAATCTTAGCACTGACCAATTCACACTTCTTTCCTTCTTTACCATATTTTAGCTTGTAGGCCACTGTCTTGTATTTTCCAAATTCCACAATTCAATTTCAAATTGTGTGTGTATTAGCCATGTGTTGGAAAATTGGAAAATGTTGCATGCCACCACAATGATCACATGTACCATCCAAACATGAATTCTTGTAAAAAAATTGACCATCCACTCTTTTACATAAAATGGAAGATAAAAATTCCCTTGAGGATTTAGGTGGAGGCCTTATGTTACATTCTTGCAAAACATTTTTAGTATGCATATCTACACATATACGTCAATAAACATCATAATGGTTAGAAAACTCAATATGTAGTCTACAACAAAAAGTAGTGCGTTTGTGATTTATTTTGACATAAAAAGGCTTTAGCATTTCAAAATACCTTTGACATATTTTAATTTGAGGAAAATTTTGTACAAAAACACCAAAAAATTGGGTTTGAGTAGTATCCAAATAATGCTTTGGATGTGGCTCATAGGTTTGAATACCAATTCTCCTTCTTATAACATCTCTTTGATTGGGAGAGGTCCATGTGTTATCCTTCCAATAATCTACTATTATAGATCTCAAGGCTTGAGCAATTCTTTTATCTTTTCATGGCACTCTACCCGAGAATGCCCATAACTCATTGCTATTTGGATCCTCCACTCTTTCACACCTTTCTTTGGCTCTCATTGGAGATGATCTACTTATTTTCAAAGACTTACTTTTCTTTGTAAGGTTCACCTTCTTCCTTGCTTCACTTCTTAACAGCGTTGTTGTCACCACACATCGTGTGGCACAAATTTCCTTCGTGTGTGAGGTAGAACCCACACTCTCATATTCTCTCATCAAGTTCTTTATACTGAAATTTTCACTTGAGTCATTCAAAACTCTTAGCCCAAGAGCCTTCATGGTGGGCCTAAATTTGAGTTGCCTCATCATTTCAACAAATAGTTGGCATCTTCCACCCTCACTTAGCTTCTCAATAAATAACCTCCATATCCTTTGTGAATATCTTTGACATGAACATTCTGGAATCTTATTAGACATCCATTTCAAAACATTGGAATCAATATCAATAAAAAATTTAGGTTTTCTATGCAAAACTCTTGGAGGAGTTTTCAAATGTAAATTTGTGTCAACATTAGTAATGCCAACAACATCGGGGATAGATTAAGTACCTTCAATCAGAGGTGCAATTGATGACATACCTTGAGATTGACATGTAAACGATGTTGTACCTCCAAATTGAGATGGCGTTTGCAGAGTACCTTCAAATAGAGATGTGTTCGCTGGTGTACTTTCAAAATGCAATGTTGTTGATGGTGTGTCTTCAACTGTAGATGTGATTTTTGATGTACTTGGAAAACCACATGTTGTTTTTGGTGTGTCTTCAACTGGAGATGTGCATTGAACTTCACCTATGGTTGATGATTTGCCCCAACTTTGGGATCCATTTGTGTCCTTCCACAAAATTTGTTCATTTGTGCCCTTTTTTTTTCCAATTGGACATCTCTCTTAGATTGCATGGGAACTTATAGCTATATGGGCTACAATTCCTTTACTTCACGAGCTTTTATTTTTTATTCTCTTCTCCTTGCAATTTTAATTGCACATTCTTCTAGTGTTAGAGCCTTTGGTTGTTTCCTCAGCATGACGTTAAATGCTACATGTTCACAAAAACACATAGAACAAAAGTAAGTAATACATTTTATGAAACATATTGATATCACTGATTACATTGCATTTTATAGAAAACACCAAAGCATTTTATGAAAGAAGGCAGCGAGTTGTTTGAAAATATGCCTCCAAGAAATGTGGTCTCATGGTGATGGATATCAACATGAGACCACATTTCTTTGAGGCATTCTTTCAAACAACTCACTACCTTATTCTATGCTACCACATTTTCTGAACATGTCTACTAATGCATTTTTATCAAACATGTCTATTCTACAACATTTTTCATACATGTCTACCTCCATATTGCAAGAAAAGTAAGTAATGCATTTTTTCAAACATATCCATACTGCTGATTACATTGCATTTTATGAAACATATTGATATCACTGATTATAGTGCATTGGATATCTTTAAAACTCAAAGCATTACTTGACATTGCATAACTAATGCAAGTTATCAAACATTGTTGTCCCCAACCTAGGGTTTATAGTGAGCTTCAAAAAACCCATAACTTTTGATGTGTTTGGTAAAAATATATGAAACTTGGTACTAATTTTCTGTAGGCCTATATTCATGTGTTGACAAAAGGAGGGTTGCTAAATCATCATTTTGTGTGAGTTATTGAGGAAAGTTTCTTTCTTTTTGCAACTATATTATGTAAGACCTAATACTTTGAGGGATTTGTACAAAATTGCTTCATGTAAGCGTTGATCAATGTTAAGACTTTGGTTTGAGGGGAGTATTTGGAGTGTGGACAAATGCTTAGGAGCAAAGAAGTGTCAAACCTAGGGTATAAGTTGCTGCCGCCTTTAGAAACTAGAGAATCTTATGCTTATTGTTGTCAAAACCGCATTGTAATTGTCAACCAAGCCATGAAGAACATGAATTCAAAGAAGGGTTTGTGATGATATATCTTGGAATTATTCACTATTTCTTTGGTAATGAGGTAACTTAGAAAGAAAGAAAAACATTTTCAATTGCACAAAATTTTCCCTTTTTTTATTTCTTAGAAAGGTAAATGGTATGAATGAATGGAAACTTGAATTAAAAACTATGTCATGTCACTTGAATTTATCTAAGCACATGATGAAGGTGAAATTTTTATGGCACAAAAAAAGTAAAGGAAACTTGCATTAACATTGATGAAATATCTTAGGTTTTCCAAATTAGTTGAAAATAAAAGTTTTCCCACAACATCACTAATAATCAATTTGAATCTATTATGTCATGTTTTCCATTTTTTATCTTCAAGCTCCTAAATATTAAAATTTTACATGTAGGATCCATCTAATTTAATGTTCAATTGTATGTGTAAAAATGAAGATTAATAAAATCATCAAATGAATGCTCTATAAATTATCAAAAAAAAACAAAAAAAACTCAATATAAACGTCTACCTAAAATGAAAGAGTGAATTACACTAGCCATGCTGGAAATAGACTACTATAAGCAATACAAATAGAATTCATAAGCAAATTTTTGTTTAGTTGATGTCGTTTATATAAGTTTAAACATGAATTCATCTAAATTATGTCATGTCTTTCATTTTTTTCCTTCAAACTCATAAAAATTAAACTTTTTTATGCAACTCCCATCTAATTCAATGTTGAATTCTATGTCCAATTGTTATGATTAATAAAATCATGTAAGGAATTTAATTTATATTGTCAAAAACAAACAAATATAATAAATAAAAACATTTCAACATGTTACCAAAATGAATATATTACCCATGAGATAATGTAAAATGATGTAGAAACTTCAAAATGTCTTCTTCTACATTGTCTAGCATGCAAATTGGTGGAAAAAAGGTGATGGATCAAGCATAGATTGGTACAACAAGGAGTCAACTGCATAAAAAAGGTGTTTCTATGTCTGATAAAGCACTTAACTAGACAAATGTAGAAGCATGTTGGCTTGAATCATGGGGTCAACCCCTATTTTATCGTTTCAAGGTAAATGTGTTCCTTTGAAATGTTTTCCAAATATAGTGAGGAAGGGAGTCATACTTAAGATAGAGAGAGAGGGGATAGGAGTGAGTGAGATTAGTCTAGGTAGTGTGCTAGGGAGTGAGACCTGAGAGAGAGATACTTGAGAGGGATAGAGAGTTACCCAATTAGGGTGGGGGGAAAGGCCTAACAACGAGAGAGGGGTTGGGAGGGATGAGACTTGAGAGATACAAAAAGACCAAATGGGGAGAGAGAGAGAGAGAGAGGGAGTGTGGGAGAGGTGGTTGGAGTGAAATAGGTTTGTCTAGGTAGGGTGGGAGGTAATTTGAGGCCTAATAGAGAGGGAGTGTGAGAGAGGGGATTGGAGTGAAACAGATTAGTCTAGGTAGCATGGGAGGGAGTGAGACTTGAGAGAGAGAGATACTTGAGAGGGAGAGATAGTTATTCAGTTAGGGTGGGGGGCAAGACCTAAGAGCGAGAGAGAGTGGGGGAGAGAGGGAGTGCGAGATAGAGAGATGGGAGACCTAAACCCTCAACTGTAAACCCTTAAAACCAAACCCTTAAACCCTCTACCCTCTACCCTCAACCCAATATTCTCTACCCTCAACCCTGATCCCTCAACCCTCCCTCTCTTAATTCATCTCTCTCCCTCACTCCTCCCTTTATCTCTCTCTCCTCTACTGTAACCCTCTACCTCTCTATCTCTCAGTCTCTCCCTCCTACCCTCTCTCTCTCTACATTGAGACCCTCTGCCACTCTACCCTAAACCCTCTACCCTAAACCCTCTACCTAAGCCCTCAGCCCTCAACCCTCAGCCCTCAGCCCCTCAACCCTCCAGCCCTCAACCTCAGCCCTCAACCCTCTTCCCTTGACCTCCGGCCCCTAAGCCGCCAAACCCCCAGCAGTCGACAAAGAGAGGTCGAGATCAGACCGAGGATCCGTCAAAAAGCGTCGAAAGGAAAAACCATCAGAAAAATCGGAAAAAATCCGGGCAAAGGATCAGAAAATAAAATCAAAAACAAAAGAATCCGAGATCGACGGAAATCAGGCGTCAGATCAGGCGCGGATCGATTTCAGAAATCAATCATCCTGCGTCGCGATCAATCTTTAAATCATCGTCAGATCGATCAATCGGATCAGATCGATCAGGCGTTCAGAAATCAGGCGCGATCAAATCCGACGTCAGATCAATCCGTTTGCGTCAGGCACGTCAGGCGTCAAATCTTTGCGTCGGAATCGAAAAAATCGAAATCGCGTCAGGCATCAAAAGTCATCCGTCGAAATCCCTGTCGTCGTCGGCATCGAAAGAGATCAATCGCTCGAAATTCAGGATCGTCGTCAGTCTCAAATAAAGTCGAGATCGAACGTTCAAGATCGTCATCGTCAAAATCGAAAATCGAAAAATCGTCATCCGTCAGATCAAATCCGGCGTCGAAATCTCCTCATCCATCTGCAATCACAAACCGCGCACTCTCAGCATTATTAAAGGGGTCGACCAAAGAGAGGGGAAAGTTATATTTTGTTTAAAATAGGTCATTTGGTGAATGCCAAATTTGGCACTTTCTAAATGTGATGTGTCATTTGGCAAGTGCCAAATGACTTGCTTTGGATGAGTGAATTGACAAGATTTACCAAATTTCCTCATATTTTTGTCTGTGATCACCATCACGTTTGCACGTCTTTCAATGCAAGTTTATAAAAAAGTTTTGATGGCATTAACCTCTCTCTTAGCTATCTAAATATATAATTATTTTTTTGTTTTGATCCAGTTAAGGTTTTGATCCATAACTTCTATTGTAAATGCCTTCATTTTTGGTCAATAACCAACATGTGCTATTTTTAGGATAGATTTTTACTCATTCATCAAAACATGAAACAAATTACATTTTTTAAAACTAGACTCCATTCTACACATGAAGAAAAAAAATCAATTTTCGATTAGTTTTCAAAAAATTTAGGGTGGAGCACGCTCAAATTTTATCTTTTCAGCATATGTCCACTTTCAAATTCATAAAATATTATATATTCATTAAAAAAAATATCTGACAGAATGAGGATAAACTACATGGTGTTAGCTAAATTTTCACCATTCATATTTTTGAAATTCTAAAAAAAAGTTAATAGAAAAGGGAGGAGCCCTCAGGCACTATGCTGTTTTTTTTTTAAAAATAGGACCTATTTTGCCCCCCCCATTTTTGAGACCCTTAATCTTCATTAATTTCAAAAATAATTAGTAGCTTAGAAACTATACTCAAAGCACTTCAACTCTTGTTCTTGCTACATCTTGAAATTTTGAGAATAACTATCTTCATTTTCTCATGAAAATTAGATTTTACTGATTTCAGAGAAAAAAGTGGCATATTAAGAGCCAAAATTGTGTCACAGATCCATGCACTTAACCATAGATGAAAGCTAGGGTAATGAAGATAATCTCACAAAAGTTCCTTTTCTCCATCTAGCTCCACACGTACGTTCACTTACACACAAGCGAGAGGTAAAATTGTTGGGGTTGTATAGGGGCCTGCCTCAATCAAACCCCCATTTTGGTGTTTCCACTTCCATGGATAGCCAGAAAGCAACGAAGTAGAAATATGTGATAAAGAAAAGAAGAGAGAAAAAAAATGCTACAAATAGTATTATGCTACTTATATCAAATCACAAAGGAGAGGAGTGAAACGTTACTACCTCCACCCAAAATCTCACTAGCCAATGGAGGAGAATACAAACTTGGCAAGGTCACCATAGCCACAATTGTGATGAAGGGAGGTCTCACTAGACTCCAAGCCCACACTTCTATGTCTTATTTCAAGATGCGGCAAGAACAAGAGTTGAAGTGCTTTGATTCTAGTTTCTAAGCTACTAATTCTTTTTGAAACTAATGAAGATTAAGGGTCTCAAAAAGGGGCGCCCAAAATGCCTCCGTTTTGGGTCAAAAATCAACATGTGCTAGTTTTAGGATAGATTTTTACTCGTTCATTGAAACGTGAAACAAATTAAATTTTTTAAAACTAGACTCCATTCTACACATGATGAAAAAAAATCAATTTTTGATTAGTTTTTAAAAAAATTATGGGGGAGCATGCTCAAATTTTAGCTTTTTAGCATGTGTCCACTTTAAAAATTCATAAAATATTTATATTCATTAAAAAAATTATTAGAAAGAACGAGGATAAACTACATAGTGTTAGCTAATTTCTCACCATTCGGATTTTTGAAATTCTAAACAAAAGTTAATTAGAAAGGGGGGAGCCCTTAGGTGCTATGTTGTTTTTTTTTATAAAAATAGGACCTATTTTGGGCCCCCCTTTTTTGAGATCCTTAATCTTCATTAATTTCAAAAAGAATTAGTAGCTTAGAAACTAGACTCAGAGCACTTCAACTCTTGTTCTTGCTGCATCTTGAAATTTTGAGAATAACTATCTTCATTCTTCTCATGCAAATCAGATTTTACTGATTTCAGAAAAAATAAAATAAAAAAGAGTGGCATCTTAAGAGACAAAATTGTGTCACAGATCCATGCACTTACCCATAGATGAAACCTAGGATGATGAAGATAATCTCACAAAATCGTTTGTTCGCCAGCTAGCTCCACACGTACATTCACCTACACATAAGCCAGAGGGAAAATTGTTGGGGTTGTATAGGAGCCTGCCTCAGTCAGACCCTCATTTTGGTGTTTCCACCTCCATGAACAACCAAAAAGCAATGAAGTAGAAATATGTGATAAAGAAAAGAAGAGAGAACAAAAAACACTACAAACAGTATTATGCTATTTCTATCAAATCACAAAGGAGAGGAGTGAAACATTTCCACCTCCACCCAAGAGCTCACTAGCCAATGGAGGAGTATACAAACTTGGAAAGGTCACCACAACCGCAACTATGATGAGGGGAGGTCTCGCAAGACTCCAAGCCCACACTTCTATGGTTTGCTTCACACTCGCAATGTGGAGTTGATGAAGCTTCAAATTTTGTTGTAATGGAGTGTTGGAATGTTGTTTG
This sequence comes from Sequoia sempervirens, assembly GCA_007258455.2. NCBI lineage: Eukaryota > Viridiplantae > Streptophyta > Pinopsida > Cupressales > Cupressaceae > Sequoia > Sequoia sempervirens. Next base: position 99,394,997 of record VDFB02058242.1, on the reverse strand, counting down.
AGTGAAGTGAAGTGGAAAAAAATGCTAAGAGAATGTGAATATGTTGCTTAGAGATGATGCTAGAAGATGAAATGAAGTGAGAATGAAGGAATTTAAAGGAAGAATGAGGAAGAATCTACCATTTTCAGGGTCGGTTGGTCGAAGAGAGATGTTACAATTCATCCCTAATCAAGAGTGTAACACCTCTACCAACTTCAGATGTAGTAATCCATTAGGGATGATAGTGTGTCGCACAGATGTCTGCATGACATGCGTGCGTCCCTAACAAATATTCTCTCACCAATACAAAGGAAAGATTCCAAGAGGATGGAAGATAGCTGGGTGATGTGGAATTTTTCCTTTGTATTTGATTTTCTTAAGGTGAGGGTGTGTTAAATGGGAATTTGTGTAAAGGGTTTGAATTCACTCCTATACATATTTCCCCCACTTTAGTGAGCACAAGTACTGATGAGTTCTTTGTTAAAGTAGATCAAAGAGTTAGTAGGGTTAGAAATTTATACTTGAACCATCGAGGAAGCAGACTGTGATCTAGCGAGCTCGATAGCTTAGGAAAGGAAAAGGAATCCATAGGTACTCTCCCTAGAGAGTTTCAGAAAGAAGACTACATAGCCCTGCAGAACTATGAAGCTACAAAAAGTACACCGAAGGCCCTCAAACCAATGATGCATAAATCTTCCAGGATGAAAGTGTCTCACAAGCCCACAGACCTATAAGGAGGCAACCCCCAAGATCTCTCACATGAGGGAAGCCCCAAGAAGCAAGTGTCTTATAGGCCCTCAGACCTGCAAGAAGATGACCCCCAAGATCTCTCACATGAAGGAAGCCTAGAGAAGTAAGCGCCTTATAGGCCTACAGACCTGCAAGGAGGCACACCCTAAGCTCTCACATGGAGGAAACCCAAAGAATTAAGCACTTTACAATCCCACAAACCTGCAAGGAGGCATCCCCCAAGATCTCTCACATGGAGGAAACCCAAAGAAGTAAGTGCCTTATAGGCCCCCACACCTACAAGAAGGAATCCCCCAAGATCTTTCACATGGAGAAAACCAAGAAAAGGGGACTCCACAAAGTCAGATAGTGGCTTCATAGGTGCACTTGCAAAGTGACATGGTAATCTGTAGATAAAACATGTCAGGAGACACAAAGCAACCACACAGGAAAATAAGTGGACAGTCACACAAACCGTCAATAAATTGGAAGAATTTCAAAGGGGTCCCTTAGGAACTTGATGTGAAGAAGGGCCCACTCAATGGATGCACTTTTTGAAAGTGCAAAAGATACATGTTTTCTCAAATCGATTCATCACAATGGAATCCTTTTGAAAGATGTTCACTTCATCAAGGAATTCAAAAGAAAGAAAATTCCCCTTCGTGAGGGGAAGGTCAAAGTTTCTCCCACCTTGGAGGAAAGTTCTCAAGTTCTTTCTTTGTGAGCCAATGATGAAGGAAACACGTTGCATTAGAGGTCCAAGTTGAGAATAAAATTATTTGAAAAAGGTTTGCAAAGATTCTTGAGAAAATATTCGTTGGAAACAAATGCATTTTCTGAAAATAAAAGTGTCATAGAAATGGCATTGTCACACATGCGAGGGACAACTTAAGAAAAGAAGAGAGAAAGATAAAAGAAAAGTAAAAAGAGACAAAGACATCACAAACAAAGGGAACATGGGTGATCTAATATTTCAGGGTCAGAGCTGCTCATGAATATATATATATAAGATAAGTAATAGTATATTAATGAACTGTCATCAATCCCCTACTATATTAGACCATGTGAAGAATGCACGAGAAGACAAAGTAAAAATAAAAAAATTGGGTCAACATGGAAGGGAAGCATAAATGCCCCCAACACTTTTCATCGTCCCCAATTTTATGAAAATTAAATAAAAACATGGAAGAATGATGATGATATATATACATATATAAGATAAGTAATAGTATATTAATGAATTGTCATCAACTACCTACTATATCAGACCATGTGAAGAATGCACAAGAAGACAAAGTAAAAATAAAAAATTATGTCAACATGGAAGGGAAGCCTAAATGCCCCCAACACTTTGCACCATCCCCAATTTTAAAAAAATTAAATACAAACATGGAAGAATGATTATACAGATAGAAGAAGGTTCATGACACAAAATCACTCCTATATCCAAGCACCAACAAAGGTGAGAAGGGTCATCAAGGAACACATAGAACTATCACGGGGGAACACATCACAAAACACACACATCTAATTATCTAAAGATAAAGAAGAGGCCTCCCCCTAACACTCATCGACCAAGAGGTCATCCACTTCCCAATCTAGATCATTGGGTGTTGTCATAATAGTGCTTTACAATTCCTGAGAGGAACGAATTTTAACTGAAATCACATATTTTTAGAAAATATAATGATTTAAGCCTTAAAAAGTTCCATTTTAAGGATTCCAATTGAAGAGGGTTTGATCAAATCACCTTAGATCAAACCCCCTTGGATAGAACCTCGCTAGTTTTAAACCATACCTATAAATGCGTCTCCTTTACACCTATCAAAATGCTGATAAAAAATCACTTTTGATTTAGCTTTTGGGGGATCAAATGAATTCATTTAAAATTTATTTCAAATGATTATGGTATTCCTCAAACAAGCTATCCAATAAATATAATTTTAATATGTTTTGGTTTTGTTATGTATTTGTTTTTAAGTTTTATTAAACATAGGTTTTTCATTGAAAATGAATTTCTTTGTTCTTCACATGTGGAAAAATAGAAGATTATCAAAAAAATTGAAAATATAAGTGCACCAGATATTGAAGTCCTTGATCCAACAAAAAAAATAAAATAAAATTTTGACATATACAAAAAAGTTACGCGTTATACGGTCTGTGTCTGAATTGTAATTCGTTTGACTTTGAAACTTGATTAAGGAAAAAATATTCAATAAAAACTATCTAACCAAGTGGAAGCACTAGATATCAGAGTTACAAATCTAAATTTGAAAGAATTAGAATTTTATCCTTCATGGAAAAAAAGTTATGCATTATACGGTGTGCGTCACTTTTTAAAAATGTTATTTTCTCAAAAAAATCAATTTTTGTGAGAGATAGAAAAAGAAGTGCAATTTGATTCCAAAAATTTTGAAAAAATTATTTTTAGAATCTACAAACAAAATTTGATGAGACTCTAGTTTGCACCATCTTCAAATTCCTCACAGTTTAGCTGCTATAGGTGCCCGAATGTGAAGATTTAGTTTAAAATAATAATTTCAGTGTCCAGTTTGGCCAAAAATTGTAAACCACTATTATGGGATCACCCCATTATAAGGGGAAGGAGGATGAGCATGAAGTGGTGGAATATTAAGGGGAAGAGCTTCCAACCCTCTTGCAAGAAGGGATAAGGAAGAAGGCCCCGCAAGGTCTTCTCCACTAGGATCTTGTGGAGCTATGGTCAGCGATTTCGTGAAGATTGCTGACAAGGCCGAGACCTCATCCAGAGAGTTGAACATGCACTTTAAAGGAGTGCCATGTTGTAGCTCAATAGATAGAGAGGATTGCACCTAAGATTCACAGCTTGAATCACCGAGTGACTCAAGAGTGGTGAAAAAATCAGGGGAAGTAGATACTTGCTCTGTTAATAGGATGAAACAAGCTAGCGTAGGACCACCCTTCGAAGAAGGTGGTCTCGTTTTACACCCTCCATCGTTGGAAGGGACAACCTCTACCTTCTGCTTCATAAGGGGATGTGAACTCCCCATAGACAAGGTAAGAGGCATGGACGAGAAGGAGGAGAAAACCATGGTGGATACCACCGATGTATTTGGCATATCCATGGGTTTAGGGAATGGTGCGATGTCCGGGAGGGAAATCAACAAGGGTGGATCAATAGAATAAGTGATGAAAACCTACACCTTTTTGGGATTAGGTGCATTCATACTCATAGCAGGAGCTAGAAGCAAGGTTGAACTAGACTGAATAGAAATAGAGGGGAGGAGAGAGGAGGACATAGTAGGAGGGCTTGAAGCAAGGGTGATCATCTCCTCTTCCTTCTTCTACAAAGCATCCTACTTAACCGCTAGAGCCTTTCGTCGACACTTGCACTCACATACAAGGTGATTTTTTGAAACTCTTCGAGCTAGAGGCCAAGAGCTGTGAAGGGATGAAAGGCTCCTAGTTAGCCATAGGAGTGTCCACTACAGTATTTTTCGATGGAGGGAAAGGCTTTTGGATGGGAGCAGGAGGAGCAAGTTGAGAGACAAAAGGGGCAGTCGGCTCTAGTACCTCAACAGTAGGCCTCCTCCCATTCACTGGTTTGGGGGCAGAAGTGATGGGAGGCCATGAAGGCCGAGACATAGAATATTCCCGATAGGGACCCTTTCTTCTGCCATATAAGTAGAACTAAGGTCCAAGTGATTTGGTAGGGAGATTAGATATCTGAATCTTGGGTTTTCACCAAGCCGGTGTCATCAGGCTCAGTGGGTAAAAGCTAGGAATATTCATCCAAAACTCTTCTTTGGAAAGAGGAGTGGGAGAGGCATCCCAAGAGTGGGTTGGCTTCTCCTTTCCCTTTCGAGAAGATGAGGCAGCTAGCTACTATGCTACCTGAAGGGTCAATTTCAGCTATTCCTTGCCCCCAGTCTTATACTTCACATAGTTCTTGTAAAGAAGGTATGTTCTTGGGGGAGTAGACCGACTGGGGTGGGACAAAAATGGTCCAATGAGTAGCTCCCTGAACCGTAGATTTTTGAGTAGGGTTGATAGGCTACTCTTGCACTCTTAGGATGTTTCACCTAAAAGGAGAGAGATAAAACCTACTCAAAAGATCTAGCTAGGTTCACTCAAATTATGCAATGTATGATGTTATTTAGAACAAATGGAATGATCTAAGTGCAATTGGATGATCTATTTGACTGATTATGTATGCAAAACTTCATATTTATGCAATGTTGGAAAACACAGTGATGTTTGCAAACATGAACTAAGAATGAACAAATGCAAAATAGAAAGGAAGAAGGTTGATTCAGAGTGCACCTGGATAGACAATGGAGAATCTGTAATATTTTGAATGTTGACTGAGATCACTAAAAATCACTAGTGGGACTCATTCACCACTAATGGAGAATTAGTCCTGCTTCTGATGAAAACTATCGGAAATAGGTTTCTAAGTGTCGAGATTCAAAATCTGACAAAATTTGGATTTCTAGCCTTAAGGTAGGAAAAATTCACAACTAATGGTGAATCAGTCCTGTCCCAAAATTCTAAGAAATCAGGGGACAATTCTACAACACCGGATCTGAGGTTGTCTGCCTATCAGGTTGACGAATTTAATTCTGCAGAAAATAAACCAAATGTCTTCTTCAAGCTTGAAATGAGGTTGATTTGACTTGAATCACCTTGTTGACTTGTTGACCACTCTTCAACACCTAAATTCTAGTTAAATATACATACACAAGTCTCCAAATACACATGCAAGAGGGAAAAAATGGTTGAGGGTTAGAGAATAGGGGTTTTCCTTGGTCAAAACCCTTCTTTGATAATCAAACCTTAAACAGTGAAATGAAATGAAAAGAGTATGATAAATAGATAACATGCAAATGTCATAAACTTACCACACCTTTGATGCTCAAAATATGAAGATATGTTAATGGCTAATCCAAAATGCTTGATTGATGTTTGATTGAATGATGCAAAGTGCTCAAATATGATTTGAATGCTTAATGAATGAGAAGATTGCTTGAATGTGTTAAGAGATGTAAAATGAGGAGAAAAACACTTATTTATACACACTTGTGCCTTATTAACCCAATGATACCTCATCATAGGCTGACATCAAGTAATTTTAAATAAAAACCCAAAGGAAAATTTGAAATATTTTGAATTTGGAGTCAAGAGGGACTCATTTGCCACCCATGCCGAATGGGTCCCACCTTGGATCTGAAATTGGGTGTCGGGAATTATCTTGCATTTAATGTTGTTTGTCAGGTTTACATTAAAAAAATGCACTTAATTAAGCCTTATAAGGACATAAAGGGGTGAAATAAAGCATAAGAAAGTTGTAAATAGTGAAATTATGCCTAGAAAAGTGTGAAATCTTGTTGCAATACTTAACAACACTTCAAAATAGGACCTGATAAGTGATGAAAAGGTGATTTTTAGGTGAATTGTAATGAATAGAGTCTAGAAAAGTGTAGAAATGTTTTACAACACTTCACAACACCTTCACAAGACATCATTATTTGAATTTTAAGGACCTAAATGCGAATGCATAAGTTACATTGCAACATTAAATCAAAGAAAAATGGACCAAGCATTGTGAAGAAAGACCTAAAAGGCCATGAAAATGACAAGGGGCCATTTTTCTATGGCATATTTAGACCCCACTTTAGTGAGAGGATGAACTTGCTTCAAACTCACACTAAAGTAGCCATGAATATCGAGAAGGATCCCAATGCACTTATGTTAGCAAGATGGGATGACAACAATCAAGAGGGATGATCAAGCCCCTAGGATGAAGATCCCATGGAAAACTAGACATAAGAACAAAAGGAACACACATGTGAAAGGGAAATTGAATTGAGCTTCGATCATCTGTCCAACTAGTTGTGGATTAGATGTCGGCTGATTGTGAGAAAAAGATGATGCATACTCACTCTGGGGTGACAGAACTCATGGTGGTACACTGGGTGAGAAAACCCAAAAGGTAAGATACATATCCTAGTTGGTATGCACTCACAAACACATAGGTGGCAATGGGGAAAGTCGTGCCGATGAATAGGATTCCTACTCAACCATATCAAAGTTATACCTCCCGATAAATTTAACAAGGTGCCACAAAGGAAAATGTTGGTTCGTGCTTCATGAGACAAGAAAAACTCTATATGCTTTGAACTCATGAACAAAGAGCAAGGTACCACAGGCATGCAAGTTGTGTCATGAAAGGTGACAAAAAGTGCAAAGTGTAAAATGTAAAAATGCAAAAATGTCAAATATAAAATGGGAAAAAATGTTCAAAGGAGTCTTGTTATGTTTATACGAGGTCTATTACTTAGGGAACATTGTTTCTAATGTCTCCATGAGAGGACCAATCAAAGAATTAAATATTCACAACTTAGGGGATGGAGTGTGTCGCATTAGGCCACCAAGAGGAATTTAATATGCTAAGATAGATCACACTTATGAAGGACATCATACCCAATGTCTCCCACAAAGCGAAAAATGCATCATATGAAATGACAAGGTTGCACTAAGAACAAAGAATGCAAATGAATTATGCCAATGTATGCCCCCCACTTTAAATGAATTTCTACACATTGTTTTGTGAGCAATTACTTTAAAGTAGCGAAGGAAAAATGCAAAAAGAAAGCAAGACATGAGAGCCAACTTGGAAATCCCCTATGCCAACTCATATGTTTCTGAGGAAGGCTACGTCATGTGAACGAAAGAGAAAACAAAAGAAAAGGGAGTTTCCCCCAGAAAGGAACACACCAAACATATAAGTGATCTATGGATTTGGGGTCAGTATGTTTGTTGCTGCAATGTTTTTATGAAAGAGCTCGAAACTGTCATCATTCTCAAAAGCACATAGAACTAGAATAATGACACAAAGAGAGCGAAAAAAAAAGGAAAACAAATTAAGTTTTGGGTCAACATGGAAGAGACATTGAAGTCTCAACATTTTGCATCATCCCCAAAAGGAGAAACACAAGCGAAAAGAAAAATATTTTGGGTCTACATGAAGGAGACATTTTGGTTTCAACGCCTTGCGTCATCCCAAAAAGGAAAAACACAAAAAAGAAAAGGTCCTTTTGGGTCGACATGGAAGAGACATAGGGTGTCTCAATGCTTTGCGTCATCCCCAAAAGGAAAAACACAAAAAAGAAAAGGAAAAATCAAAGAGAAAGTACAACATATAGAAAAATAGAGGGACAAATAGAGGAAGTGTACAAAGAGAGGGAGAACATCAAATGCACGATATGGGGGAACATGATACACACATAAAAGAAAAATGGAAAGTGACTAGTAATGCAAATGTAATTCAACCATTAACTAGGTTATTGGTTTCTCAATCTTAAGTAGTTAAGTGGAAAAGCAATAACATAGTTAAGAGATAAAGACAAGTGCATTAAAAGGGAAATGCTAACAACTTCTTGCCCCCCACAAAGTGTAGGGAAAGAATGAGCCAAGGTGGGTGATGTGAAAGGATCATGCACTAGTGAGAATATGGAATTCTACAACTATGTTATGATAAAGGGATTTAGTTTTTATGGGATAATAGGAAAGCAATTAGTGTCAGTGAAGTGATACTTATCCAGTATGTCCTTCAATGTTCGACATTCTTTGATACGATGTCCAAGAAGAAAATGATATTTGCAAAATTGTATGTTAGAATCTTTAGGATGAATGACCAACCTATTCATAGGTGGTAAAAGTATAAGACCTTTGTTTAAAAGAAGTTGAAGTCTCATTTCACATTTAGGTGGAGGATGTGTAGGAAACTTGAGTGTCTTTAATTTGTAAGGTCTTTTTCATTTGCTAGACTCTCCTTTTTGATGGATTGAAGGAGGAAGAGGACCCATGGGGATCATATCATCCTTGTAATTAGAAGCAGGTAATGGTTATTCAAATGGAAGGAGAATGTTTAGGTCAAGAGGAGAATCAAATATCATTGTACCATCATCTCAAAGTTTTCAATATTCAAAAGGAGGTCCATCACGATGAGGAGGATCTTGATATCCTAATCCTATGGTGTTTTCTTATGTTGGTTTTTGTTCAAGAAGTTGGTGAATGTCATGTTCATGTGTTGTGTCACAACCTTGTTTACTTAGGATAGTAAAGCCTTTACCATATGTTTCTTCAAGGTTTATGGGAGTGTTTGTGACTTTGTTATCATCAAATGGGTGAGGATGTGTTGGTTAGGAGGAACTAGGTCCACTTGATGGATGAACTTTAGGTCCTTTATTGATTTCAGGATGTAAATATGCAAAATGATCAGGAGGTGCAACAGTAGAAAGATCTTGTGGCTTCATGAATGGGTAAAAGGTTGCATTGGCTTCTAGATTATCAAGGCATTCATTGAAGAACATGTTCATTCTATCATCATATTCTCCAATGATGTATACATCACGAGGATAGCATGAGCAAGCTCAAGGTCATTAGGATCACAGCCAAAGGCACAATTGGACATGTCTACCAAGGATTTTAATGAATTCCAAAACTTATTAAAAGAAAATGCCATGATGACAATGAATGCAAGTAAACTAAGATGCAAGAGATAGTTGAAAAAAGAGATTCTGGAAATTAAAACAAAAAAGAAACTACAAAAAACTGTAATGTCGGAAATACCCAGAAAATGCTTAAAAATGTTGTGCAGAATGTGTAGGTAAACTGATTCACCCAGAGTGGTGAATGAGTCCAAGTATGAGATGCTTTTATGCTTTTGTAGAAATTTAAAGTGATTCTAATGCTTTTTAGATGCCAATTAAGGATGCAGGTGCATATTTTTAGCTTTTCAATGATATGCAATGCAAAAATGAAATCTAAATGATCCTTTTACTAATGAAATTTGAGAACCCTAGGATGCAAGAACAAGAAAATACCTTAATTGAATGTTGATGCAAATGAAGTCTAGGATGCAAGATGCAATTTAAATAAAAAATGTAAAGTACTCAATATGTAGGTTCACCAAAATGAACCGTAGATTTTTTGGGTAGGGCTCATAGGCTACTCTTGCGCTCTTAGGATGTTTCACCTAAAAGGAGAGATATAAACCCTACTCAAAATATCTAGCTAGGTTCACTCAAATTATGCAATGTATGATGTTATTTAGACTAAATGGAATTATCTAAGTGTAATTGAATGATCTATTTGACTGATTATGTATGCAAAACTTTAGATTTATGCAATGTTGGAAAACATTGTGATGTTTGCAAACATGAACTAAGTATGAACAAATACAAAATAGAAAGGAAGAAGGTTGATTCAGAGTGCACCTGGGCAGAGAATGGAGAATCTAGAATATTCTAAATGCTGACTGAGATCAACGAAAAATCACCAGTGGGACTCATTCGCCATTGATGGTGAATCATTCCTGCTTCTGATGAAAACTGTAGGAAACAGGTTTTTGAGTGTTAGGATCCAGAATCTGAAAAAATTTGGATTTCCAGCCTTAAGGTGGAACTCATTTTCCATTGATGGTGAATCAGTCCTCTCCCAAAATTTTGAGAAATCAGGGGACAATTTTACAACACTAGATCTGAGGTTGTCTGCCTATCGGGTTTAAGAAGTCAATTCTACAGAATATGGGCAGAATGTCTTCTCCAAGCTTGAAATGAGGATCATTTGACTTGAAGCACCTTGATGACTTGTTAACCACTCTTCAACACCTAAATGCTTGTTAAATCTACATACACAAGTCTGAAAATACACATGCAAGAGGGGGAAAATGGTTCATGGTAAGAGAATAGGGGTTTTCCTTTGTTAAACTCCACTTTGGTAATCAAACCCTAAACAATGAAATGAAATGAAAATAGTACATGATAAATAGATAACATGCAAATTTCATAAACTTACCACACCTTTGATGCTCAAAATCTAAAGATATGTCCATGGCTGCTCCAAAAATGCTTGATTGTTGTTTGATTAAATGATGCAAAGTGCTCAAATGTGATTTGAATGCTTAATGAATGAGAGGATTGCTTGAATGTGTTAGGAGATGTAAAATGAGGAGAAAAACACTTATTTATACACACTTGTGCCTTAGTAACCCAATGATACCTCATCACAGGCAGAAATCAAGTAATTTTGAATAAAAACTCGAAAGGAAATTTGAAATATTTTGAATTTGGATCCAAGAGGGACTCATTTTCCACCCATGCCAAATGGGTCCCACCTTGGATCTGAAATTGGGTGTCGGGAATTATCTTGCATTTAATGTTGTTTGTCAGGTTTACATTAAAAAAATGCACTTAATTAAGCCTTATAAGGACATAAAGGGGTGAAATAAAGCATAAGAAAGTTGTAAATAGTGAAATTATGCCTAGAAAAGTGTGAAATCTTGTTGCAATACTTAACAACACTTCAAAATAGGACCTGATAAGTGATGAAAAGGTGATTTTTAGGTTAATTGTAATGAATAGAGTGTAGAAAAGTGTAGAAATGTTTACAAAACTTCACACAACACCTTCACAAGATGTCATTATTTGAATTTTAAGGACCTAAATGTGAATGCATAACTTACATTGCAACATTAAATCAAAGAAAAATGGACCAAGCATCATGAAGAAAGACCTAAAAGGCCATGAAAATGATAAGGGGTCATTTTTCTATGACACATTTAGGCCCCACTTTAGTGAGAGGATGAACTTGCTTCAAACTCACACTAAATTAGCCATGAATATCGAGAAGGATCCCAATGCACTTATGTTAGCAAGATGGGCTAACAATGATCAAGAGGGATGAATCAAGCCTCGAGGATGAAGATCCCATGGAAAAATAGACATAAGAATAGAAGGAACACACATGTGAAAGGGAAATTCAATTGAGCTTCAATCATCTTTCCAACTACTTGTGGATTAGATCTCAGATGATTGTGAGAAAAAGAAGATGCATACTCACTTTGGGGTGGTAGAACTCATGGCAGTCCGCCAGGTGAGAAGACCCGAAATGTAAAATACATAGGCTAGTTGGTATGCACTCACAAACACATATGAGGCTATGGGGAAAGTCATGTTGCTAAATGGGCTTCCCGCTAAGCCATATCAAAGTTATACCTTCTGATAACTTTAACAAGGCGCAACAAAGGAAAATGTCGGTTCATGCTTCATGAGACAAGGAAAACTCCGTATTCTTAGAACTCATAAACAAAGAGCGAGGTACAATAGGAATACAATTTGCGTTACGCAAGGTGGAAAAAAGTGAAAAGTGTAAAATGTAAAAATGCAAATGATAGGGAGGCTGCAGGAATCAATCACAGATGCTGCAGGAAGCAATCACAGATTCCTACACTAGGCCTTGGCATAGACCTCCTTGGTGAAATTTTTATTCCACCCTAACCTATAGGAACTCAACCTTGTCTAAGTTCCCCTGGTTCTCCTGCCAACCTCACTATCTTGTCAAGTTTGCAACTACCAAGCCAAATCTTGGTGCTATGACTCCTTTCTTCCTTAGCCTTTTATGCATCCAAAAGACTAATCCTCCCTCAATACATGAATGGATCTTGCAGGGGTGAGGGAATGTTTTTCAAAGCTCCAAAACAACCTCCTAGGGTTCTTGAAACTTCACTTAGACTCCATCTTACCAACGCTTGCATTAAGCCTATTCCATAGGTTTGGCCCTTGAGCCTCTATTTGGTCTCTAAACAGGGGTAAATTGATTTTCCCTCCTAAACCCACCAAAGGACTTAGGTTCTTGAATTAGGTTTTGTGTTTCCCCTAACTATAGATTCAATATTTCTAGGGTTCTAGTCTTGCTCAGGCCGTATGCTGTCCAAACACCAAATTGGTCAAGCAGCTAGGGTTTCAAAACTGCTCAGAACCAATTTTAGGACTGGTGAAAAGTTCTCCTCCCAAATAGATTGCTGGGCTCTCCTCCTTATCACCATACATGGCCAAGACCTTCCCCTAAATTCTCCAAAAATAATTTCTCAAAAAGCTTCACTCCCCTGCAAGTTATCAATGCTGTCATGCAGCCTTTCCTAGCCGGGCTCTTCACTGGCTCGCCTAGGGCAAGGCTTTTCTCATAGCTCCTGCAACAAAAAGAAACCTAACTCCTACCATATTTACAAGTACATATATGGAGCCTGACCACGTTCCCAACAATTCCATACTTCCTGGTACGAAGGGAATGCAGCCTAGAACTCCATTTTTACACAGTTCCAGTCAAAACATAAATAAGGAAAAAAAACACAGAATTTACAAGAATGGATGAAAGCGATGGAACAGCTATCAAATGTGCCAAAAAAAAAAATTCTAGAGGCCTCTCTACATTCTAAAAAAACCTACAAAATGCCTCTTTTAATTCATTTAGCTGCTGTCACGCAAACAAGAACAGAAAAAATAGAAAATAAGATAAGAACGTTGTTTTCTTCAATTTCTGGAAAACACAGTCCGTACAAAAACTTCTAACCAACCAAAAAGGTCATGGTATGCCTTAAATATGCCTCCACAACAATTTAGGTTCTTGGGTCAAGGCTTAGATGACCTAAAAATGAATTTTTGTAAAACCTGCTGTGTTTACAAACACTTAGGCAATTTTTACAACTTAGCCAAAGTGAAGAGTTAAAACTACTTAACTCTTGTTAACCTCCTTTCCAAAGTTTAAATACAATCCAAAGCACCTAAAACAATGGTCAAAATGACCTTATGAAAGCACAACAAAATTTAGACTTCCTACAAAAACTTCAATTAAGCTGAACTTTGCTACTGAACTTTGCCAGGTGCTCCTGCACCATTCTCCCCCTCTCAGCTCAACCAACTAAGGAAATTTAGGAGAGATCAGAGACATATCAACGCCTTTCTTCTTAAAATCTACTTCTTCTTCCTAGGTAGCTTCAGATTCATGCTTATCCTTCCATTTTACAAGATGCTCCATGTACACCTTGTGTCTTGTAGCTTTGTGCACTCTGGACTGCAAGATCTTCTCTACCTGAAGCTTGTCTTGATGAGGGATGGGTACATTACTGATGTCCTTGAGAACTTCTTGACTGTTATGATCCACATCCTTGACTGATCCCTTGTACTTGATCAAGTCAACTACATTGAACACTAAAGAGATGCCCAAATCTGATGGTAACTCCACCTTATATGCATTATTTCCATATTTGGCCAATACCTTGCATGGACCCACTCTTTTCATCTGTAACTTGGTTTCCATTCCTTTCTGCAATCTGGATTTTTTGAGGTGGACCATAACATAGTCCCCAACTAAAAATTGTACATCCTTCCTTGACAAATCAACATTCTCCTTCAACTTTTGGGTTGTTGTTGTAACTTTCTTCTTGACCTGCTCATGTATCTCCTTCATGGTCTAAGTGAAGTCTTATACATTTCCACTCCTGTTCTCCATAGATCCAAGGTCTCTGATTTCACAAATACCTCTTGGGTGCATTCCATACACAACCTCAAAAGGACTTTTCCCTGTAGTTCTATTGACACTGTCATTATAGGCATATTCAGCTTGGGAAATCACCATATCTCAGGTCTGTCCATATTCTTTAGTTAAGCACCTCAAAAGATTACCTAACACTATGTTAACCACCTCTATTTGACCATCGGTCTGAGGATGGTAAGCTGATCCAAATGAGATATTTGTACCCAATCTTCTCCATAGAGTCTTCCAAAAGTGACTCATGAACTTCACATCTTGGTCAGAAACAATGCTTAGAGGTAATCCATGGATCCTTACAATCTCCCTGAAGAAAAGATGAGCTATGTAGCTTGCATCATGAGTAGTTTTTCAAGGAATGAAGTGACTCATCTTGCTAAATCTGTACACTACTACATAAACACTGTCAAAACCAGTCTTGGTCTTAGGAAGACCTACCACAAAATCCATGCTCACACACTCCCATGGTTTGTTAGGAATTGGCAGGGGTTGATATAAACCAGCATTTCTAGCTCCTCCCTAGCTTTCATGCATACAACACACTGTTCCACATATTTTCTGATATCTCTTGCTAACTTAGGCCAATAATAGAACCTTTGAACTAGCTCTAAAGTTTTATTAATACCAAAATGCCAACTAAGACTGCCATTATGCTTTTCTTGAATCAGATTTTCCCTCATTGATCCTCTTGGAACACATAACTGGTTACCCTTAAATAACAGTCCATTTTGCAGTGTATACTCAGCATATTGACTATGAAAATGATTCTCAAAATTAGAACATACCTTGTAAGCTTCTGAGAATTCTTCATCTTCACCATAGAGGTCTTTGAAACACTCTATTCCAATGCTCTTTAGCTGTATTTCTTGCACTGTTAGCAACCTTCTGCTTAATGCATCTGCCACCTTATTCATTTCTCCATTTTTGTGCTTGATAGTGAATGTGAAAGCTTGGATGTATTCCATCCATTTCAAATGTCTATTACTCAGCTTCTCTTGGGTGTTGATGTAACTAAGTGCCTGGTTATCAGTGAAAACCACAAACTCTTTGGGTAACAAATAATGCCTCCACTTCCTAAGGGACTGCACTAAAGCATATAATTCTAGATCATAGGTGGAGTATTTTTGCTTGGCTTCATTGAGCTTTTCACTAAAGAAGGCTACAGGTCTACCTTCTTGACTAAGTACTCCTCCTACTGCTACTCCACTTGCATCACACTCAACTGTGAACAACTTGTCAAAACTAGGCAATAACAAAATTGGTTGAGTTGCCACTTCTTGTTTCAGTTTTTCAAACCCTTTATCAACCTCTTAAGTCCATTTAAACTTTGTTTTTAGACCACCTTTAATAGTATCTAGAACTGGTGCACATATACCACTAAAATTCCTTATGAATTTCCTATAAAACTGAGTTAAACCATGAAA
Organism: Sequoia sempervirens; assembly: GCA_007258455.2. Taxonomy (NCBI): domain Eukaryota; kingdom Viridiplantae; phylum Streptophyta; class Pinopsida; order Cupressales; family Cupressaceae; genus Sequoia; species Sequoia sempervirens. Next base: position 99,379,494 of record VDFB02058242.1, on the reverse strand, counting down.
GCTCCTTACCTCTATTGCTGTGGTTGGTGTAGGCCAGTTTAGGATGGCTTCCACCTTGCTTGGATCCATCTTCAATGTTCCTTGGGATACTACAAAGCCTAGATACACAAGTTATTGTTTGAAGAACTCACACTTCTCAAGGTTTATTGCCAATTTCTCTTCTTGCAACCTTTTAAGAACCATTTCCACATGCTTCAAATGTTCTTCTGCTGTCTTACTGAAAATCAGTATGTCATCAAGATAGACTACTACAAAGATTCCTATGAAATCCTTAAGCACCTCATTCATTAGTCTCATGAATGTGCTAGAGGCATTTGAGAGGCCAAATGGCATCACTTTCCACTCATATAATCCATCATTTGTCTTAAAAGTTGTCTTCCACTCATCTCCATCCTTAATCCTAATTTGATGGTAGCCACTCTTGAGGTCCAACTTAGTGAAATACTGTGCTCCTCCAAGGCAATCCATTAAATCTTCAATTCTAGGTATTGGGAACCTATACCTAATGGTGATCCTATTAATTGCTCTAGAATTAGTACAAAGTCTCCACTTACATCCTTTCTTAGTTGCCAAAACCACCGGAACTGCACATGGTTTGATGCTCTTTTGAATCAGACCTTGACTCAACAATTCTTCCACTTGCCTAGCCACCTCTTGGTTCTACTCAGCGGTAAGCTTGTATTCTGCTTTGTTAGGTAATGAGGCTCTAGGTATGAAGTCAATTTGATGACTTATTGCTCTCTTTGGTGGTAGAGTTGCAGGTGTACCATCACTGACTATACTATTGTATTTATCAAGCAACCTTTGGACTACTTCTGGTAAGACTGTCCTTTCAGCCTTTTCTTCCTCTTTGGACTACATCATGACCACATATCCTTCATTCCCTTGGTGTAGGTCCTTTAGGAACTCCTTGCCACTGATCAACATAATGTTGGGTACCTTTGACTGTCCTTCATCTTCCTCTGTCAATGACTGCAGTTTGAAGGTTCTTCCATCCTTCTTGAATGAGATGGTGTTCTCTTTCCCATCATAAATGGCACTTCTGTCATATTGCCAAGGTCTGCCCAGTAGCAGATGGCATGCATCCATGGGTAATACATCACAAACCAGCTTGTCTTTATAACCTCCAATTGAAAATTCCACTGTTACCTGCTCATTCACCAAAACACTATGCCCTTTATTTAGCCATGTGACCTTGTAAGGGTTACTGTGAGGTACCTTGTCCAATTTTAGCTTTGTTACTGCCTCCTCTAAGATTATATTGTCCGTTGAACCAAAATCTACAATGACTTTGCACACTTTTCCAAGTATCTTGCACCTTACTCTAAAAAGAGCTCTTCTTTGCTTAGGTTCCTCTTTGATTGGCTGCCTAATCAAAACTCTGTTAAACATCAGATTCTCTCCAACTTTAGATTCTATATGACTAATCTCAGATGCATTAGGACTCATGATGTCCTCTTGTGCATAGGCCACTCTCTTTTCATTGTTGGATGATGATGCTTTCTCCGGGCACCTATAAGTAGGGTGACCTAGTTGGTTACAATGATAACACTTCATGTTTGCAAAGTAAGAATTACTCCTACCTGCTCCTCTTCCTCTGTTTGAACCTCCTTGAGGTTCTCTTCCTCTGTTAAATCCTCCTCTTGAAGATGTTTCACCTCCATGCTTAGTAAGTTTTGATTCCCCTTGATTTCTTGGATCATTACCTCTACCTTGGTAACCACCACACTGTGCTCTTTGATCTCTACCTTTGCCTGTGCCCTTAGAAGACTGGTCTTGCTTCCTCTTATTCCTTTCCTCAATCTTAATAGCCAACTGATAACATTGGTGGACTGTTTTAGGACTCAAAAGATCCATCTCTTCTTGAATGTTCGACTTCAAGCCATTAAGGTACCTAGCCACTTTTAGGCTCTCATCCTCTATCACATTTGATCTCAAGCAAAGCTTCTGAAACTCTTCAGTATAGGTGTTCACATCCTGGTCTTTCTTCCTTAGACTTTGCCTCTTCTTGTGCAGCTGAATCTCATAGTCATCTGGCATGTAGGATTCCTTCACCTTAGCAACCATTCCTTTCCAAGTTGATATGGGATGTTTACCTTCTATTTCCCTTTATGTCTGAACAAACTTCCACCATGTCAAGGCTGATCCTCTCAACCTTGATTTAGCAACCTTCACCTTTTGTGCTTCAGTTACTCCATCACACTCAAAGTGATTCTCCATACCTTCTATCTAATCCATGACCAAATCAGGATCCATCTTTCCACAAAACAGTGGTATGCCCTCAAGTCCTTTGCCACTCAGGGCTTTCAATGCCTTCAAGAAAGGATCCTCCTCCAAAACAGGGTCAGGTGCAGGGACCTTTTCCTCCTTTGCAACCTCTTCTTCCTTTGGTACCGTTCCTTCCAACCTTGCATTGTTCAATGCTTTCTCAAGTTGCTCTATTCTTTCTTGTAAGGATTTGTTGTCCTCTTCTTGTTCTTCAACCCTTTTGGCTAACTGTGTATTTGTCACCATGGCGGGGGTTTCACTTGACTCAACTTCTGACATATAAGCTATTTTCCCAAATCTTTTGCTTGCTCTGATACCAATCTGATAGGGAGGCTGCAGGAATCAATCACAAATGTTGTAGGAAGCAATCACAGATTCCTGCGCTACGCCTTGGCATAGACCTCCTTGGTGAAATTGTTGTTCCACCCTAACCTATAGGAACTCAACCTTGTCTAATTTTCCCTAGTTCTCCTGCCAACCTCACTATCTTGTCAAGTTTGCAACTACCAAGCCAAATCTTGGTGCTATGACTCCTTTCTTCCTTAGCCTTTTATGCATCCAAAAGACTAATCCTCCCACAATACATGAATGGATCTTGCAGGGGTGAGGGAATTTTTTCCAAAGCTCCAAAACAACCTCCTATGGTTCTTGAAACTTCACTTAGACTCCATCTTACCAACGCTTGCATGAAGCCTATTCCATAGGTTTGGCCCTTGAGCCTCTATTTGGTCTCTAAACAGGGGTAAATTGATTTTCCCTCCTAAACCCACCAAAGGACTTAGGTTCTTGACTTAGGTTTTGTGTTTCCCCTAACTACAGCTTCAATATTTCTAGGGTTCTAGTCTTGCTCAGGCCATATGCTGTCCAAACACCAAATTGGTCAAGCAGCTAGGGTTTCAAAACTGCTCAGAACCAGTTTTAGGACTGGTGAAAATTTCTCCTCCTAAACGGATTGTTGGGCTCTCCTCCTTATCACCATAAATGGCCAAGACCTTCCCCTAAATTCTCCAAAAATAATTTCTCAAAAATCTTCACTCCCCTGCAAGTTATCAACGTTGTTCTGCAGCCTTTCCTAGCCGGGCTCTTCACTGGCTTGCCTAGGGCAAGGCTTTTCTCATAGCTCCTGCAACCAAAAGAAACCTAACTCCTACCATATTTACAAGTATAGAGATGGAGCCTGACCACGTTCCCAACAATTCCATACTTCCTGGTATGGAGGGAATGCAGCCTAGAACTCCATTTTTACACAGTTCCAGTCAAAACAGAAATAAGGAAAAAAAAAATAGAATTTACAAGAATGGATGAAAGCAATGGAACCGCTATCAAATGTGCCAAAACAAAGCTTCCAGAGGCCTCTCTATGCGCTAAAAAACCCTACAAAATGCCTCTTTTAATTCATTTAGCTGCTGTCACACAAACAAGAACAGAAAAAACAGAAAATAAGACAAGAACGTTGTTTTCTTCAATTTCTGGAAAACATAGTCCGGACAAAAACTTCTAACCAACCAAAAAGGTTGTGGTATGCCTTAAATATTCCTCCACAACAATTTAGGTTCTTGGGTCGAGGCTTAGATGACCTAAAAATGCATTTTTGTAAACCCGCTGTGTTTACAAACACTTAGGCAATTTTTACAACTTAGCCAAAATGAAGAGTTAAAACTACTTAACTCTTGTTAACCTCCTTTCCAAAGTTCAAAGACAACCCAAAGCACCTAAAACAATGGTCAACATGACCTTATGAAAGCACAACAAAATTTAGACTTCCTACAAAAACTTCAATTAAGCTGAACTTTGCCACTGAACTTTGCTAGGTGCTCCTGCACCATTTTAATGTCAAATGTAAAATGGGAAAAGATGTTCAAAGTAGTCTTGTTAATTTTATGTGAGGTCTATTACTTAGGGAACATTGTGTCTAATGTCTCCAAGAGAGGACCAATCAAAGAATTAAATATTCACAACTTAGGGGATGCAGTGTGTCAGATCAGGCCACCAAGAGGGATGTAATATGCTAATATAGATCACACTTATGAAGGACATCATACCCAATGTCATCCACAAAGTGACAAACACATCATATGAAATGACAAGGCTGCACTAAGAACCAAGAATGGAAATAAATTATGCCAATGTATGCCCCTCACTTTAAAGGAATTTCTACACATCGTTCTATGAGAAATTACTTGAAAGTAGTGAAGGAAAAATGCAAAAAGAAAACAAGACATGAGAGCCAACTTGGAAAGCCCCTATGCCAATTCAAATATTTATGAGGAAGGCTACATCATGTAAATGAAAGAGAAAACAAAAAAAATGGGATTTTCCCCGCAGAAAGGAACACACCAAACACATAAGGGATCTATCGATTTGGGGTCAGTATGTTCATTGCTGCAATGTTTTTATGAAAGAGCTTGGAATTGTCATCATTCCCCAAAGCACATAGAATTAGAAGAATGACACAAAGAAAGTGAAAACAAAAGGAAAAGAAAGTTTGTTTTGGGTCAACATGGAAGACATTGTGGTCTCAATGCTTTGCATCGTCCCTAAAAGGAAAAAAAAAGAAAAGAAAAGGTCCTTTTGGGTCAACATGGAAGAGACATAAGGTGTCTCAGTGCTTTGCGTCATCCCCAAAAGGAAAAACACAAAAAAGAAAAGGGAAAAAGTAAAGATAAAGAATGACATATAGAAGAATAGAGGGACAAATAGAGGAAGTGTACAAAGAGAGGGAGAACATCAAATGGACGATACGGGGGAACATGATACACACATACAAGAAAAATGGAAAGGGGCTAGTAATGCAAATGTAAGTCAACCATTAACTAAGTTATTGGTTTCTCAATCTTAAGTAGTTAAGCGGAAAAGGAATAACATAGTTAAGAGACAACCACAAGTGCATTACAAGGGCAAGGCTAACAACTTCTTTCCCCCCATAAAGTGTAGGGAAAGAATGAGCCAAGGTGGGTGATGTGAAAGGATCATGCACTAGTGAGAATAGGGAATTCTACAGGTATGGCATGATAAAGGGATTTAGTTTTTATGGGATAATAGGAAAGAAATAAGTGTCAATGAAGTGATACTTATCTAGTATGTCCTTCAATGTCTGACATTCTTCAGCTCGATGTCCAAGAACATGATGATATTTGCAAAATGGTATGTTAGAATCTTTAGGATGAATGACCAACCTATTCATAGGTGGTAAAAGTATAATAAATTTGTTTAAAAGTAGTTGAAGTCTCCTTTCACATTCAATTGGAGGATGTGTAGGAAACTTGAGTTTCTTCAATTTGTAAGGTCGTTTTCATTTTCTAGACTCTCCCTATTCATGGATTTAAGGAGGAAGAGCACCCATGGGGAGCCTATCATCCTTGTCATTAGAAGCAAGTAATGGTTGTTCACGTGGAAGGAGAATGTTTAAGTCAAGAGGAGAATAAAAGATCATTGTACCATCATCTCGAATTTTCTAATATTCAAAAGGAGGTCTATGAAGATGAGGAGGCTCCTGATATCCTAATTATGTGGGGTTTTCTTCTATTGGTTTTTGTTCAAGAAGTTAGTGAATGTAATGTTCATGTGTTGTGCCACAACCTTGTTTATGTAGGATAGTAAAGCCTTTACCATATGTTTCTTCAAGGTTTATGGGAGTGTTTGTGACTTTGTGATCATAAAATTGGTGAGGATGTGTTGGTTGAGAGGAACTAGGTCCACTTGATGAAGGAACTTTAGGTCCTTTATTAATTTCAGGAAGTAAATATGCAAAATGATTAGGAGGTGCAATAGTAGGAAGATCTTGTGGCTTCATGGATGGGTAAAAGGCTACATTGGCTTCTAGGTTATCAAGGAATTCATTGAAGAACTTGTTCATGTTATCATCATCTTCTCCAATGATGCCTACATCATGAGGAGGACAATAATGAGGAGTTGAAGGAGCATGAGGAAGCTCAAGGTCATTAGGATCACAACCAAAGGCACAATTGGACATGTCTACCAAGGATTTTAATGAATACCAAAACATATTAAAAGAAAATGCCATGATGAAAATGAATGCAAGTAAACTAAGATGCAAGAGATAGTTGAAAAAAGAGATTTTGGAAATGAAAACAAAAAGCAACTACAAAAAATAGTACTGCAAGAAATACCCAAAAAACGCTTCAAAATGTTGCGCAGAATGTGCAGGTAAACTGATTCGCCCAGGGTGGCAAATGAGTCCAACTAAGAGATGTTTTTTATGTTTTTCAAAAAATTTAAGTGATGCTAATGCTTTTTAGATGCCAATTAAGGATGCAAATGCATATTTTCAGTTTTTCAATGATATGCAATGCAAAAATGAAATCTAAATGAGTCTTTCACTAATGCAATTGAGAACCCTAGGATGCAAAAACAAGACAATGCCCTAATTGAATGTTGATGCAAATGAAGTCTAGGAGACAAGATGCAATTGAAATCAGAAATGTAAAGTTCTCAATATGCAGGTTCACCCAAATGAATCGTAGATTTTTGGGTAGGGATCATAGGCTACTCTTGCGCTCCTAGGATGTTTCACCTAAAAGGAGAGAGATAAACCATACTCAAAAGAAATAATTAGGTTCACTCAAATTATGCAATGTATGATGTTATTTAGATTAAATGGAATGATCTAAGTGCAATTGGATGATCTATTTGACTGATTATGTATGCTAAACTTTGGATTTATGCAATGTTCGAAAACACGGTGATGTTTGCATACATGAACTAAGTATGAACAAATGCAGAACAAAAAGGAAGAAGGTTGATTCAGAGTGCACCTAGGAAAAGAATGGAGAATCTGAAATATTCTGAATGCTGACTGAGATCACTAAAAATCACCTGTGGGACTCATTTGCCATTGATGGTGAATCAGTCCTAATTCTGATGAAAACTATCGAAAATAGGTTTCTGAGTGTCAGGATCCGAAATCTAACAAAATCTAGATTTCCAGCCTTAAGTTTGGACTCATTCACCATTGATGGTGAATTAGTCCTCTCCCAAAATTTTGGGAAATCATGGGACAATTCTACAACATCAGATCTGAGGTTGTTTGCCTATCAGGTTGAAGAAGTTAATTCTATAGAATATGGGCAGAATGTCTTCTCCAAGCTTGAAATGAGGTTGGTTTGACTTGAAGCACCTTGTTGACTTATTGACCACTATTCAACACTTAAATTCTTGTTAAATCTACATACACAAGTCTACAAATACACATGCAAGAGGGTAAAATGGTTGAGGGTTAGAGAATAGGGGTTTTCCTTGGTCAAACCCCAATTTGGTAATCAAACCCTAAACAATGAAATGAAATGAAAAGAGTATGATAAATAGATAACATGCAAATGTCATAAACTTAACACACCTTTGTTGCTCAAAATCTGAAGATATGTCAATGGTTGCTCCAAAATGCTTGATTGATGTTTGATTAAATGATGCAAAGTGCTCAAATGTGATTTGAATTCTTAATGAATGAGAAGAATACTTGAATGTGTTAGGAGATGTAAAATGAGTAGAAAAACACTTATTTATACACACTTGTGCCTTAGTAACCCAATGATACCTCATCACAGGCCGACATCAAGTAATTTTGAATAAAAAACCAAAAGAAAATTTGAAATATTTTGAATTTGGAGCCAAGAGGGACTCATTCGCCACCCATGGCGAATGGGTCCCACCTTGGATCTGAAAGTGGGTGTCAAGAATTATCTTGCATTTAATGTTGTTTATCGGATTTACATTAAAAAAAGCACTTAATTAAGCCTCATAAGGGCATAAAGGGGTCAAATAAAACACAAGAAAGGAGTAAATAGTGAAATTGTGCCTAGAGAAGCGTGAAATCTTGTTTCAAGACTTTACAACACTTCAAAATAGGACTTGATAAGTCATGAAAAGGTTATTTTTAGGTGAATTGTAATGAATAGAGTCTAGAAAAGTGTAGAAATGTTTTACAACACTTCACAACACCTTCACAAGATGCCATTATTTGAATTTTAAGGACCCAAATGTGAATGCATAAGTTACATTGCAACATTAAATCAGAGAAAAATGGACCAAGCATCATGAAGAAAGACCTAAAAGGCCATGAAAATAACAAGGGGCCATTTTTCTATAGCACATTTAGCCCCCACTTTAGTGAGAGGATGAACTTGCTTCAAACTCACACTAAAGTAGCCATGAATATCGAGAAGGATCCCAATACACTTATGCTAGCAAGATGGGATGACAATGATCAAGAGGGATGATCAAGCCTCCAGGATGAAGATCCCATGGAAAAATAGACAATAGAACAAAAGGAACACACATGTGAAAGGGAAATTGAATTGAGCTTCGATCATTTGTCCAACTAGTTGTGGATTAGATCTTGGATGATTGTGAGAAAAAGAGGATGCATACTCACTCTAGGGAAATAGAACTCATGGCGGTTCGTCAGGTGAGTAAACCCAAAAGGTAAGATACATACGCTAGTTGGTATGCACTCACAAACACATAGGGGGCTATGGGGAAAGTCATGCCGCTGAATGGGCTTCCTACTCAATCATATCAAAGCTATAACTCTTGATAACTTTAACAAGGTGCCACAAAGGAAAATGTCAGTTCATGCTTCATTAGACAAACAAAAATATGTATGCTTAGAACTCATGAACAAAGAGAAAGGTACCATATGCATGCAAGTTGTGTTATGCAAGGTCACAAAAAGTGCAAAGTGTAAAATGTAAAAATGCAAAAATGTCAAATGTAAAATGGGAAAAGATCTTCAAAGGTGTATTTTTAAGTTTATGCAAGGTCTATTACTTAGGGAACATTGTGTCTAATGTCTCCACGAGAGGACCAATCAAAGAATTAAATATTCACAACTTAGGGGATGCAGTGCATCGCATCAGGCCACCAAGAGAAATGTAATATGCTAAGATAGATCACACTTATGAAGGACATCATACCCAATGTCATCCACAAAGTGACAAACACATCATATGAAATGACAAGGCTGCACTAAGAACCAAGAATGCAAATGAATTATGCCAATGTATGCCTCCAACTTTAAAGGAATTGCTACACATCGTTTTGTGAGCAATTACTTTAAAGTAGCGAAGGAAAAATGCAAAAAGAAAAAAACACATGAGAGCCAACTTGCAAAGCCCCTATGCCAAGTCATATGTTTCTAAGGAAGGCTATGTCATGTAAACGAAAGAGAAAACAAAAGAACGGGTCTAGTTTCCCCCTAGAAAGGAACAGTCCAAACACATAAGGGATCTATGGGTTTGGGGTCAGTATGTTCATTGCACCAATGTTTTTATGAAAGAGCTCAGAATTGTCATCATTCCCCAAAGCACATAGAACTGAAAGAATGACACAAAGAGAATGAAAACAAAAGGAAAACAAAGTCTATTTTGGGTCAACATGCAAGAGACCTTGCGGTCTCAATGCTTTGCATCGTCCCCAAAATGAGAAACACAAGAAAAAAGAAAAATACAAACAAAAAGAAAAATATTTTGGGTCAACATGAAGGAGACATTTCGATCTCAATGCCTTGCATCATCCCCAAAAGGAAAAACACAAAAAAATAAAATGTCCTTTTGGGTCAACATAGAAGACACATAGGGTGTCTCAATGCTCTGCATCATCCCCAAAAGGAAAAACACAAAAAAGAAAAGGGAAAAAGAAAAGAGAAAGTACAACATATAGAAGAATAGAGGGGAAAATAGAGGAAGCGTACAAAGAGAGGGAGAACATCAAATGCACGATACAGGGGAACACAATATGCACATACAAGAAAAATGTAAAGGGGATAGTAATGAATATGTAATTCAACCATTAACTAAGTTATTGGTTTCTCAATCTTAAGTAGTTACGTGGAAAAGGAATAACATAGTTAAGATAAAAAGACAAGTGCATTACAAGGGAATGGCTAACAACTTCTTGCCCCCCACAAAGTGTAGGGAAAGAATGAGCTGAGGTGTGTGATGTGAAAGGATCATGCACTAGTGAGAATAGGGAATTCTACAACTATGGCATGATATTAAAGTGATTTAGTTTTTATGGGATAACAGGAAAGTGATCAGTGTCAGTGAAGTGATACTTATCCAGTATGTCCTTCAATGTTCGACATTCTTTGGTTCAATATCCAAGAACACGATGATATTTACAAAATGGTATGTAAGAATCTTTAGGATGAATGGCCAACCTATTCATAGGTGGTAAAAGTATAAGACTTTTGTTTAAAAGAAGTTGAAGTCTCCTTTCACATTCAGGTGGAGGATGTGTAGGAAATGTGAGTTTCTTCAATTTGTAAGGTCGTTTTCATTTGCTAGACTCTCCTTTTTCATGAATTAAAGGAGGAAGAGGACCCATGGGGAGCCTATCATCATTGTCATTAGAAGTAGGTAATGGTTGTTCATGTGGAAGGAGAATTTTTAAGTCAGGAGGAGAATCAAAGATCATTGTACCATCATCTTGAAGTTTCCAATATTCAAAAGGAGGTCTATCAGGATGAGGAGGATCTTGATATCCTAATTCAGTGGTTTTTTCTTCTATTGGTTTTTGTTCAAGAAGTTGGTGAATGTCATGTTCATTTGTTGTGTCATAGCCTTGTTTACCTAGGATAGTAAAGCCTTTACCATATGTTTCTTCAAGGTTTATGGGAGTTTTTGTGACCTTGTGATCATAAAATGGGTGAGGATGTGTTGGTTGAGAGGAACTAGGTCCACTTGATGGAGGAACTTTCGTTTCTTTATTGATTTCGGGATGTAAATATGCAAAATGATTAGGAGGTGCAACAATAGGAAGATCTTTTGGCTTCATGGATGGGTAAAAGGCTACATTGGCTTCTAGGTTATCAAGGAATTCATTGAATAACTTGTTCATGCTATCATCATCTTCTCCAATGACTTCTACATCATGAGGAGGACAATCATGAGTAGTTGAAGAAGCACAAGGAAGCTCAAGGTCATTAGGATCACAACCAAAGGAACAATTGGACATGTCTACCAAGGATTTTAATGAATTCCAAAACTTATTAAAATAAAATGCCATGATGACAATGAATGCAAGTAAACTAAGATGCTAGAGATAGATGAAAATAGAGATTCTGAAAATTAAAACAAAAAGCTTAAAAATGCTATAATTTAGGAAATACCTATAGAAAACTATAATCTAGGAAATACCTAGAAAATGCTTTAAAATGTTGTACAAAATGTGCAGGTAAACTGATTTTCCTAGGGTGGTGAATGAGTCCAACTATGAGATGTTTTTTATGTTTTTCAAAAAAATTAAAGTGAGTCTATGCTTTTCAGATGCCAATTAAGGATGTGGATGCAAATTTTCAATTTTTCAATGAAATGCAATGGAAAAATGAAATCTAAATGAGTGTTTCACTAATGCAATTTGAGAACCATAGGATGCAAAAAGAAGACAATACCCTAATTGAATGTTGATGCAAATGAAGTCTAGGATGCAAGATGCAATTGAAATTAGAAATGTAAAGTGCTCAATATGCAGGTTCATCAAAATGAACCGTAATTTTTTGGGTAGGGCTCATAGGCTACTCTTGCGCTCTTAGGATGTTTAACCTAAAAGGGGAGAGATAAACCCTACTCAAAAGATCTAGCTAGGTTCACTCAAATTATGCAATGTATGATGTTATTTAGACTAAATGGAAAGATCTAAGTGTAATTGGATGATCTATTTGACTGATTATGTATGCAAAACTTTAGATTTATGCAATTTTGGAAAACATGGTCATGTTTGCAAATATGAACTAAGTATGAACATATGCAAAACTGAAAAGGAAGAAGGTTGATTCAGAGTGCACCAAGGTAGAGAATTGAGAATATGGAATATTTTGAATGTTGACTGAGATCATTGAAAATCACCAGTGGGACTCATTTGGCATTGATGGAGAATCAGTCTTTGCTTCTAATGAAAATTGTCAGAAACAGGTTTCTGAGTGTCAGGATCCAGAATCTGACAAAATCTAGATTTCCTACCTTAAGGTGGGACTCATTCACCACTAATGGAAAATCTGTCCTCTCCCAAAATTCTGAGAAATTAGGGGACAACTCTACAACACCAGATCTAAGGTTGTCTTCCTGTCTGGTTGACGAAGTTAATTATGTAGAAAACGAACATAATTTCTTTTCCAAGCTTGAAATGAGGTTGATTTGACTTGAAGCACCATGTTGACTTTTTGACCACTCTTCAACACCTAAATGCTTGTCAAATCTACATACACAAGTCTGCAAATACACATGCAAGAGGGGGAAAATGGTTGAGGGTTAGAGAATAGGGGTTTGCCTTGGTCAAACCCCACTTTGGTAATCAAACCCTAAACAATTAAATGAAATGAAAAGAGTATGATAAATAGATAACATGCAAATTTCATAAAATTACCACACCTTTGATGCTCAAAATCTGAAGATATGTCAATGGCTGCTCCAAAATGCTTGATTGATGTTTGATTAAATGATGCAAAGCGCTCAAATGTGATTTAAATGCTTAATGAATGAGAAGATTGCTTGACTGTGTTAGGAGATGTAAAATGAGGAGAAAAATACTTATTTATATACACTTGTGCCTTAGTAACCCAATGATACCTCATCACAGGCTGACATCAAGTAATTTTGAATAAAAACCCGAAAGAAAATTTGAAATATTTTGAATTAGGAGCCAAGAGGGACTCATTCGCCACCCATGGCGAATGGGTCCCACCTTGGATCTGAAATTGGGTGTTGGGAATTATCTTGCATTTAATGTTGTTTATAGGATTTACATTAAAAAATGGACTTAATTAAGCCTTATAAGGGCATAAAGGGGTCAAATAAAGCATAAGAAAGGTGTAAATAGTGAAATTATACCTAGAAAAGCATGAAATCTTGTTACAAGACTTTACAACACTTTAAAATAGGACTTGATAAGTGATGAAAATGTTATTTTTAGGTGAATTGTAATGAATAGAGTCTAGAAAAGTGTAGAAATGTTGTACAACACCTTCACAAGACGTCATTATTTGAATTTTAAGGACGTAAATGTGAATGCATAAGTTACATTGCAACATTAAATTAGAGAAAAATGGACCAAGCATCATGAAGAAAGACCTAAAAGGCCATGAAAATGATAAGGGGCTATTTTTCTATGGCACACTCCCACGAGACACTAACGGTTGGTATCTAGTTTTGTGCACCATGTGAATAATGCCTTCATGGGAGAATTTTAAACACTTATGAATGACGGAGGTGATTCCATTCATGGAAGCTAGCCAAGGTATTCCTAGCTTTAGCCTAAACAAATCTACCTCTGGAATAATATCAAAGACTATGTCTATAGCCCTAGGTCCAACTAGGAGAGAAAGAGTTTTTGAGCCATATGGCTTGAGACAAAGACCATCATGTGTACGAATGGTAGATTTTGTTTCTTTTTACTCCTTCCTCTGCAAAGAATTTAGCAACAACGTTTCTTCTATAATGACATTCACTCAACTCGCGGGGTCAACCAAGACCCCCATCACAATGTTACCATTGAGGTGAGTGGGAATGTAGAGGGGGGAAGGCTTGTTGTTCAATGACATACCCTGCGAGGTGAAGGTCACATTTGGCGAACCAGTCGCAAGCCACGTGGTAGGAGTAACCGTGACCATGTTAACGTATGCCTTGGGCCAAGTGGTAGAGTTGGAGGGATCAATAATTAAGTTGGAAGAATGGGATAGAAATGGGTCCGTGTATATCTACAACTCACTATTTGCTTTCACTGCTGATTTGTTTACATTTTCTTTATTTCCATTGAGAGAAATAGTATCGTCCTCGATGCGGTCCTGTATCTCGTGACGTAGATGCATACAACATTCGCTATCATGTATGTTAACTCGATGGTACTGACATAAGGCATTTTCATCATACCAACTAGGGTAAGGTTCCTTGATAGGTTTAGGGTTCTCCAAAGTTATGATTTTATCCCTCAACAATCTTTGTAAGATGGAAGAATAAGATTCTGCTAACTTTGTGAACTTTATGTTGTGTTTGAGGCCATTATCATTCATAGTGGCTACTGCATTTGTCATAGCTTACCCTTTCTAGAGATCGATGCAATGGATTTTCCTTCTGAATAGGAGTACGAGGAAGATCCTCCGAACTGAACTACCATCTATTGATATTCTTGTAAGTCAGCACACAAATGTGCAAAAGAAGGGTACTTCATAAGGGAAAATTTCTCCTGCAGAGGTCTCTACAAGTTCCCTATGAACACCTTTTGTACATCATAATTGGGTAGTGAGTACGAGATCTATGAGAAGAGCACTTGATACCGCACTATGAAATCAGTAATATTCTCATCATCCCCTTGTTTGTATCGGACGATATCCAAGAAGGTCATCTTCAACCCTGTGTCATAGAAAATTGGACCTTCTTGAGAAAAGAGACAATTTCACACATAATTGGACCCACTTTTGAGTTCCTTTATATCATTCACCCTTCAAAACAACATTTATAGGCCGCTTAGACCAATTAATTTTGATCTAGAGGCTCGTTTTACCTGAGAAATCACATAAAACCTAACAAACATCATTTAATTATCTCATACCCCAAAGAACCACCTTCAAACAGTAGTAGTGGGACCCATTTGCCACCTTGGGTGAATGAGTCTCCTCTGGTGGGACCCATTCACCAAGGGTGGTGAATGGTCCCCTTTGAGGGAAAATTCAAATTTAAGCGGGAATTTAATCAATTTAACTTTAATTCCCAATGAATGTTGGCCTCTTAGGTTTAATTAATGGGAAAATAAGGTGTTGTTGCTTATAAATACTCATTATTATTCATTTTTCACATCTTTTATTCATTTTTCAAGAGCAATTTCTAGATTTAAGTCTTCTATCACAAGTTTCATGAGTAAAGTTGAAGTTTTAGGGCAACAAACTAGGGTTTTTGCAGGTCTTGAAGCTCGCTATCTTGATCAAGATTCAACATTGCAAAGGGTTGATGATGGATGCCTATGGTGAATCATGAAGAAATCTAGGGTGAAGAGGTACAACTAGCCAATAAATCACACCTAAGGACTTGATTTCCTATTGATTCCATCTTCCATTTTCACTCTATCTTCATATTAAGGTTTGCATCTTGTTTGTTTATCATTTGCATGTCATTTCATTTCTATTTTTCATGTGTTGTAAGGTTTCTAGGGTTGAGATATTGCATCATTTAAATCATCCTTTCATGTCTTATTCTAGATCAATAGAATAGGGTTTTTGTTATGATTCAAACTTTCCTAGTCTTTAACACATCTAAGGCTAGGGTTTATGCATATTTTTCTCTATTCAAGGTTTAATTACCCAACTAGGGGTTTGACCAAGGAAAACCCCCCATTAGACAAACAATTTTAAACTATTTTGTATGAATTTTCTGAGATCCAAAGTCGGGTTTCTATCAGAAATTGTTGTACAGGTGTCAAGGTGTAGGACTGAGTTTTGAAATTGTAGAAATTAGAAAGTGGACTAATTCACCATGCATGGCAAATGAGTCCCTCCTAAGGTGTATACTTGAGTTAGATACAAATCCAGGTCCTCGACTGTTAGAAAATAGATTATGTGCAGAAAAGTCCTATTTTGGGACTAATTCGCCCAAGGTGATGAATGAGTCCCAGTCAGCTCAAGTTCAAGTTTCACCAATTTTCTAGATTTTTTTCAGTCTTCTTCAGTTTTCTAGGTGCACTCATTCTGAGAAATAGTCTTTTTTTTAGTCTGATTTGCATTTTTGTTCATTCTTTAAAGCTTGTTTGCAAACAAAACTATGTTTTCAAACATAGCATAGATCTTAGTCTTGTTTTCATATTCAGTTATTTAAATCATTTAGTTGTATTTATTTTACTTCAATTAGCTTAGACAACATTCCACATAAAATTATTTGAATGAAACCTATAGCATTTTTTGTCTCATTCTCTCCTTTTAGGTGAAAAACCCTAGAAGAGTAAGAGAAGTCTTAAGAGCCAAAAATTGATGGTTCAAGTCTAATGTTTGTTTGGAACTGTTAGAGAATCTGATTTACAAGTTGATCAAATGAGAAAATAGAGTTTTCAGGTAAGGAACAATACCATTTGAGTGATGTATTCTTAAGTGATCAAAGGAATAGCTTTTCCATCAATGCATTATGATGGAAGAAGTCTATACATAGGGCATTGAAGGTGGACACATGCATTTGTAGGTCCCCTTTTCTACTGGATATTTTTCAAATTTGGGAATTTCCATTCCTTGTGGGAAGAGAGTACTTAAGATTGCTACCGACGATGGGCTATATCGGAAGAAGGGCTAAAAGATAGGTTCGGTAGAGGCTTATGAGAGACTCGCCAACTGGCTTTTCATCTTACCCATATTCTAAAGGAGAGTGTTTGGAATAGGGTCTTAGGATGACAAAGGTCTAGTGGGACCTCCTCTAGAACCACCACTGAAGCCACCTCTAGAACCACCAATGTGGCCATCGTTCAGATCCACTACTGGAGCCACCACCACCAACAAGGCCTCCACCGGAGCCACCTCTTCTTTCAAAGACACCACCATGGCCTCCACTAGAACCACCTCCACCAGTGCCACCCCCGCTACTAAAGCCACCACCACTACCAAAGCCCCCACCACTCAACATGCCAAAACTTCCACCACTAGAGGTGACAGGAGGGGTGAAACTAAAACCTAAGGGTATTTTGTTTGCTTTGATAGTTTTAAACCTCTCAAAGATAGAGGGGACACTAATCGATAGGATTGTGTCAGCCATATACACAGACCTGGGAGGAATTGACATTCCTAATTATCTCTCATGTTCTTCAAGAGTTGCCCCTTGTATAATGTTAGTGTTGTTTGGAAGGGCACACACTTCAGTCAGACTAGAGATTCCAGCCAAGATTTCTATGTTTGTTCAGTATTTTCCCACCATATACTTTATCTCGCTAATAACCCTAGTATCTCTAGCCAACTTCAAGACATTTTCTAGGTGATTCTCTAAGTCACCCAGCCCTTTGCTAAGGTTAGAGATATATTATGAAGGAATGTGAATGGCTTCATGCTCGTCTATTGATGATGGTGTAGGAGATGCAAGAGGGGTGGGGACATGGTTAGTCTCATTGGAGAATCCTACCTCACCCCTCAACAACTACTCCTGGGTAGCAAGACCAATTGTAGATCTAGCAAAAAGGCTCATAGAGAAACTAGAAGTAACCTTTGTCCTCTTCATTGGAAGGTGTCACACACTTCTCCTAACAACATACCTAGAAGTCATGGACTGGGTTATGATGCTCATAAACCTTCACAACACTCAGGGGTACAACAATCACAAGGTACAAGGAAAAATTCTCAACACTAACAAATGGGAAGATGATTCCTCACGTTGGGTTCACCAAAAATGTAAGAGAGGGGGAACAACCATGTCAAGGCTCTAGGTCATGGAGAGTCGAGAGCGAAGGGCTGCCCTAACTTACCTCACTCTAAAAGATACCTTGGGATAAGGATCAAGAATAATGAGCACTATAACATACTTCTATCACTCTACAAATCCCAAACTTAGGTTTGTGCTAGGCGAGCTGGTTTTTGGAGTCAATACTGTGTCTTAGACAACTCTCTGTCTGACCCCCATTTCGTTGTTTCCACCTCCATGGACAGCCAAAAAGCAACGAAGTAGAAATATGCAATAAAGAAAAGAAGAGAGAACAAGAAACACTACAAACAGTATTATGCTAATTCTATCAAATCACAAAGGAGAGGAGTGAAACATTACCACCTCCCCAAAATCTCACTAGCCAATGGAGGAGAATATGGACTTGGCAAGGTCACCACAACCACAATTGTGATGAAGGGAGGTATCATAATACTCCAAGCCCACTCTTCTATGGCTTGCTTCACACTTGCAATGTGGAGTTGATGAAGCTTCAAATGTTGTTGTAATGGAGTGTTGGAATGCTACTTGAGAGTGAAGTGAAGTGGAAAAAAATGCTAAGAGAATGTGAATCTGTTGCTTAGAGATTATGCTAGAAGATGAAATGAAGTGAGAATGAAGGAATTTGATGGGAGAATGAGGAAGAATCTGCCATTTTTGAGGTCAGTTGGTCAAACAAGGGCGTTACAATTCATCCACAATTAGGAGTGTAACACCTCTTCCAACTTCAGATGTAGGAATTTTTCAAGGACATTAGCGCACCACACATGCATCCTTGAAAAATATTCTCTCATTGACACAAAGGAATGATGCCAAGTGGACAAAAGGCAATTGGGTGATGTGGAATTTCACCTTTGGATTTCATTTTCTAAGGTGAGGGTGTGTGAAAGGGGAATTTGCATAAGGGGTACAAATTCGCTCCTATACAAAAATAAAATCCATAAGTTTAGGGGACCATGAAGGTCACAATAGAGAAGAGGGTATGCTAATTGATAAATTATTGAAAGAAATAATAATCAATCTAAAACAATTCATACTAGGTTCTAAGTGAGAAAAAAGAGAAAAGGTAAAATGCGACAATAAACATTCTTTTCTAGTCTCTATTGACCAAGATGGAGCATTTTACAACTCAAATATTTGGTCAAGATTTTGAAATAATATAATGACAACCTCTAACACTTCCACATAACAAATTGTAGACATGCAAAAATGACCTAACACATATCACACATCTTGAATAATAAATTTTCATCATCGACATCATTATCACTAATATCATTGCATTTCACATCATTTACATCAAAAAACCTATTTTCCTTTGTTTAATTCAATAATCTTTAAATTATTTAATTATTTCACTATTTCATCATTTATCTAACCTTATCCCTCTTGATTAATTAAATAACATCAATTATTTAATTATGCCACTAATATATCCTATTCTCCTAAATCAATTAAATTGTTATCACTTAATAGTTTAATTAAATCACTTTCCCCTTTCTAAACCTGAATAATTAAATTAATTATTCAACATCATTCAAAGGGATCAACAAACAAATACAACTTTATTTGTTAAAGTTAAACATGATTTGACGTTCAACTCAAAATAATAATTAATTAATTATCTTCACCCCTTTTATGATTGAGCAAATCACGACCATTGATCTATCATCCTAAAAAGTTGACTAACTCATTATCTATTCTTCAACCCCACTAACTAGTCAACTTGATTTAATCAATCACAGAAGCTAACTGGACAATCTATTTCCTCTCAACAGTTTTGAACCATTGACTAGGGTTTTGAACCATTCATCAGGATCTTTTACTACGAAATTTGATCGTTCATCTCCAAACAGGAAATCTATGAAACAAACCTCTACCCTCTCACAAATTATCTAGAATTTACATAGTGAAATGCTGCACAACTTATTCATGAGCACACTTGAGAATTGTTATCTTCACATTCTAGTTCACCATTACCAACACGAATCAAATATTTTGTGAGAACAATGGGGGCTTTGTATTGAATCGACTAATCCAACATCCAAATTTCAATACAAACACAACTACAACATGGGATGGTATAGCTTTTAAAGTCTTGAATTCAGTTTATGTTGCCTTAGGATTATATTGTTTGATTTTGTTATTTTAGAGCTTAATTTCATGAGTATGGGTTTTGGGATTTTATCTTGTTTGAATTAAGTTTTTTTAATTCATTTGCTTGTTTTCTTATTGTTTTATTCCCCCCTTACGAAAGAAATAAAAATAAATAAAAGGCAACTTTCCTATAGCTCATTCAAATAGAGAAAGATGACATAAACTACAAAAAACAACACAAAAATATGAAATAAACTAAAAAATAACTTCACAAATATTTTGCAATACCCCCAAAAAATGGTATTGCAGAAAAAAAAACATACCATTATAGATAGGGTATGAAATATGTTGCAATCAAAGAACCTTCCAAATTGTTATTGGGCAGAAATAATGGCAACAATAGTATAAATGTTGAATTGAAGCCCCACACCACTAATTCAAGACACCACTCTAAAATAATATTGAAGTGGTCATAAGGCTTATACTGCTCATTTCCATGTATTTGGTTGTTTGACATATATATATTTTCTATTTCAAAAGTGGAAGAAAATGTATGTTTTTAAATATTATGGGATATTATGATGTAGCTAAAGGGTATATATTTTGTAGATTCCTTATACAAAATAATAGAAAGTAAGTTGGATACAAGGTGAAATATCATGTTGATCATTTTGTGAAATGACACAAAGCAAGATTAGTTGTCAAAATATTTACACAAACACCTAGAATAGATTATTCAAAAACCTTCACTCCAATTGTCGGACTAAATACCATTAAGATTATATTAGAAATCACTACACAATATATAAGTAGCATGTATATTGAATAGACCGTGTAAAATAAATCTTCCTTAATGGTTATATATATGAGGAAGTGTATGTGTAACAACTCATGAGCTTTGAAAATCCAGAAAAATAATAGTTGGTTTACAAGTTGAAGAAATCTCTTAGTGGGTTGAAGCAAGCCCCTCATGCCTAGCATGCAAGGATTGATAGTTATTTTTTGAGGAAGGGTTTCAACATAAACCACTCAAAGCTATCATTGTATGTCAAACATGTTTATAATGAAATTCTCATCAGGTTACCTTTATGTTAATGATCTTATTTACACATGTAATAATAAAACTATAATAGAAAAAAACTAGTCAATATATAAAACAAAAAAAAAATGAAATGTTAGATCTTGACTCAAGCATTATTTTATTGGTGTGGAAGTGCAACAATAATAAAAATTTGTACATTTCTCAAACTAAGTATGTAGAAAAATTATTTTTAAAAAATTAGAATGATGGCATGGATAGCAGTTGCAGCTCCCTTAGCACTTGATAAATAATTAGCCAAGAAAGATTCAAGCTCCAAGGTGGATGATACTTTGTACAAGAGTCTAGTTGGGGACCTCGTGTACCTCACTACAACTAGACAAAATACTATATATGGTGAAATTTGGAGCCTCATGTTCCTCACTACAATTAAACCCAATATTATATATGTTGTGAGTTTCACCTCTCAATTCAAGAAGAATCCACATAACTATCATTGGCATGTTGTAACAAAATACTAAGGTGCACAAAATTTTAGCATCCATTATTATTTCACTAAAAAATGTGAATTAGTGGGTTACAAAACTCTAATTAGATTAGTTCAATGGATAATAAAAAATATATAATTATACTAATTATTTTTTCTCTTTTTAATCCATCCTTATTTAATTTTTTTTGTTAGGGTAAATAGATTTTACCTTAGGATTAAGTTAACTTCGGCATAATTATTTTATTAATTAGGGTAGTTGTGTTTCCCGTATTGGGAAGTTTCATACCTATCACCTATTTTTCATGGGTTTTAAAAACTTGTACCATATGTAGATTAATCATCTCATTCTTAATGCATTTTCTCTTTAGTGAATTATCTTCTCTTATGCTTGTGAAGGTTATTTCTATAGTTGGTCATCCTGGCTATTTTTCTCTCACATGATATCAAAACAACCCCACTACAACTCCTTCCAGAGAGATTTCATCACAGATTTTGAGATTGATTGGAGATCATTCGACATTTGAAAAAAAAAAAAAAAAATCAAAATTGCCTCATATTCATTATTCTATTTGGTTGGGCCCCAATTTGAATTCCAAAGGCACGTTTTTCTCTTGGTTGGAGGCGTTCTCTTTGAAGACCCAATTCTTCTCTACCTGGGCATGTTTGTTTGGGTGTTGCTTTTTACATTTTACTGAGAAGGTCGTTTAAATCTGCATGAGGCTGCAATATTTTTCTTCTACTAGAGGGCACAGTTTTCATTGCCAAAGAAGGCTGCGTTTGAATTTTTTCCTTATTGGAGGCACATTTTTCTTCCTTCCATGGATTTTTGGAGACCAGGCACTTGTTGATAAGCCGCAAAGTTCATTTGACCATTTTTCTGATTAAGAAAGGTTGCAAACTATTTTTTGGAGGAGGTATTCAAACCTATGGAGGCATTTTCTCTATCAAAAGCCACAATTTTAACCTATTGAAGGCCCGATTAAACATTCATAGGCCCACGATTTGCTTTATAGGCTACATTTCAACCTTGTTAGTGTGATTTCCTCTATGTGGAAGGTGATTTGATGGTTGTGATTTGATCAATTAGAGGCAATGATTATTTCCTAGCTTCAATACTTTATATTCTATAAATTTTTGATTGAAATATTGCAAATTAGGGTTTTGTGATTGGAGGTGGGCCTGTGTCAAGGTTCTTTTGAAGTGCTCTTGGGATATTTAATCCCATAATAGATGTGTGGAAGATAATTTTGCTATTCAAATAGCACTGCAATGTGCAAATTTGGTGTGAGTAAGACTCACAGGTGTTGGAGAGGCTTGTGATTGTGCTTTGTGTGGAGGTTTTCCCATTGATCAAGCTGCCTTTGGTTTTTGCTCAATTTTTTTTCCAATTTAATAATCAACATTTGCTGGAGTAATTTTGGAAAAGTGGTGAAATAATTTCTAGAGGCTACATTTTTTGGAGGTTTTTTTCAATTTGGTTTATTTTTTCCTTTTAGTGTAATCTATGTCATGGATACTCCTGGAACCATTGAATTGTTAACTCCCCATAATTACCACCACACCTAGGAAATGAAAATGTGTAGATTGCTTCAGTCTCAAGGTCTGTGGTCCACATTGAGTGCTACCCAACCCTCTCTCACCAAGGAATATGAAATATTTTCCCATCAAAATAAGTGTGATCAAGCTATGGGTTTGATGAAATTAAATGTTTATGATACTCTCCTTTTTCATGTTGATAAGTTGAGTAGACCCAAAGAAATATGGGATAAGTTAGAAAACTTGCTTGGTTAGGTCAGTGAGATCCATGCATTACAATTGGAGGTTGAATTAACCTCTCTCACCCCTGAGGCATTTCCCTCTATTGATGACTTTCTAGTGAAATTCAAATCAGTAAGGTCACAACTAGTAGGATGTGGGAAGAGAAAAATTGATAAGGAGTCTATTTTCTTGATTTTGTCCAAGTTGAGAGGCCCATTTGCTATGTTTTCTTCTACCTTTTATTCCATAATGAATGCCTTGGGTAGTACATTCCAAATTCCTTCTTTTGAAACCTTTTGTGACTGGTTAACAAGAGAACAAGCAAAACTTGTCCAGTTGGAGGGGGTCCCTACAAATCATGCATTGGTTACCCAAGAATCTAACAGTAAAGGTAAGAAGAAGCCTAAACCTAAAATAGAGTCAACTGATACTTCCTCCTCTTCAAAAGGGGACAATCCTAAGAAGGAGAAAATCAGTTGTGCATATTGCAAGAAAAAAGGGCATGATGAGGAATGTTGTTACATGAAGAAGATTGATGAACTCTCACACCTTCTTTAGAAAAACAACATTTCATTAACCCCTTTTGTAACTCCTCCTTCTACAGCCTTTTCATCTTCATCTCCATCATCATCCAACCCTACATAGTATGGGAATGCAGGGGTTGCAGATAGTATAGGAGATAAACTCTACATGGACAAAGGACATGCACTAGTGACTTCTACAACTAATTCTCGTTATGATAGATGGTTTTTGGACTCAGGTGCATCTCACCACATGAGTTTTTCACCCTATCCTTTCATGGGTCTTCATCCTTCTGACACTTCCAAGATTTTGTTGGGAGACAGTAAGCTTTTGGATGTTATGTGGGTTGGAAATTTTGAGATAGGTGATGGTTTTTTCAAAGATGTACTATGCATTCCAAAGTTACATAAAAATATGTTGTCCATCTATCAGATAACACATGGAGAAGTGCCCAAGACTGTGGAGTTTACTGTTAATTTTGTGTCTGTCAAAGAGGTTGATACTAGAAAAATTATTGTAGTTGGTAATGTAGATCACGAGTCTCGTTTGTACACATTCTCTCACTTTGCTGATGATGATGACTATGTTCCTCACACCCCTCTTGCAAGTGTTGACAACAATTTAGGAGAGATTGCTCATCTAAACTTTGGAGTACATTAGACTCATGTTGCTTTAGAGGTTCAGTCTACAGCACAGCAGGATATTTTTGATCCCTCAGATCTTGTTTTATTGGTTGAGTATTTGGTAGGCATCACAAAATTGTTTGTGGAGTCTCATCTTGTAGATTTGGGAGATACACTTGAGGGGATTTCTCTCCTCTTTGATGATAGTTTCAGCATGATAGTTGATTCATCTAGATTATCTTTGGAGGTTGACATTATTGATCCTTCACCTTCGTTTGATTCGTCACATTTCTTGGTTGATTTTGATCATGATTATGTGATGGATTATTCTATTTGGAGATTTCCTTCCTTTTTTTAGTTGGATATGGAGTGGCTTCTTCATCACCCAGTGGACTTGTTTCTTTCTAAGGGAAGAGGTGTTGCTTGCAGGCATTGGATCATCTTTTGTTTTTAGGCATACTTCATCGACATTAGAGCTTCTTCATTATGGGGGGTCCATATGATATCTCCTGCTTTCCCTCCTATGGGGGGGACATTGATTGTATATATATGATGTATGTAGTACTTGGGGGGTTTGATTGAGTCCTCCATCCATGCATCTTTTTTATTTTATTTTCTCTCTTTTGGAGAGGGGTTTTTTCCCATAAGGTTTTTCTCCTTTTCTTCGGTTGTGAGAGATTTCTTTTGTATTGTAAATTGGTACCTAACATGGTTGTGTAGCTAGGACCCATATTGCATCTTCATTTTCTGCATAATAATTATCCCTAAGTTGCACTTAAGGGGGGTTGTTAGGGTAAATAGATTTTACCGTAGGCATAATAATTTTATTAATTAGGGTAGTTGTGTTTCCCATATCGGGAAGTTTCATACCTATCACCTATTTTTCACGGCTTTAAAAGGCCTATACCATATGTAGATTAATCATCTCATTCTCAATGCATTTTCTCTTCAGTGAATTATCTTCTCTTGTGCTTGTGAAGGTTATTTCTGTAGTTGGTCATCCTGGGTGTGCTGCTCTCTCATTTTTCTATACTTTCTTATTTTTAAACTTGTTTTGTTTCACATAAAAACTATTTTAAAAAATATTTACTTTTTAGAAATTTGCTAGAATAATATTATATATTTCTCTTAAACCATATCAATAAAATTAATGAAAACATTTATATTGTCAATTTTATAAATCCTACAATTTATTATCTTTATTTTATTCTAATATAATATTAAAACTATATATAATTAGCCGATAGGCTACATATAATGTTTGATTTGAGCTTGAAACAAGATTCACGCTTGCAATCCATTGTTGACTCATCGGAAAACAAGTTTCAGCTATCGTTTAATGGTAAACCAGCTCCCATTTAATGGTAAAAACCTCCAACATATCAAGTGAAAGCCTCCAAAATTTCACTTATCATGTAAAAGTGACATAACTAGCACTTGCACCTAAAAGAAGTTCAAGGATTATGCCTATAGAAAAGTATATGTATATCAAATTAAGTTAGAGAGTACGTGTTTGCGCATGCAAATTCTAGTTGCATGTGACTAGATTAAATAATTAATAATGAATGCTAAATAATGAAATGAAATAGACTTAGACAAATATATATATTTTCCTTAAAGAAATTAAGTATTATCTAAATATGAAATATTTGCATACATATTTAAAACATAAAGCAATGCAAATGGAAAAAAAAAAGGTTGCCATCAAATTGACAAAGAACACTTCAAGTGGAAATAGAATGTTCCCATCTAGTTGTCAAATCAGATAATGCTTAATTTCTTTAAAGAAAAAATATAGATTTGTCTAAGTTTATTTCATTGCATTAGTTAACACTTATTATTAATTATTTAATCCAGCCACATGCAACTACAATTTGTAGCACATGGCATCCATGTGCACCCATGCACAGACACATACTCTCTAAGATATTAACATACATATAATTTTCTATCCATGTAATCCTTGAACCTCCTTTAGATGCAAGTGTTAGTATTAGAGCTATTTATTATTTCTTTTCAGCTTCTCCATTAGACTGATAAACTGCAACAAATATCCACACGCTCGCCAAAAAAGACCTTCTCATCTCAGAAACTAATGCCTTTAACCCCAAGCTATTGGGTATGTAAAACTAAACCAAAAAAATTACGCGGCCTTTAACCTGAACAACATTCATACGTAACCCTAGTTCAATTGAAACGATTCATTTGTATTTGTATTTTAGTTTTACATACCCAATAGCTTAGAGTGAGACGGCGTTAACCTGTGAGATGAGAAGGCATCCTTTGATGGTCCTTTGAATACCTCCTTTGCCCATTTTGGAGAAGTAACTGTACACCCACTGTAATAAAATGCTGTCGTTTCTTTCTTCAACAATTTTGTAAACCACAGATTGTGAATGGGTTTTGTCATTTGGATGGTATTTATAGTGTTTTTTTTTTTCTCTCCGCCCACAGATATTTGCAATTCCTTTCACGTGAATTTGAATTATTTCGACGGGAATATTGTAAAATGTATTCTTCCTCCTCCTGTCTTATCGAATACTGTTTTCGACAATCTGAGTTGGACATATTTTTCACGTTCATAAATGTATCGGCCTAACAATGGAACTTCCATCAACGGCAGCTGCCATATTCCGAATATGTGGGAATAAATTCGAGCCTTTAATCATAGTTGTTGAGTTTCCTCGTACGAGATTGCTTTTCAGAATTTACCTTGTGCGTGTACAGTTTACAAAATATTGTTTTTAATACAAAAGTTGGAAAAGCCTTTGAAGATGTATGGGGTCATATGAAGGATCAGTGTAAATTTTGTCACACTATAATTGTTGAACAGAAGAGTACCTAAACAACGATACTGTTTTAGTTGAGATACACTCACCAGCCACATTTCATGATAGGTGAGATTCTAGAATCCAAACATGTGCCAACGGTGGAAGGATTCATTTGCCCAACCTCTCATGTACCTATCATTCAAATGTATCTGGTATATGGAAAATTAGAAATTTAAATTCACAAGTTTGGCATGACCAACGTTTTCTTTTCCTCATGTGTAAAGTTTTGAAATATATGAATTTTTAAAAACAATTGAATTTTAAAAGACTAGTTATTCATTTATGTCAAATAATATCTTATATAAATTTTAAGTTTAAAATATGATTATGTTGTTATCGTATAACTTAGTTTATTCAATAAGATAAGGAAAATATTGATATTTATAAATAAGTGTGATAATTGTTTCACAATTTAAACCTCTCAAATTATCATTTCTCAAGATTGTTAAAAATATAATGATAAAGTCATAAACTCTAACTCTAAACATAGCAAGCAAATATATAACATAGAAAAGAAAACCAACTTTTTTCAAGGTTGATATCTAGGATAGTCTTTTAATTATGGATGCTTTTGCATTGAACACTTCAGGTAATAAAAGAGTGAGTTCTTGTTCGTGACACTTGTATGAAAATATTTTAGTTTTTAGTCATGGTGACATTTTTTTGTTGATGACAACTATGCAATATTTTATGTGTTATATTTTTCCACTTAATCAGATAGTCCACATATTCACATCCTTCAATATTATCAACAACCCTCCTCTATAAGATATTTTCAATTTGTTTATCCTTATCTTTATAGAATCAGGCTCTTCCAATTTGGTGAATTCTCTCATAGGATTTCTACCATTTTCTCCATGATACTTATATGTACATATGCTACAATGAAAATAAGTGAGATATCCAAATAATATGGAAGCCTTTTTTTATAGGAATTTATTGATATACTCCAAAGCACCAAACATGGACAAGTATCTTCTTCCAACATTATTGTTGTATGCCTTTAGATTGGAAATCATTCTTTTCTAAGACATGTACCAAAATTAATTCTTCCTTTATAACTTCATTTTCTCTCCTTTTCTGATCAACATGCTTCTTATACTTCTAGTTATTCTTAGATATAAAATCTTTGATTTCTAGATGAATATTTTGTATGTGTGATAGAATCTATTGCTTCAACATTCAAAATTTAAATCTTATTCTTTTACTCCTCAACTCTACTATACATCTAGGAATACAAATACATACCACTTTGAAAGACATCCTTTTAACACTTCTATTGATTCAAATATTGCAGGAAAACCTTGGCTATACTAAAAAGAACCCACTACTTGAAATTATCTCCTACTAAACACCTCAATAAATCCCTTGTTATGGTTCACCACCTTTATCTTTCCTTCAATTCGTGGATGATAGACTAAGACCAAATCTAACCTAGTGTCCACATGTTTCTCCATAGTTTCCTCCAAAAATGATTAGTGAATTTGATTTCTTGGTTTGACAAAATATTTTTTATGAATACCACGCACTCTCATAAATTCTTTAAAAAATTAACTATTACAATATCTAAAGCATCACTTCTCTTTTTACATTGTATGAAACGTGTCATCTTGGACAATATGTCAATTGTAACCAAAATCCTTGACTTGAGCTACTCTATTAGGTTCTAGATAGTCCCAATATAAGATCCATGCTTATATCCTCCGAAGATTATGTGTTATTAGTAAGGGTTAACACAATCAATTTCCATTTTGAGTATTCTACAGGTACCAAACTAACACACTCAATATTTTACACAAAATTATATACCCCCACTTCCATTCTTGGGAAAAAGTGTAACCTTCACTCAAGATCACTAAAATATTGTCCACTCCAAAATGACCTTCTAATCCACCAGTATGCTTCTCTTTTTTTATCAAATTCTCTAATGTTGGACCTTGTAGTATACATGTAATTGTTTCTTCTTGAAAAGAAAAATATTCTAAATAAAATAATCTAGCCACTAAATTTTATTCTTCCAACTGGATTTTATCACGCACTCTAGGAATGCCTCTTATAGCATCACTTATTAGTGATAAGAAAATAATTTATGAAACCAATAGACCCGATATGTGAAAACAACAATAAAAAAATGAACCCTGAGTGGACCTAGTAATTCAAGACTTGAAATTCTCAAACCTTGGGATAGCTAATTCCTAACCAAATTTAGTGATGCTTTCAAGATAGATAGGTTTTGTTTTTTTTTAATAAAATCTATTTACACGTTGT
Organism: Sequoia sempervirens; assembly: GCA_007258455.2. Lineage (NCBI taxonomy): Eukaryota > Viridiplantae > Streptophyta > Pinopsida > Cupressales > Cupressaceae > Sequoia > Sequoia sempervirens. The sequence goes on along the minus strand of VDFB02058242.1, from coordinate 99,350,206 downwards.
TACATGTGTAAAGCCCTCATCAACAAAACTGGTGCTAGAAAATAAATTTAAAAGTGCTCACAATAGGTTAAAGTTGAAATACGAAGTTTTAATGGCTATTCAGAGATAATGGATCTCATTTAAGGGAAAAGTAAAAAAAGTAAAAAGTAAAAAAAATAAAATAAAAGGTATAGAATTTTGGAGACGTAGATGATCATGAGGGCTTACACTTTAATCTACATGTGATAGGTATATATTTGATATGGATGTCACATCTATCTAATCAATTTTGAACAAAAAAAAATCCCTATTTTTTTTTAAATATGAATTATCAAATAGATGTTGAATTCATAAAACTACAAATCATGGTGAAATCAATTATATAACATTTTTTATTAGGATGGATAATTTGGGCATAAGAAAGTTGATTTCCCTAACTAAAGTATTTAAATGTGAAAAAACTTTGAGAATATATTAAAACCCGTGCTTAAAAAATGTGAAGTCAAAAAATTAGGGTTATGACATATATTGTGGAAATTGGGAATAAATTACTTGATTGTTGTGAAAATATAGACCTAAGTTTTCTTGATGGAGGAAAAATATCAAATGATTATTGTATAGAGTTGAAACAAAACCAGCAATGCATTCCTTTAATGTTTCATAATGCTACGAGCATAGAATAAGTTTTAGAGAATGATCGTTCGAAGTTGATGAAGATATTCACTCCAAAATAACTTGATATGAAAAGAGAAGATATAATTAGTTCTTCTCACATTCTTGAGGCTAGAGAAGAAGAAGTATTAGTGCTAGTGTGTCAATAACTATAGAAGAATCCCTAAATTTCCTTGAGTTCTGAAGTTTTCAAGCATAAGGAGAATATGCAGAGTCAAGTTCAAATAACGATACTTTACATTTGAATAATTCTTTGCTACAATTTGAATATGAAACCTTCTCTTTTCCACCTGTTGATGATGGTTTGAAAAAATTTCAAGGGGGTAAGGTAAAAGAAGTTACAATTAGCGATTTAATACTAATAGATGATCTACAAAATGATAGGGATAATAAAGATATATATTGTGTACTCAAAACATAGAGATGCGGGATATCTCCATAATTGAGTGTGAACAAATGAAAAAATCAGCACTTATTTTGATCTTATACAATAATAGACTATAAAATAATGAAGCATGTTACTCGGATAGCTATAAGAAAATAGAAGAACACACCAGGTCATATTTTTTTTTTTTTTAATAGGATAGCTAAAATTGATAATACAAATTTTGAAAGGGGAAAACATAAAATTTACAAATTTAAAGGGCATCAAATATATATCATAAAATTTTAATGAACACACATGTATATAAATTTAAAGATAAATTTTCTAAAATGAGAAATTTTGGTATTACAAAGATGCTTCTCGAAGTGAAAATACTTTTGTTAATAAAGATGAAGAAGAATTAACATCCCCTTTTGTAAATATTACCTACATTGCCTTAGGGTTAGGTTTAGGCTGAATTTTAGAATAAATTAGTTTAATTCTTGAAAATATTGAAACTTATAATTTCTTGTAAGCTAGTAAATTCATATATATTATTACAAAAAAAATTATCTCCAAAACATACATGTAAATAAGTGCCTTTCCAAAATTTATTTTCTAAAAGTGGGAATACAAAGTAATACATACATATTAGTGAAGGGGGTATATACATATAAATTCCAAAGTTTTACGAATTTTTTTTGTTCCTATCAAAATGTAACCTTAATCAATCTTCCAAGCCTCATTATGAAGAAATTTGTAGCTCATGGCAGCCTGTTGCCTATGTTTAGCTAAGGTTGCACTATGAAAATTTTCTACAAAAGGAAGCCAAGATAAAACTATTCCTTCATTAAGGAAGTGAGGAATATCCATGGGATTAGGAATCCCCACCCTGGGCCTTTCTACAACTAAAACATTGTCCAAGCCTCCCAAATAGTTTGCATTCACCATTAGAGTGGCCAATGCTAGTACCTCAACCTGTGACACTTTGATATCTAATAATAAAGCCATGAATCTAGAAGAAATATTAGAACTCACATAGTACCGTTCACCGTGCAATCTATGAAATCATAGCCCAAGATCATTCTATGAGAAATTGGTCATGTGGGTTTGAATGTGAATTTTTTTTGAAGTCGTTGGTTGGCAATTCCTTCTAGAAAATTTTATTGGCATTTAGGACTAGTTAAAAAAAATTGATTATTCATTTTAATTTTTTGATTGAATTATAATAGAAAATTAAGATGAATTTAACCAAGATACATAAGATGAATTTATAGTAATATTTTTTCAATGGTATATCACGCTATAATAAAACATGAGCCAATTGCATGAGCATTTAATGCATTAGGTTTCATAAAATCTAATCATAGATTTACAAAATACCTAAAACCTTAGATTAAATAGTGTTTGGAATCTTGACCAAATACAAATTTTGTTAGGAAAAATAAACATTTCGAATCAATTCGAATGATATATTTTAGTGAGCATTATTTTCTTTTCCAAGAAATATAACATAATCATTAAAACTCCTAATTGGAAATTAATGCTGTCAAAAAATAATCAAGATGTATCTCAAAGATATGTATTTAATTAATGACATTCTTACGTCTACATCTTGAAATGGGGGATAAAAGTGTAAATGATGTCAATTAGTAATTAATGACATTCTTTCTTAGCGAAAATGGTACAAAATAATTTATGGAAGAACTCAACATTAGTGTTAAAGTTAGGGCCACATTTTTTCAAAAGAACAATTTTCCATGATTTATTTTCTCGAGATGAGATAAGCCATCAATTTTTAGTAAGTAACATATAAGTGTCGAATTGCTAAATTATTCCAAAGTTGAATATTTAATATGCTATCAAGTTTTTAAAAAGTGGACTAAGTCAAGTAAATATTCATGAGGTAAATTTTAAATAATTGGTTTAATGGTGATCCAATATTGTAGGTGGAGCCCAAGATCACCAACTATAGAAAATAACCTTCACCAAATAGAGAGAAGTGCACAGGCTATTTCACCATAAAAATGAGTGAAAAAAATGAGATGTATTTAATTTACATATTGTACAGGCTTTTAAAGCCGTGAAAATGTTGATGGGTAAGAAAACTACTCTATGGGAAAAAACCACCCAGAGTAATTACCCTAAGTGAAAAACTTAACACACTAACACTCCCCCTTAAGTGAAAACTTAGGGAGAATAAAGATGCAAAAAAGAAAAAAATGCAATATAGGTCCCGACTACACAACCATGTTAGGTACCCATTTATAATGCAAAAAGAAATCTCTCACAACTAGAGAAAAGGAGAAAAACCCTGTGGCAAAAAACCCCTTTCCAAAAGAGAGAAAAAAAAAATTATGCATTGATTGAGGACTCAATCACACCCCACAAGGACTACATACATCATATATATACAATCAATGGCCCCCCCATAAGAGGGAAAGAGAGAGACTATATTACCCCCCACAATGAAGAAGCACATATGCCAATGGTGCATGCATGAATATAAAACACTATCCAATGCTTGCAAACAATATTTCTCCCCTTGGGAAGAAACCAATTCACTGGTGTAAGAAGAAACTCCAAACCAAGATATGAGGAAGGAAGTCTCAAGAAGTATGAAGTCTTTGAAGGATGCTCAAATGGCTCCATGTCGATTTCAAATGATACCATAATCAAATCAGGATCTAATGAAGACTTAGACACATCATCCTCCAAAGACAATGATTCCTTTGAATGTTGCTCAAGATACTCCAACTCAATGCCAAATTATGACATTAGAAGAGAAGAAGAAAAAACAAGAGGGTATGAAGGTTCCCTCATCACATCCGAAGTAGTGAAATCAACTCCTTCAAAGAGGAGATGAACATCATCATTTTTTCTTCCAAATCATCAATGTGAGACTCCACAAACAAGAATGATATGTCTGTAAGATAAGAATCCCAATGCGGTGGAAAAAAATATGCATCCTGTTGATCAGGATCATGGGAAGTAGCAACCAATGAATGTGAAGGCTCAATAGGTATCTCTATAGGAGGAGTGAAACCTCATCATCCTCATCATCAAGATGTGCATGGTGTTCCAAAGAAGCAAACTCCTGTAGTGTATCATAGTCATATGGTATATTATTTGAATCATCAAGAGGTATAAGAAAATTTGAAGCAAGATCATCTAGGAAGGGTGGAGTATTAAGATCTCCATATGGGTGATCCCACAATAGTGGTTTACAATTTTTGGCCAAACTGGACACTAAAATATTTTTTTAACTAAATCTTCACTTTCGGGCACCTATAGCGGCTAAACCATAAGGAATTTGAAGATGATGCAAACTAGAGTTTCGTGAAATTTTGTCCATAGATTCTAAATATATTTTTTTTCAAAAATTTTGGAATCAGATTGCACTTCTTTTTCCATCTCCCTCAAAAACTAGTTTTTTTTAGAAAAGAACATTTTAAAAAAGTGACACTCACCGTATAATGCATAATTTTTTTTCCATGAAGGATAAAATTCTAATTCTTTCAAATTTAGATTTTTAACTCTGATATCTAGTGCTTCCACTTGGTTAGATAGTTTTTTATTGAATATTTTTCCTTTAATCAAGTTTCGAAGTCAAACCAATTACAATTCAGACATAGCGCGACTGTATAACGCGTAACTTTTTTTGTATGTATCGAAATTCATTTTTTTTGTTGGATCGAGGACTTCAATATCCGGTGCACTCATATTTTTCAAAAAAAAAAAATTGATAATCTGCTATTTTTCCACGTGTAGAATCTAGAGCTTGATTTTTAGTGAAAAACCTACATTCACAAGAAACAAAAAATAAATATAATTAAATTTATTTAAAATTATACTTTTGGGAAGCTTATAATAAGGACTACATACTTACAAAAAATAAATTTTAAATGAATTCATTTGATCCCCCAAAAGGTAAATCAAAAGTGGTTTTTTATCAGCATTTTGATAGGTGTAAAGGAGACTCTGTTATAGGTATGGTTTAAAACTAGTAGGGTTCTATCCAAAGGGGTTTGATCTAAAGTAGTTTGATAAAACCATCTTCAATTTGAATGCTTTAAATGGAACTTTTTAAGGCTTAAATCATTATATTTTCTAAAAATATGTGATTTCAGCAAAAATTAGAATCTCCTAGAAATTGTAAACTAGCTTTGTGGGATCACCCATATAACTCCCAATTTTTTGTCCATAGAGCACAAGGACACTCAATGTCATCAATGAAACTCAATGTGTTATCATCAACATGAAGAGAAATCACTCTGAAAACATGATCTCTTTTGGAACGCCAAACAAACTTCTTGCTCCAGGGAGTACCAATTTGAGGAACAAGACCATATGGATATGGTAAAAGATGAAGCCATCACAAATGCTTCAAGATACCATCTCTCCATTGTGTATAATTCCCCCTTTTCAAGATGATTAGAGAAGGGTGAAGTGAAAAACCCATAATGACTATCAATTCTTTTCAAGATGATTAGAGAAGGGTGAAGTGAAAAACCCATAATGACTATCAATTCTTTAAAAAATTACAGAGATAATACCTTCCATGAAGACAACTTCCAAGTGGACTTTAAATCACTAGGTTCGAGCACAAGGGACCAAGGAATGCCACCAAACAGTATATAAGTAACCACTCACAAATCACACTTCAAGGTAGATCTTACATGCATGGGAAAGAACCTTCCACTGGTGTGTTAGCCTTTGCTCACACTATGATTATTTTCACTGAGGTATATGAAGACTGAAAAAATGAACTACACTCCAAATGCGGGACTAAAGATTGCAGCAAGGTTAAAAAAATTGATTTTTTTTCACGTAGCAACAATAGCGAGAAACATGGAAACCCTAGATGCAAATCACAACCAGTCCATAAGGTAATTTTGGGCTTCAAAAGAGAAGAAAAATGCCTTTCTCCTTGCCAACAGAAACTCACGTTACCTCGGGTCTACAAAAAAAGGTTTCTACCAAATCGTGCCCAAGGAGAAATATTGAATATGAATCTGCCAACATAAAATATATGCCCCAATTAAATTTGTGTATGGCCGACACATATATTAAGCCCGATGAGAGATTTTAGCCAATGAAAATATAATGCAGAACCAAGTAGACTAACAAACAAGGGCAAGAGGGCTTGCACAGCTCCGTAAAAAGAATTATTCCTCCACAAAAATTTTTAAATAACCCCCAATCAATTTTAATCTGCCAATATAATCCATGGATTTAGAAAATTCAAACTACCTTTTAAAATATTTCGCGCACTATAGAATATGCTCGAAAGAAATAATAGATGTAGAACATATAAAAATATAATATTTTTCTTTTATTTTGTGTATCTCTACACAGCTTAAATAAAATCAAGCCTCTAGAAAATTCAAATCGCACCCTTTGCAAACGCCTCCCATTGGAAAATCAATAATCTTAGCTTTGAAAAACACCTCCACAAAGCCTTCAAATCGCTATCTTTGGATGAAATTCGAGCCATAGATGCGATACAGGCTTCCACACAGCAGAATCGAGCCTTTGAAAGTAATTGCTACAACCTCCCTTTACACGTCAGTCTAGCAGAAAGGGTACTGGCAGAGAGGATGCATCAGCTTCCAAACAAGGATTCATAGCCTAGAGCAAAGGATTTGCGGCCTCAGAGAGAAAACATGCCTCCAAACTCCAAATCACCACCAAGTCAAGGTAAATCTCGGCCCTCCAATCTCCATGGTAACTACAAATCTTAGAGTTCCCTAGCAAAAAGAAGATATTGTGTCCCCTAAAGAGCAAAAAAATGTGCCAAGCACAATCTGATTGCTTAAGGGAATAACATAGCCTTGGAAATTATAAATCGGGTCTTCAAGACAAATTCGCGGCCACCAAATACAAAAAACATGCTTCAATGCACATGAGTATGGAATTTGAAAATCACACTGCCTCAAGCAAAAATCGCATCCTCCAATATAGAAATTCAAATGTCGCTGCAACTAAAATTGCACCTCGAAAAAGTCCAATCACAACAGTAATGTCCAAATGAAATAATCAGAAATAATGCAGATAAGGCAATTTTGAAATTTTCAAAATTTCAAATGCAGGAACAACTGTAGCAAATAATTGATCTCAAAAATCTTTGATGAAAACTCTCAGGGAAGGATTGCAGAATGGTTGCTCTGATACCATGTAGGTGGAGCCCAAGATCACCAACTGCAGAAAATAACTTTCACCAAATAGAGAGAAGTGCACAGGCTATTTCACCATAAAAATAAGTGAATAAAATGAGATGCATAATTTACATATTCTATAGGCTTTAAAATCTGGGAAAATGTTGACAGGTAAGAAAACTACTCTATAGGAAAAAACCACCTGGAGTAATTACCCTAAGTGAAAAACTTAACACACTAACAAATATAATGTGATTTAAAATCTATTTTGGGAACCTAACAATATATTACACATATATAGTCTAGAATCCTATTAAAATGCATTACCATGTTTTTCTTTTAGAATTATGTATTTAGTATGGTTCATATAAAGTTTTGCAAAGAATCATATGTTTCAATTTAAATAAATTTTTATGATTAGTTTGGGGATAGCATATGTTTGAATTGAGTGTGAAATCTAAAGGTTTTCCTTTGTTACCACTATAATTCTTAGCCTAATAGAAAGATTCAATCCCAACAAGTTGAAGAAAAAAAATATCTTCAAAGAAATATCAAAAGAAAAATATAAAGTAATGAAATGTTTTAAAAGAAAAGAGAAATTCAACTCTTTAAGAAATTCAAATATCTCCACTAGGGCTATGGATGTCTGACTAGAAGTAGAGTTATGTTTGAGTGAATTATAAAGAAAACCTTGTCAGGGCTATGGATGCTTGACTAGAGACAGGACTTATCATAAGAAGGGAAAAAATAAAACTATGTAGCTCATTGTAGATGTTTGTTATTTTCAAACTTATCATAAGAAGGGAAAAAATCAAAAGCACACACTTAAGTTCCTCAAACTTTATATCTTCTCTATTAAGTATTAAATTTTAGGAGAAATGTGTGGTTGTGTTATTTTGATGAGATTAGTAATTTATGGAGCCTAATATATTATTAATTTTTATAAATTTGTAAATTTTATTTTATTGGTTTCCAATTATTGTATGGTCTCACAACACATAGGCCATTGTGATTAAAATAGCATGGGGACCCATTTCTAACTTAGCATGGCTTACTTCACTCTAAGGTAAGAGGTTCTTGAGCTTGGGATTATTTAGAAAATTAAAGATGTGAAAAATAATAAATTCAAGGTGATTATACCTTGGTAATAATTGAAAGTTGTAAAAAAAAAGAAGTCACAAGAGAAACGGGATCTTATGGATCTGTATTTCACATCGAGTTTTATATTAGATAGTGCATTGTTTCTAGCATTTGATTTTTGTCCTATGAAGCCCTTAGAGAAAATACATGAAAATGAAAAATATTTGTGTCATCAAATTATTCCTTCATGTTAAGGAAAACTTTAGATTATTCATAGTTTGAGTAATAAGCAGGGATTGGATATGTTGAAAATTGAGGTGTTTATGTAGCTTAATACAAGTTGTAACACTTTATGATTGTTGATATAAATATGTATTCTTTGTTATAGATTCTTTGTGGGTGATTATCTAATTAACTCATTTTATCATTTGTAGAATGAAGACAAAAGGTTGTAGAATAATTAGACAAGATATTAGAAGATACACAACATATACCATGGAGAAACCCTTTCGGGGAAAAACTCCACCAAGAATCAATGTATTATTTAATCTCTAAAGTAGATTATAATAACTCCAATTCTTGCTTGAGAATCCTTCTTTTTCCTTCAACAAATCTTCTTCACAACCTACAATAAAACTAATAAAAACTCTCTTCAACTTGCTTGAGATATATAGGCAATAATCAACCTTGTAAACTCCAAAAGAGTTACAATTACAAAGCTCAATCCCTATCTCCTAAAAGGTATGCCTATCTCTTCCAAGTAGAGTTTAACCATGAAGAACAATGCCAAATCATCATCTTCATCCATTTGGGCATCCCAAACTAAAGTAGTAACTCAACCTTTATTCTGTAAATATCTTCAAGGCTTTATCCTCAAAGTAGGTGCCCAAGAGTGGGCCCACTTAACTCAGCCTTCTAAAATATCTTAACACGCAAAGGAGTTAATTCCAAGAAGCCAACATGGGCGCCCAAAGTGGGTCCAAGAAATTTTCTGTTAACTGAAACATTTGTCTCCACCATTCATGCAAGAATGGTCATCCCCTATTAACTAAAGGAAGTCACCTGTTATCTGTCATGCAACTCAAGTCATTAGTCATGAATTCCAAGTTAACTAAAGTCAACTAGCATTCAACTAAAACTAACTGAAGATAACTAAACCATAACTGAACTGAACTAAACTAAACTAAACTGATTCTAAATTGAACTAAACTGAACTGAACTGAACTGATCTGGATTGAACTGAACTGAACTTCATGCATGTAAACATCAAACCCTAATTCCTAGGATATTTACATGCATTCCAAAGTATTATCTTTTACTCCAAACAGTTAACTTAACTAAAGGTGAGTTCCACCTTCCATGTGGGTGCCCCATGTGCTCCTATTACTTAGGAACTCATCTTGGATGCCCTCACATGCTCCTAACATTTAGAATTATTTACAAATGTCAATTAACATGATTATTTCATTTAATATTAATCTCTTTCTAATCCTAGTGTTTGAGAACACTTTCCAAGGACTTAGGAGATACATGAAATAAATAATGTTTAGGATTGAAATTAAATGGCATCCTATTCCCAACATTTTCCCACTTGACATTATACATTGCAAATATTTTAAACAAGGAATCGTTATGATAAATCAAGTACAAGACTCAAGGCCAATGTCCTTCCTACACCAACTAATCAATCCATGCCAAATTCAAATGCAACCTGCATAATCATGAAGCTTTAAGCAAATGATTAAAACCAAGAGAACTTATCTGTAGGATTTGGTTTCATAAGATAAGCTGCAACATTAATTAAAGTGTTGACTTTCTCAATTAATACCTTCCCACTCTCAACCATTTCTCACACAAAGTGATACTTAACATCAACATTCTTAGTACGAGCATGATACATAGGATTGTTGGCTAAACACAGCCATCTGATTATCACATTCAAGTTTAACTTAGTTGCAATTAAAACCAATACCTTTCCCAAGTCTTTGTATCCAAACTACCTCTTTGGATGCATGTGAAATCGCCAAGCGTGTTGAACTCACGTTCAACCAAGGTGTAGGCTTCTCGGTCTTACTTTTGATAAAAAGCTTTTCTTACTAGTAACTATTCCAACATATATCTTTTACCATAAGATAACTTAAGCCTCACCTATTTCTCCAAGTATCCATGAGGACCTATAACCAACCAATCCATGCCAAACTCCAAATGCAAAACAACACTTTCATGAAGTAATCAAGCAAATGATTAATGTACCCAATACATAAGAGAACTACATAAGATCAATGTCAAAGCTCAAATCTTGAACATAAACATGACATACATGATCTAACCATCTCCTCCTAGGAGATCACATGCACCATAACACACTTAAACATCCTAGTCTCAAGAGAACCATGCCAAACTCTAAATGCAACAAGAGTAAACCATGACATAATAGCGACCACTCTAAACCAAGAAAACATATCCCCAATCACCTGAAGATAACCTTGCCAATGATGCATCCACATCACTGCCAAAAACTCCCACTAAACCATGGTATTGAGTCACACATAGAATTGTGACTACCATCCTCTTCATGAAGATCAGTATATCCTACCAAAGCTCCCACTAAACTATGATACTGAGCTATACATGGCAACAAGATAAACATAAAACCATTACTTTCAAAAGGATATGGAATTTTAGACATTTCCTCATGATCAAAATTATCATAACATGTACCATGCCACAACTCTAAATTGTTAATCATGAGTATACCATGACATGATAACAAAACCATCCTACAACCAAGAATCCACTTCATTGCAAAATGCTCCCATTGAACTATGTTACTAAGCAATCCCATGGCATCATGATGCACATAGTCAAAACCACATTTATGTCATAAGCTCACACCAAACTTGTGAATCCAAGCTCTTGATGACACATGATAACCATCCTCTAAAGCAAAAATATATACCTCTTGTAACAAACTTATTTTCCAAAATCAGCAATAAAAAAAATAGTAAAAGCTCCCACTACAACCAAGAAACCTCCAATCTTTTAAGAGAAAGGAATACAAAACTCTACCCAACCTCAACTTTGATACCAAATGTTGAAAATTGAGGTGTTTATGTAGCTTAATACTTTGTAAAACTTTATTATTTCTAGTCTAAATATGTATTCTTTGTTACAGATTCTTTGTGGGTGATTATCTGATTAATTCATTTTATCATTTGTAGAATGAAGACAGAAGGTTGTAGAAGAATTAGATAGGATATTAGAAGATACACAACATATACCGTGGAGAAACCCTTTCGGGAAAAAACTCCACCAAGAATCAATGTATTATTTAATCTTTGAAGTAGATTACAATAACTCCAATTCTATCTTGAGAATGCTTCTTTTTCCTTCACCAAATCTTCTTCACAACTTGTAATAAAACTAATACAAGCTCTCTTCAACTTGCTTGAGATATATAGGCAATAATCAACCTTGTAAACTCCAAAAGAGTTACAATTACAAAGCTCAATCCCTATCTCCTAAAAGTTACACCTATCTCTTCCAAGTAGAGTTTAACTGTGAAGAACAATTCCAAATCATCATCTTCATCCATTTGGGTGTCCCAGACTGAAGTAGTAACTCAACCTTTATTCTGTAAATATCTTCAAGGCTTTATCCTCAAAGTAGGCACCCAAGAGTGGGCCCACTTAACTCATCCTTCTGAAATATCTTAACATGCAAAAGAGTTAATTCCAAGAAGCCAACTTGGGCACCCAAAGTGGGTCCAAGTCATTTTCTGTTAACTGAAACATTTGTCTCCACCATTCATGCAAGAATGCTCATCCCCTGTTAACTGAAGGAAGTCACCTATTATCTGTCATGCAACTCAAGTCATTAGTCATGCATTCCAAGTTAACTGAATTCAACTAGCATTCAACTAAAACTAACTGAGGATAACTGAACTAAACTAAACTGAACTAAACTTCATGCATGTAAACATCAAACCCTAACTCCTAGGATCTTTACATGCATTCAGAAGTGTTATCTTTTACTCCAAACAATTAACTTAACTCAAGGTGAGTTCCACCTTCTATGTGGGTGCCCCATGTGCTCCTATTATTTACGAACTCATCTTGGATACCCTCACATGCTCCTAACATTTAGAATTAATTACAAATTTCAATTAACATGATTATTTCATTCAATATTAATCTCTTTCTAATCCTGGTGTTTGAGAACACTTTCCAAGGACTTAGGAGATACATGAAATAAATAATGTTTAGGATTGCAATTAAATGGCATCATATTCCCAAAAGGATAATTGGTTCATTATGGGATCAGGTATTAGGTTTTGATGAATCATGCACTCGTGACAATTCATTAAGTTTGATAATGGTTAAAAGTTCCAAAAATTCCATAAATGAGTTTTAGTGAATTAAAGATTTATTTTAGAATATTTTAAAATGGGAAAGTCATTTTAAATGTAAAAGTGTTGGATTAATGATGTCTTCTATTCATATGCTTTGAAAATATTTTTAATCATAAGTAAATTAATATGTTAGTATATGTGAGTACAAGTATAAGGTAATTTCTTTCATATGATGATTTGTCGATGCAGGGTAAAGATTTGAAAGGAAGTAAAAGGTGCAGATGTTGGAAGCATGGGGAAAATAAATTATACAGATAGATACTAATAGTGGGTATTTTCCCCAATATAGGAATGAATATATCCAGATATAAGAATTTTGAGATATATGTTGGAAGTTGATCAAATTTTGAGTTTTAAAGGAGGGAAATATGAAAGATAAGGAATTGAGAGAACATAATTCACTAAGTATGCATAGAAGGTTGTATCCAAGATTCAACCATAGATACTTTGTGAACACGAGGGAAATAGGTGTCCACCTTTTGGGAGATGGAACTTAGGACCTATTTCGCACTTTGTTTCATTAGAAAAACAAGATCCCTCAACCAAGTGACTCAATTGAGGGATGGACTAGGGTTTCCTTGTGTGATTAGATGGGGGTTCACCATTTAAATGAAGTTTCAAAGGAGAAATGCAAACACCTATGCACAAAACCCTAGAAACTTGAGAAAATGAAATCAAATTGACAAACAAAATAAAACAAAAAAATACCTAGAGTGGAGAAGCCAAAAAAAAGTCTAAAAACCCTTAAAATATTCCTTTTGAAGTGCACTGGGATTGATACACCAAGTTGCACGATTTAGACCTGCTACAGAATTCTAGGTAGAATATGGAATCTTTTGGTGACTGATTAGGATCTATAGAAAGATGGAAAAAGGGCTATACTAGGACTCATATACCCAGTAGGGTGATTTATTCCCATTACTAGGGTTTGATTGATATTTTTGTAGCCTCTAGTGATCTTCTATAGCTTCCTTCTTGTTTGATATGCAAGTCAAAGTTTGAATTCTAGATTGTAGGTGAGTTTTTGTGAAGATGACAACTTCTTGAAAACTTCAAATGACAACTTTTGAAACTTTTCCTTCAAAGGATCTCCAAGCTCCAATTCGCCTAGATCTGTAAACACACATCAAGAGATCAAAATGTTGTTTTGTTAGGGAATAGGGGTTTTCATTTTTCAGACCCTATTTTGGTAATTAAACTTTGAAATGAAATGAAATAGCATGAAGGAATGATGAATGAAAAAATGCAATGTTGCAACTCACCAAACCCTTGAAATCAAACTTGAAAACTTGTGTGAAATGGCTAGCATGAATGTGGATCTTGACTCTTGATTGAATGCTTGAATTCTTGGCTTAGATGCTTACTTGAATCATAAAACTATAACTAAGGGTATTTTCCTATTGTTAGCAGATTAATGCATAAACATAAAAACCCAAAGTGATAATGAAGTGCAAAGGAAATAACATGAAAACACAAAGAGGAACAAGCTCACCAAGTGTCTTCAATCTCCAATGCTGACCTCCATTATACCTTCTCAACTTGCTACAATATGTGATGTGCCCTCAGATTCTATGTGAGCAATATTTGACAATGCCAAGACCAAACAAGTGCTAAAGGATTTGAATGGAATGCTAAACTATGCATTATGCACTTAGTGAGCAAATCTAAACCAAAATATACTAAGAGAGATGAAGTATGCTAAGATGAAGTGTGCAATAAAATGAGATGTTAAGATTTCCTAAGATATGAGAGATAAGAGATGTGCAAATGAGGTTAAAATTGCCTTCTTATAGAAAATGCAATTTTAGGTGAATGGCCAAGATTGAAAGTTGAGAGATGCCCTAAAATAAATGGACAAGATTGAATGTGGCAATTAGCAAGTAGGGTTAGGGTTCAATTAGAAAAGATAAATGATCGAGATTAAATTTAAAATAATTTAATCAATGGTGGAGATTAGTTGAGACAAAGAGGAATAAGGATAGGAATATAGAAGATAAGATCAACACAGAAAAAACAATGAGTTGGAGAGGAAATCAAATCTTTTTCCATTTAAATGACCAATGGCTAATTAGATAATAAAGATATTATCTAATTATGGAAGATTGTGATAAGGAGGAAAATTCATCATTTTGAATTAGATACTAATTTTTAATTCAAAAATCAAGATATGGAATCTAATTAAATAAATAAAGATTTACTTAACTAAAAAAAGGAAAAGGTTGGAGAATCAAATAATTAATTAAAAATTATTTGATTGATGGAGGAAACTGCTATTTTGAATTAAAATTAATTTAATTCAACAGGTGGGATCATGTGACAACAAATAGTAATTTAAAATCACTTATTTGGAAAGAGGGAAATTTAAATAAATCATTTTATTTAAATTTGGAGGAAATTAAATGAGACAATTAAATAATTAATTTCTAATCATTTAATTATGGAAGAAGTGGACCAATAATTAAATAAATTATGAAGGACTTATTTAATTATGAGAAGATATTTAGTATTAGAGATGTATTTAAATAAATAAATAAAGTTTATTTATTTAAATAATCAAGAGGGAATAATGAATTAATTAAATAAATTTAATGATTTATTTAATTAAAAGAGGAGATTAGACATTAGTGGCATATTTAAATAAAATAAATGTAATTTATTTATTTAAATAGTCAAGAAGAATAAAAGCTATGAATTAACTAAATAATCAAGCCTTATTTACTTAATAGTTGAATTTGGACTATAGATGAAATATGAAGACATAAAAAATTGTGGTTTGCGGGTCTAGGACATTTTTATGTGTCTACATTTTTTCCCTCTTTGTCATAATGTAGCCCATCGCATTGTGACAAAGAAAATAAGTCAAAAATATGCCCCAGTGAAAAATATGAGGAAGAATGACGAGGAGGGTAGCAGTATGCCCCCTCGAGAGGACAAACAGGTTCCAAGAACACATGTGTGCTCTCAAAATAAAAGAGAAGACTAGAAGATGAAGAACATGATGATAGTGTTAGTGTAAAAGATATGGATGATGAAGATGCAGACTAGATGAAATGTTAGAGAGGAAACGAAGAAGGGTGGGATGACAAAGAATCCTTCAACATTTTCCAACGTACTAATAGTTGTTGCTTGAATCATCATTGGGTGGTAAAAATGACACAAATAGAGAACAAACACCATGGTATGATGTAGACCAAGGTGTGCAAGGTCATCCACTTGCAAAACAGACAGTCGCAGACAAGGAATGTCTTAGCTCATACTAAGGGCCAAGTTGCCCCAATCTTTTTGTCAAGACAATCCACAGACAGAATTCAAAGAAAAAAAAAATAGGTCATGGGACGTCATCACACCTCTAAATCCTTCATGGGACATCCTCAAAGTAGCTAGTAACCTGACCAAAAGATAAAACAATAATAGATAAGACAAAATAGACAAAAATAGTAAAAAAATAAGAAAAAATAGACAAAATAGTCAAAAGATAAGAAAAAATAGACCTAAAAGATTAACAATCATTTTAATTGTGTTTTCCAATGTTAATTTGCCAGAGATTAATTACTTGACAGTTTTGACGGTTTTGATAGGTTGCCAATTCGACGGTGTTGACGGTTTTGACAGGGCCTATAGTTAAGAAGGACACATCCTGACAAAGGAAAATGACATTTTGAAGAGGTCCAAGTCCAAGGACACATCTTGGAGGGGACCAAAGAGTGACAAGATTGACATTGTTTTGACTAATGTTTTGGCAATTTGACTAATTTTGACTATGTGACTGATTGGACTCTATTGTCTATTGGTTCACAATTGAAATGTTGAATTTTGCAATGACTAACTTGTGTCTAAGTTTGACTATGTCTGACTTATTTGATCGATGCCACGATTGTGACAAATGCCATGATTTTATTTGGACAAACCTAAAAGGACTGACCTAATGTCTCGGGGACTCAAAGATGAGCCTTTCCTACGTAGCAAATGTGCAGAGACAACGTAGTTCGACACGACCAATGACTTTGTCTTAATAACCAAACATTGAATCATGATTTTAATGTTGAAAAGCCTAAGAGGACTGACCTAATGTCTCAGGGACTCACATATGAGTCTTGCCTACATAGCAAATGCGCAGAGACAACGTAGTTCGACAATGCTAACGATGACTAGACGTTGATTGACTATGACTGAATTTGATTATGTGTTTGAGATTTTGACAGTTATTTGTCTGTTTTTGTGGTTTTTGACATGTTTTTATTTTTTGGATTTTTGACGTTTTATGAATTTTTTTTGGACTTTTGTCATTTTATGATTTTTTTGGACTTTTGAATGTGTTAAGAGGATCACGAAAAATGCATGTGAATGATGCATACACATGAGAATCCAAGGACAAACATGATTGTGTCCCTAGTCAAGTTTAATACCAATTGACAGGTGATGACAATGTTGTTTGACGTGGGAAGGACACATCCTAAAACAACGTGAGGATGACGATAATGTGACAAAAGTATCGAGGTCTGCAGTCGGGACAAGAACAAAGTCAAGTAATGTTTTGGATAATGTGCTTGTATGGATTAGAATCATTGCATTTGGAATGACTTGGTTAGGATTGAAAGGGATAATGGAGTATCCTTAGACCATTTGACAAGGGAAAGCCAAAATATGAGAGAATGACAGGTGGCCTTGGTAAAAGATAGGGGACATGAGACTAAAGGAATCGTCATATGATTTTCAAGGACTATGCCACATAAGGATAATGAGGTTATGACAACAATGACATGATGTTTCACGAATAATGTACGACTAAATGATAAATATGTCAAGATTTTTCCCAAAGCATGATTTATGTGTGCCAGTTTTATGTCAAGACCAAGGTAGGTGGAAAAATGGACGAAAATGATATGGATGAAATAGACACATGTAAATGTCATGAGGAAGGCATGGGAAATGAGACAACTTGCCCCCAAGTGTAAAAGTCCATATAGACAATTTTTTTTACATATGACACCTGTTTGCCAATTTTTTATCATGGTACCCATCCAGGGTGCCTATTTTCTAGGTTTTCACCATTGGACGAAATTTCTCTCTTTACTATTTTCTCAACTTTTTATTTTTTTGGTGTCACCAAGACACCTGTTTGCCAAGTTTTCATCAAGGTGACAATTTTTTATATTTTTCATCATTTTTTTTAATATTTTTGGATAGCCTTGATGCTTTAGATGACCACTAACTGTTCTAAATCCACTGATGGTGTCGATGTAGAGACTAGTGCCATGATATGCAAATAATGTCCTTTCTAAAATAGTTTCCTTGTTAGGATCGTAGCACTTGCATACAACTGATTGATGTCATCATGGTCTTTTCTGATAGTAGAGTTGGCCTTATCAGAATATGCACATCGCGATAGAGTGCCATGAGAGTCCTTGTGGTAAAGAGTTTATGCCATGATGTGACGGATTTGTGACATGGAATATTTGGATTGTAGGTGGGATGTAGGATTATGACAGATGATGGTAGACATTGAAAGGTTGTTTGGATGTTTGGATGAATCACTTTTTATTTTCCAAACATGGTATGGTGGATGACAGATTTTGGAGGGATGGAATTTGGAACCAACACCTTTAGATGCCTTTCTTGATGACCAGTTTGAAGGAGGTGGACATTGTTATATGTGGGATTCATCTTGTCTTGTGGCTCCACATTTTGATTGACTTTTGTATTTCACTTGCTTGATCCACTATGCTTTGGGATCCATTTTAATTGTATTTGTCCACTTGACTTTTTGTTTGATTCTATGGCCTTTGACATTTGATTTTGATCTTTTTACTTGTATTTCTTTTTTCTTTGTTGGTTCCAAAGGGAATGTTTATTCATGAGGGAATGATTGTTTATGGTGTGGATGGACGGGTGTTGGAAACAATCTTATGACAAGGATTACTCATGGACTCCATTTTGATGTTTGTATCTGACAAGGTTGCCCCCAGTATCGAGGAGGTTCCACTAACATCATTTGATTTGATGTCTAAGGAATAGCCAAGACCTTGATGTCTAGTATTTTCATGAAGTTGTATTGGTTCTCAAATGCCTTGTTCATGTATGCCTAGTTCTTTGCCTTGATATTGCATGCTTTGATAGATTTTATTTGTGATGGGATATTTTTTACTTTGAAAGCAAGGTGCAAACTCATCATTGTGTATGTGGACATTGTTACTTGGAATTTTTTCATCTGCAAGAAAGCCTACTCTAATAAAAGTAGATGATCCCAATTGATAGGATGTCTTAGCTTCATTAATATGTTGGACATATTCTTGATTAACATCTTTGGTCTGATCTTCATATATGTCAGGTTCAAGAGATTCTATTGGTGCTTCCAAGTCGATGTTGAAGCTATCATTATGGTCATTGTCATAGAGTCTAGTAAATTCAGCTATAGCTTGATCATTTTCAAATATGTCCAAAGTAGAAGACTCTTGTTCTAGAAGAAGATCATCTATGTGTCCAGAGGAGGAAAGTGTTTCATTTTTTAAAGTGTTAATAGTTGGGGCCTAAATAGGTTCGTCTAGTGTTTGGTCATGAATGGCATAAAGGTCAAGGATTAGATCATTTTGAACTTCTTGGTAAATGGTAGTGTCTTGGTCAAAGATGGGGTTGTCTTCAAGTGGTTGGCCATGGATGGCATAAAGGTCAAGGAGTGGATCGTTTTGGACTACTTGGTCAATGGTAGTGTCCTGGTCAAAGATGGGATTGTCTTGGATGACATGATTGGGATTGGAATCTTTGTCAAGGATAGGTGTATTTTGGATGTCATGATTGTCTTTAAGGATTTCTTGAATGGACTCAGGATGGGGTCATGGGAGAGATTACCTTGATCTTGACATGAGGGTGATGTTATGATGTCATGCTTTGGGTTTTTGTTTTGACATGTATCCTCAAGTTTATTCAATGGGATGTGACTTTGGACAATGATATAATTTTCATGACTAAATGTGGCTTGTGATCGAGGGACTTGGAAAGGATTAATGGACTGAGGAATTGGAGAAGACATGGAGACTTGAAAGGGGTTGGTTGATGAAGGACTAGGATAGGACATGGAGACTGGGGTTGGACTAGTTGGTGAAGGACTAGGATATGACATGGAGACTTGGACTAGATTGGTGTAAGGTTGACTAAGATAGGATGTGGAGACTTGGATGGGATAAATATGGTATGATGTGGAGACTTGACATGAGTTGGTAGATGGTTGATAAGACATGTAGTCTTGGACGGGATTGATAGGTGAAGGACTAAAATATGATGTGGAGATTTGGAAAGAATTATTGGATAGTTGGTTTCCCTTGTCAAGGTTAGGATAAGGGTGAGAAGTGGACATTTGTTGTGACTTAATGGTAGGGTTTGTGTTAAAGGACTTTTGATAATGAGGGTAGATGGATGGAGGATTTGGATTGATGGGTTGTTGGTAGGAAAGACATTGGTTTTTGGATAGGAGGAATTGTCTTTTGAAGTCCAAGGCTTGTTGGCATTGGTGATTACAAAGCAATTCATATTCAACTTGACTAGCAAGAAAATCAAGGTCAATGGAAGACATAATGATGAAGTCTAAAGACTGACAATGCAAAGATATGACTCAAGCCTAAGGTATGCAACCTAAGTTTTGTTGATTTTGGACAAAGACCACTAAGGAAATGTGTTAAAAGACTAATTCAAAGTGCCTAGATTCAGACTTGGACAATGACTGTGATTTTTATAATTGACAGGAAATTGCGTCATTTCAAGTGTCAATTACGATTCAAAATAGCAAATGTGTCATTTAATGTGGCAATTGCATTGCAAAATGGCATATGCATTGTAGATGTTTACTGACGATGTTTGGACTTGGGTTTTTGATAGTGACAATGTTCTCAGGTCAAAGGAAATTGTGTCATTTGAGGCTTCAAATGTGTTTCAGTGTATCAAATGCATCACAGAAAGAGCAAATGTGGTGTTTCAGAAAGCAGATGTGGTTCAACAGAGCAATTGCAGTTCTCAGGCACACAAATGTGTTGCAAAATAGGTAGATACTGTGTTTTAGATAGCAAATGTGGTTTAGTATTTCAATTGTGTTACAAGTGGTAGCAAATGCATTGCAAATCTAAACAGAGTCTAGTTTGATGGGAAAGACGTGGTTCAACGCAGACAGATGCATTTTTCCTATTTGTCAAATGTGGTGCGGCAAGTCAAATGCAATATTTTTGACAAAAAAATGTGGTGCAATATAGTCAGATGCAGTTTACAGTTTGGAAAATGTGATGCAACAGGTCAAATGTGTTGTAGAATGTCCCAAATGTATTGCAGAATGGAAAAAGCCTGGTTTTCTTGCAAATTTTGACAAATTTGTGAAGATTGTTTCAAGTTTAAAGTGTTGTTCCAGATCTGAAAAGGATGTTTAACTGTTCATTTGGTCTAAAAAACACTTAGCAAACACATTGTCTTTGAAAGTTTGTGAAAACAACCAAATAGAAGGCAAGTACAACCCTATGGCTTGAAGGACTATATTCTTTTAGATTCCACACAAATTTTACTCCAACTACACTTATTCTTAGTGGATGAATTCATAAGCTTGGCCACACGGGATCCCCCTTACAATGCACTCACTTCTTAGGTCAACCAAGTTTCTAGCCCCCATGAAACTCCCATGGCATACTGATCATCTCTACTAAAATCTGCAAGAATGTGGATGCCATTCCAATGACCATTGTTGCACCAAAGAATAGATAAAGGTTTTTGGCCAACTATAACAAGGGTTTTAGTAAGAACTTTTTGTTCTTGGGGGTTGATCCATGTGATGAGAGACCATTGCTTCCCTTCCCGTTGGAACCAACCTCATGATACTAGTCTTTGTTCCAGTACCCACACTTATATACCGGCTAGAAATTTGCTTGGCTTTAGCATGTTACCTGTTGGGTCATCCCCTTGGGTGATTACTTTTTCCCATAAGGCAGGCCCTCTAAGGTAAAAAAAAGCAAGCAAGTATATCTGTAGTTCAATCAATCTATATTTCGCATGAAATAAAGAGAGAAAACACACTATATATTGGGCATGTGCAGGATCATGATGGCCCATGTGGCTTATGACTTTTTTTTATTCAAAATTGATGAAACGAAAAGGGTTTTTAAAGGATATCCTCAGCTTTCCACCAATATAAATTATGTTTTACTTTGAATTCAATAAATAATTATTATTCATTTTCTATTTGAATTACGACTAAAGTCCTGATTGATAGGCTGATTGAAAAACATCTATAGCTTTCAAATGGTATCACATTTTTTAAATCTGAAACATGCGTCAAATTCTATGCTTCGTATACTATAGGATTAAAAAAAAAAAGAATTGAATTTCATGAAGTTTTGACCAAGTTAAGGTGGTCGACATACGAGTTTTTATATTTTTTAAAATTTGTAATAAAAATTTCATAATTAATTATTTACTTGGGAAAAAATTACAAAAAATATGCATCACATCGAGACATGAGTCCTCTACTTATATCTAAAATCTTATAAAAAATATTATAATTTTATTGTGGTTAGGGTGGTTACAGACACCTACTTCTTATTTTTTCCCTGAAATTTAAGTACTATTGCATTGAAATTTCAAAGTTTCACCAAATAGATTTTTTAAAAAATAAACCTAGTAGTTTAGAGACTACATTCAATTTTCTACAGATTCTATTCTTACATATTTTTGAAATAATATAGATAACTTATTCAAATTTTTACGTCAAGTTTCCTAACTCTGATTTTTCTGAATTTTTTGCCACTTAAGGGCCTGTTTTTTCCATGATGATCCTGGACATACCCTACTCCACTCACACTCACAAGATTTATTCATTTTAAAACCCAAAATGAAATGTGAGGGGTGATAAAGTAACAATCTCTTAGTTTTTTTTGTTTTCTCAAGATTGCTCAAAGCATAGGAGAATACACACTTGATAGATTATTACTAGACCACAAAACACACAAGACACCTGTTCATTTTTAAAGCCCAAAATGAAGTGTGAGACAAATAGTTTTTTATTTTAAACCAATGACATGCGATAATTGCAAATTCATTTTAAACCCATGAGTTGTAATGCATGATTGTGTTCTTTTTAATCCAATGAATGCGCATGCATGTTCATTTTAACTCATGAATGTAAATGCAAATTTGTAGTTGTTTGTTTAATTAAGATTGTGATAATAAAAGAAATAAAAACAACAACAATTATTAGACCCCTTTTCTAGCTTTCCACATGTTGTAACAAACAGATTAGTATCCAAAAAAATTCTAACCTAAAAGACAAGAAATTAAATCTGGAAAAAGTAGGAAAAATCGAAAAAAAATGTTACCCAGGTGAATGCGTCACAACAGAGCAGATGCGTCACTAGATAAAACAAATGCGGCTTGAAATCAAATGTGTCTTTGTAGGCCTCGGATGCGGCTCGATCTAGTGGTTGTGTCGTTTGGAGAAGTGAATGTGGCTTGATAGAGTAGATGTGTCGTTCCTACATGCAAATGTGTTGCGACAGAGTGTTTGCATCTCAAAAGGTTGTGATTGCGTCATTCCGTACCTATACCTGCAAAAAAGCCGAACAAAATTTTACTAAAACTACAAAAAATGAATTTCAAGTTCACCAATGTAACTAAGGGTATTTTCCTAGTGTTAGCAGATTAATGCATAAACATAAAAACCCAAAGTGATAATGAAGTGCAAAGGAAATAACATGAAAACACAAAGAGGAACAAGCTCACCAAGTGTCTTCAATCTCCATGGCTAACCTCTATTATACCTTCTCAACTTGCTGCAATATGTGGTGTGCCCTCATATTCTATATGAGAATATTTGGCAATGCCAAGACCAAACAAGTGTTGAAGGATTTGAATGAAATGCTAAACTATGCACTATGCGCTTAGTGAGAAAATCTAAACTAAAATATACTAAGAGAGATGAAGTATGCTAAGATGAAGTGTGCAATAAAATGAGATGTTAAGATTGCCTAAGATATGAGACATAAGAGATGTGCAAATGAGGTTAAAATTTCCTTCTTATAGAAAATGCAATTTTAGGTGAATGAGCAAGATTGAAAGTTGAGAGATTCCTTAAAATAAATGGACAAGATTGAATGTGACAATTAGCAAGTAGGGTTAGGGTTCAACTAGAAAAGATAAATGGTCGAGATTAAATTAAAAATAATTTAATCAATGGTGGAGATTAGTTGAGACAAAGAGGAATAAGGATAGGAATATAGAAGATAAGATCAACACAGAAAAAACAATGAGTTGGAGAGGAAATCAATTTTTTTCCATTTAAATGACCAATGGCTAATTAGATAATAAAGATATTATCTAATTACGAAAGATTGTGATAAGGAGGAAAAATCATTATTTTGAATTAAATACTGATTTTTAATTCAAAAATCAAGATATGGAATCTAATTAAATAAATAAATATTTATTTAACTAAAAAGAGAAAAAAGCTGGAGAATCAAATAATTAATTCAAAATTATTTGATTGATGGAGGAAACTGCTATTTTGAATTAAAATTAATTTAATTCAATAGGTGGGGTCATGTGACAACAAATAGTAATTTAAAATCACTTATTTGGAAAGATGGAAATTTAAATAAATCATTTTATTTAAATTTGGAGGAAATAAAATGAGACAATTAAATAATTAACTTCTAATTATTTAATTATGGAAGAAGTCGACCAATAATTAAATAAATTATGGAGGAATTATTTAATTATAAGAAGATATTTAGTATTAGAGACGTATTTATATAAATAAATAAAGTTTATTTATTTAAATAATCAAGAGGGAATAATGAATTAATTAAATAAATTTAATGATTTATTTAATTAAAAGAGGAGATTAGACATTAGTGGCCTATTTAAATAAATTAAATGTAATTTATTTATTTAAATAGTCAAGAAGAATAAAAGCTATGAATTAATTAAATAATTGAGCCTTATTTAATTAATAGTTGAATTTGGACTATAGACGAAATATGAAAAGACTCAAAAAAATGTGGTTTGCGGGTCTAGGACATTTTTATGTGTCTACAGAAACCTACATCACAAATGTTAGCTCAAAAACAAACATGATGCATGAAGACTTTTGACATCATGCTTGAATCTTGAATGTAGCTCCAAATGCTCAATGATTTGCTCTTGAATGATCTTGAATGAATACTTGAATGCTCATAAGATCACTTGAATTTTCTAGATCTTTTTAGGAGAAATTATTTGAAATAGCCTTGTATTTATACTTGTTTATGTCAAATTTCCCGAAATTACAACACTACAAGCTGACATCAGATCTACTAGGATAATAAAATTCCACCAAGAATTTGATTTAAAATAGGTCCAGGTTCAAGCGGGATTCATACACCAAGTTGGGTGTATGAGTCCCAAGGGCTTAAACTTGGGACACATATTTTGAGAAGTGTCTTGTTTAATGTAACATTTAAAATCAGGCCTTGAGACCTAGGTGGGACCCATATGCCCAAAGGAGCGTATGAGTTGTAGATCCCTAGATCTGGAACACAACCAAAAGCATTAAATTATGATTTTCCATTTGTTAAATGTCAGGATTATCCTCAAAAAAATGCATTAATTAGGCTCGTGGATACAAAATAGGACCAGTTAAAGCACAAATAAACTATATTTTAACAGGGAGGACCAAAACAAGTGTGAAAATATAAAGGGATACATTTTTCTACACCACACTTTTTCAACCAAGGAGATATATCACAGCCATTATCTAAAATTTTGAAAGGTCAAAGAATAATGAACAAAGACTAAGTCAATGGGACATAAATTTGACCAATTCTTCTAAAACTATTTGTTGGCATCCCATGTGTAGGAGATATTTTTGGGACATGTGTCATATGATGATTCATTTTCTCTCTTTCTTTCCATGTGCAATTCTTGTAACATACCTTTGTCTTGTTCTATAATATTTAATTTGGGTTTTATAGTCTTAGTATCAAAATTGTTGAGATAGTAGAGCCTAAGTTGTAAAATCACCAATTTATTTCTCTACTTCATGTTTATTATTTATTTTCAATAAAGAATTGTACATATTGTAGGGTTTTGTGATACTAAAGCAATGAAATTCATTCCTAATTATAAATCTTACATAACTATAAATAATTCATTCCTAGTGAAATAATCAATTTGTTGTGTCATCTTTGGGTGCATTTTGAAGCTATACCATTGGTGAAATACAAATATTTTATTCTTTATTTTAGTTATATTTCAATATGTACATGTGTAATATCTAAAAGGATTTATATTTTCTTAGATTTCTTTTCTCTGTGCCCTAAATCTTTCTCATTTTATTTTGAATAATATCAATGCTAAGTATAATGGAAAGTGGTGGATGCATGTTTTTTTAGGATCAATAGAATCACTTATTTGTGACAAGAAAATACTTTATTAAACCAACAATCACCCTATGTGAAAACAAACAACAATAAAACAAGGAACCCTGAGTGAACCTAGTAAGTCAAGAATTGACATTCTCGAGCCTTGGTATAGCTAATTTCTAACTGAATTTAGTGACTCTTCCAACATGGATTGGTTTTGTTGTTTGTATAATAAAATCTATCTACATTTTTTTTTGTTTAATACCCTTATCAATAGATATTTTTTTTGTAAAGAAGACATTTTTTGTAGGAGTTGGTTTATGATAGGATCAATTGGTGATGTATTTTGAGAATTTTTAGAATGTGTAGGACTATTTTTAATGATAGGTGGTTTGTTATTTTGAAAATTGAAGTTTTTAATTTGTTAGAAAATGAGTGGGCTAACATTTTAAAATGTAAATGGAAGAGTTGAAGAAGGTGGGACAAAGTTATATTTATTGATAAGATTTCCACATGAAAGCCAAAAACTAGTGTTAAGACCACTACCATGTTGTGTACAACAAAGGTTATGACTAGAGGAGTGAAAAGTGGGATAGAAGATGTGATCATGGGAGTTGATACTTGTGCTACTATTTAATTTTGAGATGCATTGTTAAAAATTTCCACAGAAATAGCTACTGTCATAATATTTGAATCCACTATATGAACTAAGAAACATAGAATATATATACCTTGTGAATCATTAATCTATTTCCTAATATTTTCTATAAGAGGGACAACTTCTCCAACTAAAGATTCAGTGCTTAAGTATAGTTGGAGACAAGCCAAGTATTTATCCAAATTTTGAAGTTTTCTTTAAAAACATACATGATAGATTTTTCCAACCCCAAGTCCACATGAATGGATTGTGGTGAAGATGAAATTGGTAAAGTGGGAGTAAGAGTGGGATTCAATAAATATTGTGTTGAAAGGATTAACAAACTCAGGCTCAAAACTAGAGCTAGTTAAAGTACAAGAAGCCATAAGTCAATAAATTCATCTCATAGGAGTTTTGGATATAGAACAGCAAGTCATGAATCTCATAAATCAACTACAATCTTAAGGATACAAGTAAATATTCTTGTAGTGTCAAAAAATGGTACTCCCTTCTTGGAGATTGTACAATTTCACACTCTGCTTGGAACTATTTTAATACCCTTGCATTCATGTCCTTTAAATCATCATTAATAGGCCCCTAAGACCCTTTATTATGTCTCCCAAGGCTTATTTCAATTAAAATCCAAAAAAAATCAATAAATGCATTTAATATTCTAATCCCTTGACATTCTTTCACCTCAAAAATTTAGGGTGGGACTAATACACCACCCTAGGCATATTAGTCCCCCTAGGTGGGACCTATACACCACCCTTGGTGTATTAGTCCCATTTGGGGCCTTTTTAGGGTTTTGAGTGGGAAATCAAGGTTTTTAATTCAAATTTTATAAATATCGGCATTTGGGATCTAATAAATGGTAAATTAGATAGGATTCCTATTAAACTAAGGTTTCAAATCATTATTTTACACTGAGTAGTGAGCCTTCATGAAGTTGGAAGTGTTTGGTGACCAAGTTTTAGCTATGTACTTGAGGTTTTCGCTAAAATATACCTATGGGGGAAATCCCTAAGCCTCCAGTCCTTCACAGAATCCGCTTAAGGGCGGATTCCCTGAAAGAGTTTTCATCACTAAAATCCATTGGAGGTGGATAAACATGAGGTTTTCTTAAGATGCATTTTCAAAGGGTCTTAGCTTGGTTTCTTAGAATCTTGGTGGAGTTAGGAGATGATTTTAGGTTGCATATGTACTCTAATGATTTATTCAAATGATGCAACTAGATTATAATGGTTAGTTCTCTTTAACAATGTGGTAATTAGTGTCTTCTCTCAAATAGATGCAGGGTGAATCTAGCAAGGGAGCACAATATAAGGCAAATTTAGTTGAGCCAATTAAGGAAGGTCCTCTAACTAGAGCAGAGAAGATGAAATATGATTTCAAGGGAATAAATCCAGAATCAAAGATTCATTCAGCATGGGGAAAGATTGGTGACAACAATGTGGACTATGATGACTTTAAATTGAGAATGTTTGGTGATGCACAAACTCCTCTTGCTAAGGTTCTAACTCACACAGGATTAGCTCAAGCTACTCGATTTCCACCTTCTATGTAGTACCCAATGCTTGTTATGGAATGTTCCAAATAATATGATTCAAATAAGAGGATTATTGTGGGCCCTCAGGGAAGGGTTATAGAAAATTTGACTGAGGAATTCATTGTTGGAACATTTAACATTGGCTCTCATCAAAAGTTGTTGAAGATAAAATTAAAGGAAGCTGGGGAATTTTATTAGAAGGATTCTCCAAGGGCTTTGGAAATGAAAATCCAAAGTCACATTACTCCAAGTTACCCAAACAATTATATAGAGCTAACTTCAAGTAGGAGCATAATGACATGATCACCCTTTTGGGAAGGGTCATGGGATTGGATGAGTCCTTCATGTTCAAAGAATGTATGTTCTATGTCATCTCACAGATTCTAAAGGGAGTACACTATCATTGGGTTGGCATCGTAAGTGATAATATGGATATGCAACTGGGAAGTGTGCAAGATACAAGGAAGTTCACAATGATTTCATATTTGGTGTACATGCTTGTTTGAAAGAACTGTTCATAGAAAAATGGGCCCTTGTCATTTTCATGGCCTTTTAGGTCTTGTTTCATGGTATTTGATATATTTTGCTCTGATTTTATGTTATGACATGGCTTGAACATGCATATTTAGGTACTAAAATTCAAATAATGATGTCTTGTGAAGTGTTGTAAGACATTTCTACACTCTTCTAGAGACTCTATTTATTACAATTCACCTAAAAATAACATTTTTACCCATGATCAAGTCCTATTTTGAAGTGTTGTAAAGTCTTGTTACAACAAGATTTCATGCTTTTCTAGGCACATCCTCACTATTTATCCCCTTATGCTTTATTTTGCCCCTTTATGCCCTCATATGCTCTAATTAAGTGTACTTTTGAATATTATCCTGACAAACAACATTAAATACAACTTAATTCCTGACACATATTTTTAGGTCCTAGGTGGGACCCATTCGCCATGGGTGGCAAATGAGTCCCCATTGGCTCCAAATTCAAAAAATTTAAATTTTACTTTTAGTTTTTTATTCAAAAACACTTGATGTCAGCCTGTGATGAGGTATGAACGGTTAACTAAGGCACAAGTGTGTATAAATATGTGATTTTCACCTAATTTTACATCTCCTACAATTCTCCAACATTCATACATCATATTCAAGCATTCAAGCATTCTACAACATCAATTCAAGCAATATTCAAGCACTTTGGAGCATCCATTGACATTGCTTCATATTTGCATCATCAAGGGTTTGGTAAGTTGATAGAATTTACACGTTAGTTTATCATTCTCTTTCATTTCATTATTTTATTAAGCATTTGATTACCAAAGTGGGATTTGACCAAGGAAAACCCCTATTTGCTAACCCTCAACCATTTTTCCCTATTGCATGTGTGTTTGCAGACCTAGGTATGCAGATTTAACAAGCTTTTTGGTGTTGAAGATTGGTTTACAAGTCAACTATGTGCTTCAAGCCAAATCAAGTCTATTTCAAGCTGGGAGAAGGTTTTCTATCTATTTCCTGCAGAATTGACTTCGACAACCCAACAATCAGAGATTTCTAGTTCTAGTGTTGCAGAGTTGTCTCCTGATTTTTCAAAATTTTGGGAGAGGACTGATTCACCACTAGTGGTGAATGAGTCCCACCTTAGGACTAAAAATCTGAATTTTGTCAAATTCTGGATCCCGACAGTCAGAAACTAGTTCCTGACACTTTTTCACTAGGAGGACTAATTCGCCACCCTGGGTGAATGAGTCCCATTGTGAAATTTTAGTGATTCCAGTCAGCATCCACAACATTCTTGATTCATCAAATGTTTCGTAGGTGCACTCTGTTTCATCCTATTTCTTTTTGTTTTGCATTATTTCATCATTTAGTTCATTGTTTGCATATCACAATGTGTTTTCAAACATAGTTTAAATCTTAGTTTTGTATTCATATTTCAGCTTTCTAAATCACTTAATTGCATTTATTTCACTTCATTTAGCATAGAAAACATCATACATAACATAATTTGAATGAACCCTTGGCATTTTTGGCCCTATCTCTCTCCTTTTAGGTGAAAAACCCTAGAAGAGCAAGAGAGGTCATTGAAACCCAACAATCAATGGTTCATTTTGGTGAACCTGCATTTTGAACACTTTGCATTTCTAATTTCATTTGCATATTACATCTTAGTATACATTTGCATCAACATTCAATTAGGACATTTTTTTGGTTTTACATTCTAGGCCTTTTCATATTGCATTAGTGAAAGCTTCCTTTAGATTTCATTTTTGCATTGCATCTTATTGAAAAAACTGAAAATCTACATTCTGCATCCTTGATTACATTTTGTAGAGCATTAAAATCATCTTAAATTTTTTGAAAACACACAAAAATATCATACTAGGACTCATTCGCCACGCTGGGCGAATAAGTCCCTCTGTAATTTTTAAACAATATTTCTAGCATTTTTCTGGCATTTGTCTGCATTTTTGTTTTCTATAGTTACATCTTTGTTATAGTTAGCAACATTTATGTTATTTGCATATTAGACATCTTAAATTACCTTGCATTTCCATTCACCCCTCTTTCTTGGTACTTGTATGAGTGTTTGGTGCCCCATTGATAACACTGTAGTGAGAAGAAGTTCTAGACTCATGGCTTCCCACGATAGCACTTTCGTTGTGGACCTTGGGATCTCATGAGCTCCTACTCCTAGTATGGACAATGGTGCATTAGGCACTGACAATACCTCTTCTATGCCTTCACCTTTCCACCCAACGAATGTTGACACCCAAAACAATTCCCTCCCACAAGAAAAGTTCATTAATATTCATGAGTATTTTGCACATTTACAACAAGCCTTGTCACTTGAAAACACTTCCACCACCACCATACCTGCCATTGAAAACCTTCATCGTTTGATTGAAAGTGTTGATGGCTTACAAGTGATGAATAAAATTGTTGAGATTTACAATAAACATGCCTCTTCTAATACTCAATCCACAAACATTTCTATAAGCCAAGGAGGACCTCAAGTTACTTCCCCTTCAACCATAGCATCCATACCAACTTATACCAATCCGCACACAACTATGCATTAGGTTAATTATGTTGCTAATTCCTTCCCACTTCCAACTGTTGGAATTATTGCCTCAATCTCACAGGCTGAAACCTCTAAGAAAGCATAGTCGGTGTGACATCCGTTGTGTCTGGCCAACTAGCAGCTGAAACCTTGTTGAAATTACATAGCGACCTATGTAATTTCAACAAGGTTTCAGCTGCTAATTGGCTAGACACAAAGGATGTCACACCGACTATGCTTTCTCAGAGGTTTCAGCCTGTGAGATTGAGGCAATAATTCCAACAATCTCCCACTTGATGAAGATCACACAGGCACCTCCAAAGCAATCAGGAACTAAGATCATAGTAGCTCCAATAGTCCAAACCCTGCAATACTCAAGACACCCAATCAACAAGATTCCACAGATAACAGTCCACCAGACAATCTGCAATAAAGACTAGGCATCCAACTGCAACTCACTATCCAACAAAACAACTAAAATGCAACCGATCACAACCTTCCAGGAAACCTCATAGACCTCAAACATGCTCTCATGCTCCATCAAGAATTTTTCTCCAACATCTAAGATGTCCACCATTCAGCCAACAATCCTTGTCATCTTCCAACATGGCACATGTGGAAGAAAGATACAAGCCAAGGTGAATAAGAACCATTCCAAGAAACACAAGCAAGAGATCCTAGTGATATCAACAACAAGGCACTACTATTACTTCACTATGCTCAAACACTATACAGAAGCAATATCAACTTCAAAGCCTCAAATAGAACACAACCGTGAAGTCATTCTCTAGAAACAAGACAAAAACACTAGCTAGAACAACAATCAGAATGACTACTTCCATCCAACTGATAAACCCACGCGACTGAAAATAGCACCCACAGCTCGTGCTATTCCATCCAATCTCACATACCTCAAAGGTATCAGCATTAGTAAACTCATGCTACTCAAAACCAACCCATCAACAGTGAATGCAAGCTCCAAGTGCCAACAAGTCAAAGAAGACAAAACACAACAAGAACTCCCACTATCTGAGTAATCCAAAAAACTTCACAAGTCTACCAATAATAACACATAGAAAATGTAACCATGTAGTACCAAGGAAATATCCACAATGACATGCCCAACTTACAACAAACTGTTACAAGAAACATTTCTCTCACCACAAGTCTTCACAGTTCTCCCAAGATCTCCACATGCAACAAACAATTGTAATGTGAAAAAAAACATCCAGGAAGAGAACCAAGACTAAAGAGAGAAACTTTGCACACCATATCCCTGTAGAACATCCTCCTATATACACTTCTAATAGCCAGCTGTGTCAAGAATGATCTCCTTCCCATCCCAAAAGAAAAGCCTTAACAACATCCAATCGTTCAATCACTAAGATCAAACTAACTTCTAATATCATGTAATCAACATGGATGTAAGCCTCTCAAAGAAGATCAATCTACTTCATTTCCCATTTCAGGAAATCAGCCCAAACATCATCTCCTACCAATTCTCATTAGTAAAACACATAACACAAAAGCTCAAGGAGATAAACAAGTTGTACAACTTCCACTATGAATCCTCCAGAACCATTAAACAACAATTCAAGATCCATATCATGAAAGTGAACAAAAAACCACATCTGAAAAATATAATGGGCCAAATACCTCTCAGATAAACTATCGAGCAGACCAAGAGTGGGAACAAGAATACTCCTTCAAGATATATAAGCCATCATGACTAATCCAAGAGCAATCTCCTCATAGGTGTTCTAATTGAACTCACATTCAACCAAGGTGTAGGCTTCTCGGACTTTCTGCTAAAAACTTCATCAAGAATAACAAGCAGCAACACTTCTCTCATAAGAGAAAAATAGCCTCACCTTATTCTTCATGTATCCATGAGTACTAGCAACCGATCATCTCATGCTAAATTTCAACTGCATTACTACACTATCACGAAGTATCAAGCAAATAATCAAAGCACCAAATACACAAAGAATTTACCAGACCACTGTCAAAGCTCAAATCATCTAAATTACAAACTTATCATGACACCATGATCTACTCATCCCCTTAGGAGATACCATGCTCCAAGTGACTTCATCATTGTCTCAAGTACAATGCACAATGCTGAAACTCCATTGCACACCCAAGAGTATACCATGACATAAAGCAAAAAGACTCAAAATCAACATCACCTATCAAGCACGACCAACACCTCAGCCAAAGACTCCAAGCGTCCTCCATGGATCCAAGATGTTGCACATCTTCAAATAATGTCTATACAAAAGCGAAAGAACCCTTCTGTAGAAACAGGATCTACAAGCTCCCCCTTGAAACATCTGCAACACTAAAGAAGACCATTCACCACCATGTGATGAAACCACAATTACTGCTAAAGCTCCCACTGAAACGTAACATCTGAGCTCTCCAAGCATCAAGACCACCTACTTCAGGTTCCCATAACCGACTAATCAGGTACTCAACAATATCCATCCTCTCATCTCAAAGCAAACACACCAATGCTCAAGTGACCAATGACAAGGCCAGCTAACAAGTCTGCACCAGCAATGAATCAATCTCATGAATAAAGATAGTCCACATCCAAGTTATCTCACTACAGCCAATGGGTAGCTAATCCATCAACCGCATAACTCGTAGATCACAAACATCGAACATGCAAACCCATCATCACATTGGAAACTGCAACACTAAGATTTCAAAGAGAATAACCATGTAGACAACATGACTCAAACACCAGATCATGCCAGATCTGATTTGACAATTCATGTCCACAACAAGCACCAAAATCAAGAAACCCACAAGCATCACCACAAGAATGCTGAGTGAAAAAGCATGTACCAACACTCCCATGCAGAGAAGAGATCACACCTTCTCAAACCATGCACAAAGCATGCATGCAGAACTGCAACTATCTCATCCAGCAACACCCCATAAGTCAAGTTCTAGAAAATAGCTTATCAACACCTCCACATAACCACAAGTTTTTCTTAACCATGTAAAACCTGCATAACCACAGGGCCATGCAAAAACAAAACATCCTTAAAAAAGGAATCGGTAGTTCAAGAAAATCCAGGCTCCTTTCAAGCCAAACCTAAAACCGCCAACATGTACATGCATCCGAGAAAGAGAGAAAAGTATATTCTAGAAGAGTTGCAAATCATCTAATGATTAACTTCATAGCCTTTAAGTATTTGAGGTTAACAGGAAACTGTGCCTTCCAACACCATGAAACACCACCTAGCATAAGCACTCTCTTCCATGGTTGAGAAACAAACTAGGCTTCTCCATATCATCAAGGAGCCTCTCAGAAAGACACCCAATATGAAAGCTTTACTGCTACACAACCACGGAGAAAAGAAATCCACCTCATACACCAAAGATATAGTACTACCAACCAGGAGACACAAATCACATCAAAGCAACATGATCAACTCCCTTCTCCATCTCCACCATCCTTCAAGCTATGTGTTGTCTTCGAATATCAAAAGACTTCCACTCAACAAAGGATCAATAAATCAGTCCATTCCTCCAGCCTATCAAGCTAAGAAATATTCACAAGAGAAATACTCAAAACCAACAACCAAAAGAAGGCTCTGATACCACTTGTAAGGGAAATCTGATGCATCTCAGAGAAACCTCCAAGAACAGTAGTGCCTTTGGTAACTTCAATTTCAATTAGATTACCTCAAAGACACAAACAACTATGTCCTAAAGCGGAAACAAACACAATTCATTTCCCACATTGATCCTTCTAAGAGAAACACGTGTAAATTCAACATCATGCAATAATAGATTCTAGAAACATAACCATTAACAGATGAAAGATGAAAGATAAGACAGAAAACCAGAACACACAGATTTACGTGGGGAAAACCCTTTCGGGTAAAAAAAACCCACACTCCAAAGATCGAGTCATTGTATTATTCAACAACTAAAGGTTACAATACAACTCAGGCTCATAGCCTTTTCAAAGATTACATCTTGTTCATTCTAGATACAATCTAGTTACAATACAACTTAGGCTCAAATGTCAACAAAACACAGATGAAAAAGTAATAGATTTTATCTCACAATACCAATCCTTGTATGCTCTAATTGATGTCAAGATTCCTGAGGC
This sequence comes from Sequoia sempervirens, assembly GCA_007258455.2. Classification (NCBI taxonomy): domain Eukaryota; kingdom Viridiplantae; phylum Streptophyta; class Pinopsida; order Cupressales; family Cupressaceae; genus Sequoia; species Sequoia sempervirens. The sequence goes on along the minus strand of VDFB02058242.1, from coordinate 99,314,794 downwards.
ACATTTGCAAAAGATGTTTATCGAAAACTTGCATACACACCTTCAAAATAAGCTAACCATGATGAAATTCCCTTCGTTTATGCATTTATGCACAACCTTGTGTGAATACCATAACTCAGTTTCAAGTCATGATTCAAAATCCACTTCTAACCGAGCTACAAAACCCGAACACAACAATCAAAACCAAAATAACACACAAAACTTTCGCAAACCAAATAGAGGCTTTTTACAATTCAATCTGTCTCCTCCCTCACAACCAAAACCAACCCAACCATTTCCAAATCAAGTGGCAGTTGTTAAAGTAGCGATGTCTTATACCTATGGGGACCTGAAGAGAAAATTTACATCCTTACCCGATTCCCTCCATAACACAATGAACCAATTAATTCAACAACGTGTGCTTACTTTTCCCCCTGTTAGACCACTTGATCCAAATCAGCCCTTACCACCCACCTTCAAACCAAACGCTTATTGTCATTTTCATCACCAAAATGGACATGACACTGAACACTACAAGCATCTAAAACATTTAGTTCAAGACCTCATTGATTCAGGCCATTTTTCCATTATGGGTGTTAATGATCAAGGCAATAAGTCTATTGCAACCCCTAACTAGAACTTACAAATTTTCACCAATCCCATGCCCAAACACACTACTTCATTTGTCAAGGCTAGTGAACCTTCAAACACTAATGTAATGACTATTGATACAAATAATGAACAACATGATATACATCCACCTGTTACTGAAGATAGTCCTATGGATCAACTTGTGGCTATGATAGATGTTATCCCTTGTAAGGGACAAACCACTAAATCTCATGATATCACTTTTTTCTGCTAAAGACATACTACAAAAGCTTCTTGATGGTCCTCTCTACATAGCTGGAAGAATCTATGATAAGCCCACTAATGGGATATTAATAGATCCCGCTTGTGGTGAGAACATGATCACAAAGTAGTTTCTAGTATTACATGAGCTATATCAAGATGATTATAATAAATTGACTTCATGGATTAAGAAACACATTGGTTTTGCATGCCCTAGGATCAAATTGATCATACTCCCCTTATAGATAGGACCTAAAACTTTGGAGGTAACATTTTCAATTATTCCACAATCCAACCATTTTTTTTTGCGGCTCGGCCACCCTTGGCTTTGCTCAATGAAAGCGGTCCCATCGGTTGTTCACAAGTGTTTGAATTTTCCACATGGCAATGAGATATTCACCGTACACCATAGTGGCTTTAATCCCTTATCTTCCAAAGGTAATTTTTCATTAGAAGCCTTTTGGCCTGAACCAATGGAAGCCATCACACCTCGAAAGGAATTTTTTTTCATAACCTACCAAAAAATTCAAAGCCAAAAAGATAGTTGAATTGTCTCTTTGTAACGCTTCCCCGTTCACTTCCACACCTCCTATCATAGATGAAACCATGCTTCAACCTGAGTCCAAAATTGAGCAAACCACACAACCTCATGACCAACCATCTTTAGACACTTCCCTCCCATCATTTAAATGACCAAGGGAAAATGCAACAACTCCTGTCATGCCTCCTCGTATTAAACAAGTGTATAAAGAAAAAGAAAAAGTGGTTGATCCATCCTCTTCGGTTTCTTTTGTTCTTCCCACTTCGAAAGCAAAAAAAACTATGATGCCTCAATCCGCTCTTACACCTCAACAACTCCAAAACAGAATTAAATGAAATCGCGGTGCTAGGGAACATAGGTGTCATCATCATCTCCTTGCTTGTCAATCTCACATGGAAGAAGATAAAGAAAATCAACCTTTACCTTTGACAAAAGTACTAGATGACCACCCTCCTTCTCCTGACCTACCACAAGATAGTCCAGTGCAACAATCACAACAAAACGAACAAGTCCAACAACAAAAACTTTTGATACATCCATCTTTAGAATTCACCCTTCATCCTCCCATTGTCATTAATCTTGATGATGATGCGATGATAGAAAAAATAGATGAAGAAGTGCATAATGATTTAAACTCTTTATTTTAATCTACAATGAGCTTAAAAGATAAATCCTCTCCACCAAGTGAAGAACCTGGTATGACTCCTAGTTTGGAAATTACAATTATGCCTTTGGACAGTCAACCACCCTCGCATTACACTGAACATGATTGGGAGGCAGATGCCTTGTTAGATGGTTGACTTGATTTCGCCTAACTACCATTTTTTATTTTCTTTTTTTTATTTTTCCTTTTCATTTTACCTTTCCATGTGTATCATTTTCCCTCGTATCATGCATTTGATGTTCCCTCTCCTCGTACACATCTTCTATTCGTATCTCTATTATTCTATTCATCATGGATTATCTTTTTCTCTTTTGTTTTGTGTTTCTCCTTTTGGGGATGATGCAAAGCATTGAGACTTAACTGTCTCCTTCATGTTGACCCAAAAGCTCCTTCACCTTTTTGTTTCCTTTCTTTTTGCTTGTGTTTTCCTTTTGGGGATGATGCAAGGCATTGAGACCATAATGTCCCTTTCATGTTGACCCAAAAGGTCCATGTCTTTTTTCTTGTTGTTTTGTGTTTTCCTTTTGGGGACGATGCAAATCGTTGAGACCGCAATATCTCTTCCATGCTGACCCAAAACAGAACTTTTATTTTTCTTTTGTTTTCACAATCTTTGTGTCATTCTTCCAGTTCTATGTTCTTTGTGGAATGATACAGTTCTAAGCTCTTTCATAAAAACATTGCAGCAACAAACATATTGACCCCAAATCCATAGATCCCTTATTGTTTGGTGTGCTTTATTTTCTAGGGGTAACTCCCTTTCTTTGTCTTTCATTTTCCTTGACATGACACAACCTAACTTCGAAACATATGACTTGGCATAGGGCTTTCCAAGTTGGCTCTCATGTCTTATTTTCTTTTTGTATTTTATTTTCTTTGCTACTTTAAAGTAATTGCTTACATAATGATGTGTAGCAATTCCTTTAAAGTGTGAGGCATACACTACCATAATTCATTTTCATTTTGGGTTCCTAGAGTAGCCTTGTCATTTATATGATGTTTTTGTCACTTTGTGAATGAAATTGGGTGTGATTTCCTTCATAATTGTGATCTATCTTAGCATATTGCATTCCTCTTGGTGGCTTGATATGACACACTACATCCCATAAGTTGTGAATATACTATTCTTTGATTGGTCCTCTCTTGGAGACATTAGACACAATGTTCACTAAGTGACTGGCCTTGCATGAACTAAACAAGACTCCTTCAAACATCTTTTACATTTTACACTTTACATTTTTACATTTTACATTTTACATTTTACACCTTTTACCACCTTGCATAACGCAACTCACATGACTGTGGTACCTTCCTTTTTGTTCATGACATTTTTCCTTGTGGCGCCTTTTTAAAGTTATCAGCAAGTATAACTTTGATATGGTTGAGAAGGAAGACCACCTAGTGGCATGACTTTTCCCCATATCCACCTTTGTGTTTGTGAGTGCATACCAACTAGTGTATGTATCATACCTTTTTGGGCTTTCTCACCCTATGGATAGCCAGAAGTTTCATGGTCCCAGAGTGAGAGTACATTTGGGCCTTCTCACTCAGTGTACCATCATGAAATCTGTCACCCCAGAGTGAGTATACATTCTCTTTTAGCCTAGATCTAATCCACAACTAGTTGGACAAATGATTGAAGCTTCATCTAATTCATCTTAACACTTGTTTGTTCCTTTGTTCTTATGTTTAGTTTTCCATGGGATCTTCATCCTGGGGCTTGATCATCCCCCTTGATAGTTTTAATTCCATCTTGCTAACATAAATGCATTTGAACCCTCCTCTCGACGTTTATGGCTACTTTAGTGTGAGTTTGAAGCAGGTTCATCCTCTCACTAAAGTGGGAGCTAAATGTGTCGTACAGAAATGGATCCTTGTCATTTTCATGGCCTTTTAGGTCTTGTTTCATGGAATATATATTTTGCTCTGATTTTATGTTGTGACATGGCTTGAACATGCATATTTAGGTACTAAAATTCAAATAATGACGTCTTGTGAAGGTGTTGTGAAGTGTTGTAAGACATTTCTACACTCTTCTAGACTCTATTTATTACAATTCACATAAAAATCACCATTTTACCCATCATCAAGTCCTATTTTGAAGTGTTGTAAAGTCTTGTAACAAGATTTCACACTTTTCTAGGCACATCCTCACTATTTATCCCCTTCTTATGCTTTATTTGGTCCCTTTATGCCCCCATATTCTTTAATTAAGTATACTTTTGAATATTATCTTGACAAACAACATTAAATACAACTTAATTCCCTACACATATTTTTAGGTCCTAGGTAGGACCCATTCGCCATGGGTGGCGAATGAGTCCCCCTTGGCTCAAAATTCACTTTCGGGTTTTTATTCAAAAACACTTGATGTCAGCATGTGATGAGGTATGAACGGTTAACTAAGGCACAAATGTGTATAAATATGTGATTTTCGGTTCATTTTACATCTACAATTCTCCAACATTCATGCATCATATTCAAGCATTCAAGCATTCTACAACATCAATTCAATCACTTTGGAGCATCCATTGACATTACTTCAGATTTGCATCATCAAGGGTTTGGTAAGTTGATAGCATTTGCATGTTGTTAGTTTATAATTGTCTTTCATTTCATTATTTTATTAAGGGTTTGATTACCAAAGTGGGATTTGACCAAGGAAAACCCCTATTTGCTAATCCTTAACCATTTTTCCCCTATTGCATGTGTGTTCGCAGACCTAGGTATGCAGATTTAATAAGCTTTGTTGAAGATTGGTTTACAAGTCAACTAGGTGCTTCAAGTTAAATCAAGTCTATTTCAAGTTGGGAGAAGGTTTTATGTATGTTTCCTATAGAATTGACTTCGGCAACCCGACAATCAGAGATTTCTAGATTTGGTGTTGCAGAGTTGTCTCTTGATTTTTCAGAATTTTGGGAGAGGATTTATTTGCCACCAATGGCGAATGAGTTCCGCCTTAGGACTGAAAATTTGAATTTTGTCATATTTTGGATCCTGACAATCAGAAACCAATTTCTGACACTTTTTCACTAGGAGGAGGACTAATTCGTCACCTTGGGTGAATGAGTCCCACTGTGAAATTTTAGTGATTCCAGTCAGCATCCACAACATTCTTGATTCATCAAATATTTCCCAGGTGCACTCTGTTTCATCCTATTTCTTTCTATTTAGCATTATTTCATCATTTAGTTTATTGTTTGCATATCACAATGTGTTTTAAAACATAGTTTAAATCTTAGTTTTTCTTTCATATTTCATCTTTCTAAATCACTTAATTGCATTTAGTTTACTTCATTTATCTTAGACAACATCATACATAACATAATTTGAATGAAACCTTGGCATTTTTGGCCCTATCTCTCTTCTTTTAGGTGAAAAACACTAGAAGAGAAAGAGAAGTCATAGTGTTGGATGTTGTGGTGTGTTGCTGATATGTAGTTGTCATTGATGTCAACACTATTAGCATTGTTGCATTAAAAGTTGTATATGTCGAGGATATTGAGAAAATTGTAATAAGAAGTTCTACAGGTTGCAGTGGTGAAGGGAAGTTATTTTTTCTAGTGTGATCAGTACATTATTGTTCAAAGGTTGTGGACTAAAGGGTTTCTTGCTGAGTTTATCTAGTATATCCATGTCAAGTTTCAGAGATCCGCGTGAAGATTTGATCAAGTTATGAAGATTTTTATTTTGACAGTTTTTTTGTTACTTTAGTTTGTGTTCCTAAATGAAGATCATGTGATTTCAGTTAGTTCAGTTGTTTTGGATGCCTCTCTGGTGTTTCATGATGTTTGTGGATGTTTCTAGTTCATGCTCTATCTGTGTTGCATGTCTGGATTGATCATTATGCTCATGATTCAATATTTTCTCTTGCATGTTTATGTTTTTCATGTTCTTGGCCAACAAGGTGTTGAAGTGTGTTGTGGATCTTTGAGGAGTAATTAATTGAAGTGGTTTGTGTTTGAGGATGCTTTTTTCATTCTTCACTATGTTGTGGCTGACCTTGGTTGGTTCGCATGAATAATCTTTATTGATATGAGTCGACTGTTTATATTATTTCTTGCTATTTTGTTGAATCTGACTTATAGCGATGTAATCTCTTGTTACAGATATATAAGAGCAATTGTTTTATCATTTGGAAGTGTGGAAGAGTGTGAAAGTGTGAAGTGTGTGAGTCTTGTGTGTGAAATAGTTCAGATTATTTGAAGGCAGAGCAGAGAGTGAAGAAGAGTGAATAAGTGTTCATGTGCTTAACCGGAACTGTAACCAGGCATTAGCAGATGTTATTTTCTTAGTTCAAAGTCTGATGGATTTAGTTAGAACCTTTCTTTAAGATAGTGCACGTCTTCCTTTATAATTGAGTAGTGAGCTCTAGGCAGTGTGCCTGAATGCATGTGCATTCCCCATTCATATTTCCTTATACTTTTAATAGGGTATAACCTTGTGGACTGACCTCCATCGTGTTTTTTCCCCTAATAGGGTTTTCACATAAAAATCTCGGTGTTATGTGTGCTTATGATGTGTTGTTCATTTATGCTTTCATGATTAATGATCAGATCTGAGAATAAGGCTAATAAGTTGAATAAGTTTGTAATTTGGTGACAATTGATTCACCTCCCCCTCTCAGTTTTCTACCCTTGAGTTGCAAACAATTAGTGTCAGAGCAGGTTCCTTGGAAGAAGCTTAACAACTTTAGGTGATCTAAGATGGTGACTTATAAGAATGATAGTCCTAGATTTGATGGAACAAATTATTCTTTGTGGAAGACTGGAATGGAGTGTCATCTAAGATGCATTGGTGAACCCTACTAGAGCATTACAAAAAATATATATGTTATTCCACAGAATGGTCCTAATACTTCTGTTGAGATCAAGGATGTTGAGTATAATATCAGAGCTAAGGAAGCATTTTTGAGTTCTTTAACTAATACTAAGATGACAAATGTGATGGATCTAAAGACTGCTTATAAGATCTGAAAAAATCTAGAGACGTTGTATGAAGGTGATGCTAATGTGAAGATTTCTAAGCTACAAAGTCTAAAAGGGAAATATGAAAAGTTGAAGATGGGTGATGATGAAAATGTTACTACTTTCATGCAAAGAGTGAATGAACTTGTGTGTGGTATCAGATGTGCTGGTGGATAGATAGACAAATCAGAGATTGTTGCTAAAGTGCTTAGATCCTTGTCTTATTCTTACAAAGTCAAGGCTAGTGCTATTGAAGAGCTCTGAACTATGACAAATGTTACCATAGATATGTTGATTGGTAAGATTATTGCTTTTGAGTTGAGTGGATTTGGTGATGCCCTTCCTAAGGTTGAATCTGCATTCAAGGCCACTACTTCTAGAAGAGATAAACAGAGATATGATCTAGGTGAAAATTCATTAAGAAAGACATTCAAGTATGAGGATGAAATGAAACAACTCGATGAAGAAGAAAGAGCGCTTGAAGAACTTGAAGCATTGATTGTGAAAACAAAAGCCAAAGGAAAAGGTATGTATAAGGGGAAGTTTCCTATTAAATGTTTCTCTTGCGATAAGATAGGTCGTTTCGCATCAAGGTTTCCTGAGAGAGTTTCCAAGCCAAGATTTAACAAGCCTAAATTCCAAAAGAAGTGTTACTATGCTACTAATGAAGGTGTGATAGATGATGAATCTGAAAAAGGAAATGCAAGTGAAGATGAATTTGTGTTTATTTCTATCAAGGAAAATAATCATGTATCTACTGAATCTTCTAGTTGTAAAAATGTGGAGAAAGCCCTAGCAGCTTGAGTTGAAGAGAAAGATGAATGGGTAATTGACAATGATTGTTCTCATCATATGACAAGAGATAAAAGTAAGTTTGTGAGTTTGGAAAAGTATGATGGTGGTGTTGTGAGATTTGTTGATGACAAAGTTGGTGTGATCCATGGAAGAGGATGCATTTCTCTTGATGGTAAGCATAATACTAATGATGTCTTGTATGTTGAAGATTTGAAGCATAATCTTTTAAGTGTTGGAAAAATGGTTGATAAGGGGTACAATCTTCAGTTCATGAATGGTAAGTGAAAAATATTGGGAAATTCTAGAAATGTGATTGCATCAGGTACAAAAACAAAAGGTAATATTTTCCATCTGAGTGTTGCTAGTAAAAGTTGTTTGATTGCTCAAATTGATGAAAGCTAGTTGTTGCATAGGAGAATGTGTCATGTTAACTTTGATAATATTGTCAAGATAAGTTCCACTAAGGCTGTGAGAGATCTTCCTAAGTTGATGAAACCTACTAATGCCATATGTAAGGAATGTCAGTTAGGAAAGCAAACAAGAATTCCATTTTGGAGTAAACAACAAAATTCAAATGGATTGTTCGATCTTGTGCATACTTATTTGTGTGGTCCTGCTAGAACTAGAAGTTTACAAGGATACAAATACTTCATGTTGCTTATTGATGACTATTCAAGGATGATGTGGGCTAATTTCTTAAGGGAGAAATTTGAAGCTTTGGAAAAGTTCAAGATCTTTAAGGCTATGGTTGAGACAGAGACACGTCTAAAGATTAAGTGTCTGAGATCAGATAGAGGTGGTGAATTCACTTCCGGTGAGTTTAATTATTTTTGTGAAGAACATGGAATAACGAGATAGTTATCTACAGCACAGACCCCTCAACAAAATGGAGTTGTGGAAAGGAAGAACATAATAGTTCTAGCTGCTGCTAGAACCATGATGTTGGAAGTAAATGTACCTCATATCTACTGGAGAGAAGCTCTGAGTACTATTGTATACACACTTAACATGGTACAAATCAAAGGTGATACTGGTAAGACTCCTTTTGAGCTATGGACTAGTCAAAAACCTACTGTAAGATATTTCAAGATATTTGGAAGCAAGTGTTATATCAGAAGAGATGAATATGTAGGAAAGTTTGATGCTAAGAGTGATGAAGGAATCTTTCTAGGTTATGCTACTAAAAGTAAGGCCTACCGGTGTTACAATAAAAGATTGAGGAAAATGGTTGAAAGTGCAAATGTTAAGGTTGATGAAGACATAGCTACACTATCCAGAACCTATGGATATGATTCTGATGATCAAAATTTCAATGCAAACAAAGGTCAAACTTCAAGTCAAGTTCAAATCATTTTGGTGAATCAAGAAGATCAAGAGGAAGGAGAAACTAGTGGAAGATCAGAAGAGAGATTAGAAGAGCCTAAAGTTCAAAATTCTCAAAAGACTCAAAGGTATGTGAGATTGAATCATTCAAAAAATCAGATCATAGGTGATATGAACAAAGGTGTCCAAACTAGGAGAAGAATTGCAAAAGAATATTTTTTTATTTCAAAGACTGAGCCTAACAATGTGAATTAAGCATGCAAAGATGAACATTGGGTTGAAGCAATGAGAGACGAATTAAAAAAAATTGAAAAGAATGATACATGGATTCTTGTTCCTAGACTTAAGGATAAGAATGTGGAACTAAATGGGTCTTTAGAAACAAACTGAATGAACAAGGTGAAGTGGTTAGAAAAAAAGCAAGACTGGTATGTAAGGGATATTCACAACTGGAAGGTATTTATTTTGAAGAAACCTTTGCCCTTGTTGCTAGAATTGAAGTTGTGAGATTGTTTCTTGCTTATGTTGCTTACAAAGACTACAAGGTTTATCAAATGGATGTCAAGTAAACTTTTCTAAATGGTGAATTGGAAGAAGAGGTGTATGTTGAACAATCGGATGGATTCCAGTTGACTGATCAGGGAGATATGGTTTTTCAATTGAAGAAAGAATTGTATGGACTCAAACAAGCCCCTAGAGCATGGTATGCCAGATTGGATTTAACAAAGGTACTGCTGATAGTAATTTGTATTTCAAGAATGATGATAAAGATTTAATTGTGGAAGTTTTTGTTGATGATATCATAGTTGGAGGAGATGATAGCTAATGCATGAAGTTTCCTGATGAGATGCAAAATTATTTTGAGATTTCAATGATTGGAGAGATGAAATTCTTCTTGGGATTGCAAACAACTCAATTAGACAAAGGGATCTTTATATCTCAGTCCAAGTATGTGAAAGAATTGCTGAAGAAATTTGGTATGGAACATTCAAAGTCAGTTGGTACACCAATGGTGACCAGATGTAAGTTGAAAACTGATGATGATTCTCCAAAGGAAAACCAGACTAGATACAAATCAATGATTGGTGGATAGCTTTATTTGACTCAAACTACGCCTAATATCATGAATGTTGTGTGTATTGTTGTTTGAAGAGGATTTTTAGATACTTGAAGGGGATAGCTAATTTTGGTCTATGGTATCTTAAAGATGATGATCTTACTTTGAGTGCCTTTACTAATGTTGATTGGGAAGGATATGTGAATGACAGGAAAAGAACCAATGGTGGAGCTTTTTTCTTGGGAAAAAAATTGATTTCATGGTTAAGAAAAAAGCATAATGCTATTTCTTTGTCTACTGCAGAGGAAAAATACATTGCCACTACTAATAATTGTACCCAAGTATTGTGGATGAAGCATATGTTGAAGGATATCAAAGTTGTGTATGATGAGCCTATTGTTATATTTTGTGATAACTCAAGTGCTATTAACATTTCCAAGAATCCAGTGCTAGATTCCAAGACCAAGCATATATTTATCAAGTTTCACTTTTTGAGAGAGAAAGTATCTGAAAAGGAAGTTAGATTGGAGTATGTGCCTAATAAGGAGCAGATTGCAGACATATTTACCAAGTCGTTGCCTAAGGATACTTTTGAGTATCTCAGAGGGAATTTAGGGGTGATTACCCCTCCTAATCAGAACTAAGGATGCATTGAATTGCATCAATCCTTGCATTTCATGATCATATTTTGATTTGGATTGATGTTGTGATGTCTGCTACTCAGGGGGAGTAGTCAGATGTTTAGATATGTGGTTCAAAGCTTGTAGAGAAGAGATATTTTTCATTGATGTCAAAGGGGGATAAGAGTAATGTGAAAAATCTTTGTGGAGAGAAGAGTTGAGGAAAGAAGAGTCAGAACCTAAGGGGGAGTAAGTGTAGTTGTGTTGATGGTATTTTTCACATCATGTCTTTCCATCAATGCCAAAGGGTGAGATTATTTAATTTTGTGGTGTGTTGTTGATATGTGGTTGTCATTGATGTCAACACTATTAGCATTATTGCATTAGAAGTTGTATATGTTGAGGATATTGAGAAAATTGTAATAAGAAGTGCTACAGGTTGTCAATGGTTGAGTGAAGTTCTTTCTATCGATGTGATCCATACATTTTTGTTCAGAGGTTCTGGACTAAAGGGTTTCTTTCTGAGTATATCTAGTTTATCCATGCCAAGTTTCAGTGATTTGCGTGAAGATTTGATCAAGTTATGAAGATTTGTATTCTAACAGTTTTTTTGTTACTTCAGTTTGTGTTCCTAAATGAAGATCATGTGATTTCAGTTAGTTCAGTTGTTGTGGATACCTCTATAGTGTTTCATGATGTTTGTGGATGTTTCTAGTTTTTTCTCTATCTATTTTGCACATCCACATTGATCGTTGTGCTCGTGATCCAATATTTTCTCTTGTGTGTTCATGTTTTTCATATTTTTGGCCAACAAGGTGTTGAAGCATGTTGTGGATGTTTGAGGAGTAATTAATTCAAGTGGTTCATGTTTGAGGATGTTATTTTTGGTCTTCACTATGTTGTGTCCAACCTTGGTTGATTCACATGAATAAACTTTATTGATTTGAGCTGACTATTTATATTCTTTCTTGCTATTTGGTTGAAGCTGACTTATAGCGATGTAATCTCTTGTTGCAGATATATAAGATTGATTTTTTTATCATTTGGAAGTGTGGAAGAGTGTGCAAGTGTGAAGTTTGTGAGTCTAGTGTGAAAATATTGTTTAGATCATTTGAAGGAAAAGTAGAGAGTGAAGACAAGTGAATAAGTGTTCATGTGCTTAACTGGAACTGTAACTAGGCATTAGCAAATGCTATTTTCTTAGTTCAAAGTCTAATGGATTTAATCATAACCTTTCTATAAGATAATGTTTCTTCCATTTTAATTGAGCAGTGAGCTCTAGGAAGTGTTCCTGAATGCATGTGAATTCCCTATTCATATTTCCTTATACTTTTAACAGGGTATAATCTTGTGGATTGACCTCCACCGTGGTTTTTCCCTTAATAGGGTTTCCACATAAAAATATTGGTGTTATGTGTGCTTCTGATGTGTTGTTCATTTATTCTTTCATGATTAGTGATTAGATCTAAGAATAAGGCTAATATGTTGAATACATTTTTAATTCGGTGAAAACTAATTCACCCCCCACCCTCTCAGTTGGTTGCCCTTGAGTTCCCAACACATAGGAACCCAAAATCAATGGTTCAAGAACAAAAACAAAGGGAGTCCTAGGGAAAGATAGAATTTATGTGTACCCTCAAATGTATTTCGATACTTCTAACTACAGGAGGGTCAATGATGCCTTCTTAATGTATATTACAAGAATGTTGTAGAATGCCCTTCATGTCAGAATCTTGACAAATGCCATGGAACTAATCAAGAAATATGGTTATTGATTCATCCAATTTCCATGGTTTTCATATATCAAGGTGCATGGTTCACTAGCAGTTCCCTTTAGACTTCCAAGGTATCCCACTGATAAACTTATATTACTGGAAGTAACTAGGCAGGTGGTTGCATTTGATACTATTTTAAAGACATTCACAAAATAGGTTTCGGAGGTGAGTTTCCTTTGAGAATTGGAGGAATGGAGGCTTTCTGTTCCATTCAAAGTGCTCACTATTCAGTGAAAGAAATGGAAAATTTTCATTTATACTCACATTCAGACAGAGGGAACTTTTATCCTTATGGTGTTGCACAAAAGGTGGATAGAAGAGAATTCAAGCATAAAGACCATATTGAGGATTATTGGGCTAACTATAGAGATGAGTTTGAATTGATTAGAAGAAAATGCTCTATATTTTCCTTAAGATTGATTAGAATACACAATATAGCCAATGTTCCTGACCAAGTGGATGATGAAGAGGATTGTCTGCAACACCATGATTATGAGTTGTACAAGGAAAACCCACTTCCTACTGTTAATTGGTCAAAGGAGGAAGTAGTCAATTTGAATTTGCTTACTACTTATGTGTTGAGGTACTCTAAGTTGTGGGTGAATCACAAAATTTTGTACTTAGAGGCAAATGGCACTAGGTTCACATATGATTTGATGGGAGATATTGAATCTTATTCTGATGAAGAAAAAAAGACCACTGATTATGATACTCTTGAGCTCCATTCAAAAGAGAACATAGAAGATACACAATATGTAATCAAGAGAAGAACTAGAAACCAAGGAAAAGGAAAAGAATTTAAAGGCAGCCTATTGCCAAAATAAGAAATCCTTCAAAAGAGATTACTAAAGGAACTGAAGAGGAACAACCCTCCAAAAAGAGAAGAATCATCACTAAGGGCTAGAAAATGGCTAAATCAAAGAAGGCCAAGGTCGATAAAGAGAGCATAGCGCAAACTAAGCTAGTAGATGTTGAGAGCTCAGGAGAAAATCTCCCAAACAAAAGGCTCCTCCTGTAGAAAATGTTGATGAAATGATGAAAGAACCTAAAAGGAGCAATGAAGAGGTACCTACTGATGATGCTCCAAAGAAAAAAGAGAGAGCAGTTCTAGGAAATAATAATCCTCCTACCTCTCCTTTCCAAAATGTACCAATAGATGAAGAGGTTGTTTATGAAGAGGAGCATGTGTTAGGAAATCCTGAAGAGGAGGAGGAAGATGAGGATGTACCTACTCCAAAGAGTGAGGAATTAAATGCTTTCACAAAATAGTTGGAAGAGACTATCCTAGAGGTACTAAGTAAAGAGACAACATCAGAAGTGACAGAGGAGGTTCCTTCTCACTCTCCAGTGAAGGGACATGTAGAGGTGTATGATACAGAGGATAAAGATGAGGAAAAACTTAATGCAAATCAAATTGACTAGGACCAAGAGGAAATTGAAGATAATCCATCCCAGGACCATCCAGAGCATGAGGTTTCTCAAGAGGAGACAAAATATGATGTTCACGATTGGCTAAAATAAATATTAAATCCTAAACCAATCATTGTTGAAGAGGAGACTCCTGATTGGGACAAGTTCCTAACTAGTTGGGGTCAGCTCAAAGAGAGGAAGAAGGCTAGGACAGTCTCTAAGTTTGCAAGAAATGAATTCAATAATAAGGTTATCCACATTGCTACTCCTATTGATGACAAGTACAAATATGAAATCATGCCTTCAGATTATAAGGTACAAGCTATTAATATTGGCCCCACAACAAAAGAACAAGAAGAGGAAGACCTCTGGGAGTCAGTTCAAACCATGTTGAAGAGGTTAGATAATGAAACACAGGCCAAAGAGGAATTGCAAAGGAAGCTAAGGGAGATACAAAGATATTTGCAGCATTTGATCAAGCCTCTACAAAATCAGTTTGGTGAAGGAGCCTCATTTTCTAAGGGTTTGTTGTCAAAGGAGGCAGTCTCTGAGATTGAAAGGATGATGGAATCCTCACAGGCCACCCAAGAATGGTTGGATAGTGTGAGAAAGAGAGGAGATGAGATGACTGGAAAAATATTGCATGTTTATGAGAAAGTTGCATCATTTTTAGAGAATACATCCCAATTTGCAGAAGATTGTCAGAAGCTAGATGATACCACCATTGATGAATTGAAGAAAATTGTAGAGACTCCAAAAGAAGAGCTTATCAAAAGGAATATATTTACATCATATGATATAGCTAAATCAATGGAATGGATGGATGTATGAAATTATAGAAAATAACTTATGATGAAAGCAATGAAGATGTCAAATATTGAGGGAAAAATAAGGGAGATATTTGATAGTTGTGTTGCATTTTTAGAAATTGTCACTAGGAGGAAGAAATTTGGACAGGAGAATTTAAATGTTAATCAATTGCAGAAGTTGTGGCATGAGGTGTATACTCCAGCTAATAATGGGACAACTGTCAAAGATCATCTTGAGGATGCAGCTATCTATATCACCAACTTGGACAAATATCAAGGGTTGCAAATTAAATGGGAGAAATATTTTGGTAAATATGAAGAAGAATTAAAAGCAATTAAGTTGAGAATAAAATTCATCCCAATTCTAGATCCAACTAACCTTGATGATGTACTTGAAAAAATAAAGGATATTTCTAGAGTGGAAGGAGATAAGGATAAAGGGGACAACCCAGCCTAGTTACCTTAAGGAATGTGCCTTCTACATTGAGTTGGTACAAGATACAAGTCGACCATGTTTAGATTTTTGTGCCAAGATTTTATTTAATTGTAAAATTTCCTTTTGAGGCCGACCTTGTAATATTTTATTGCATAAATAAATTATGGAATTTTAAAAAGTGTCAAGGCCGACTTGCCTAGCTGACCTAATGTAAAAAACCTAATTAAAGTTTCTCTTGGGCTGAACTGTCTTTAAAAAATCTATAAATTGAGGTCTCCTCCTCATTTGTAAGGCTTATAGTGAATAGCGAATAGTGAGTAGTGGATAGTTGTTAAGTTGTTGATATTGCTACATTTGAGAAACTTGAATTGTTGCAAGTTATTAGTGAAGTGAATACAAGTGAAGACATTTTCTTTTGGTGTTCTTCTTTGTGTTATTTCATTTGTGCATGGTTCTTGTGACTCTAGTTTATTATCTTTTGATTAAGTGATTTCATGGTTTATCTTAGAATTAGTTCCAGTTTATTTGTGTTTATGGTAAAGTTTTTAAAGTGTTGAGGAAACTTCAGTTCATACTTTTAGTGATCTATTGACTATGGATTACTGTGTAAAGTTATCCTGAGCCTACTCTATTTTACACTCAAGTTCAATTGTGAATGTTTGAATGTATGTTTGAATATTTACAATATGAAAATATTTAACTCCTTTGGATATTAAACTATCTTTGTGATACTATAGATCTAATCTTAGTTAAACAAGGATTGGTTTTGGAAGATTGGTCCATTTTGAACACTCTATTGTTTGCGCAATTGATCTTAGGCTCTAGACTAGATATTTCTCTCAAACTCTACATCTTTTTCTATTTCTTTGAAATTATTGATAGAGAATGATTCATAAAGCATCCCTATTATTGATATATTTGATGAATTAAAAGCTTTAGCATTTTATTTGTAAGGACCCTTGTGATTATCATCAAATCACAATTTCACTGAGTTGTTTGTGCATTGTCAAGATTTGACATTAGAGACCTTGGGGTTATTTATTGAGGCTTGCTAATAGAAATCTACCTTTCAAGAGAGATAGGATACTTGTATTATGTCTGATTTGTTGCAATGCTAAAAACACCATCAAAAATTCCTACTTACACCAACCCTCAAGTAACCACAACAATGCAACCTACTAGAAATGTCTTTCCTACCTTAGGTATTTCCACTAGCAATCCTTGTACCTTTGTGGCATCTCACGTTATATCTCCTACCACTTTACCTCCCATAAGTGTTCCATTCACTTGCCCCTCAAACACAGATACACCTCCACCATATTCACCTCCATACCAAAACACAACCAATGACGCCAATCTTAACCAACTCTTGCATAAAAAATCATCCCTTCAATGACAAATTTCCACTATAAACAAAAATTAAAATGGCCAACCTTCATACTATGTCAGAAGCAATCCCTTATCCTTGGAGATATTAAGAATGCCAATACCACAAGGTATACAGATTCCTAGATTTGAGAAATATGGAGGAAAAGGAGATCCTTCTAACCATGTTTCTGCTTACACCACCTTATGTAGTGATTTTGTCCTTGATGATAAGCTCTTGGCTAAGATTTTCCCTAGGTCCTTGAAAGATACTGCTTTACAATGGTTTTCCTCATTACTGAATAACTCAATTCATTCCTTCAATGAAATTGTTGAGGCCTTTATCAACCATTTCCAAGTGCATATGGCTCCTACTTGATGAAATTGCTTGATTTAATTAGATGTAAGCAAAGGGATGATGAAAAGGTTATTGACTTCATTTCACGCTACCAATTACTTTATTCCCAAATCAACATAAATATTTTTTATCCTCATCTTCAACGAATTTTCATTGAGAAATTACAAACTAAGATGCAAGATAAGCTTGGCATTATGAAATTTACTTCCTTCATACACTTGTGTACTGCCCTTTGTGATTATCAAAACTTGGTTAGTAGTCGTGAAACAAAACCCACCTCTACCATCCTAAAATTTCTAAATCTACAACTCAAAACAATTACCAACATTTCAAAAAAAAATAAAGGCTTTCTTCAACTAAATCCCCCTCAACCAACCCAACATGTTGATACCCAAGTGGCTGATATAAAGAAGACAAATCCTTTTATATTTGGGGATTCGAATAGACAATTTACTCCCTTACCCACTACCCTCCATAAAACCATGTTAAAACTTCTAGAAAAGAACTTGATTTCCTTACCTCACATTAAAGCTCCTAATCCTACAATGCCATTACCTCCAAACTTTAGATCAAATTCCTATTGTCATTTTCACCATCAAAATGGACATGATACAGAACATTGTAAGCATCTTAAACACATGGTGAATGAACTCATTGATTCCAATCATATTCAAATTGGTGGTGTAGATGATCAAGGTAATAATTTTGTTTCCCCTCCCAACCAAAACCTGCAAATATTTACCAACCCCATGCTAAATCATAATATTTCATTTGTGAAAGCTAGTGAAACTAAGAATGTTGTGATGAATGTTGACATGGATGATGAAAAAATGGAAACCAATGAACAAATTACTATGGATAATATGGTTGGATTGATCGAAATTCAACCTCATAAGGGCCAAAGTTCTTGAAATTGCTTTCTCATCAAAATATATAATCAGAAAGTCACCTGATGATCCTCTTTACATAGCCAGCTAAATTAATGACAAACCTACTAATGGGATATTAATTGATCTCGTCTGTGTAGAGAATGTGATCACTAAATATTTCTTACTTATGCATGAATTCTATCAAGATACATATGATAAACCAAAAGCATGGATAAAAATACATAATGGTTTTGCTTTCCCTACAATAGGTTTGATCACCCTTCCTTTAAAAGTTGGACCAAAATAATTAGACGTCTCATTCTCCATCATCTCGACATTAGATCAATTATGTGTGAACCTCAGTTATCCATGGCTACAGTCCATGGAAGTCATCACATTTGTTGTGCATAAATGTTTAAATTTTCCCTTTGACAATGAGATCTTTACTGTGCACCATAGTGGCTTTAATCCTATGTCTTCTCGTGGTAATTTCTCATTGGAATTATTTTGGCCTAATTCTATTGAACCTATTAAACCTCGTGAAGATTTATTTTTCAAATCCTATCAAAAGTTTAAGGAAAAATGCATAGCAGAATTATCCCTTCGAAACATGCCTCAAACCATGATTGAGCCTCCTCTCCTTGATGAAAAGATGATTGAACCAACAACCCTTCCAAGTAACCAAAACCAACCCAAGAAAGATTCGTTGCCTATCTCCTACAAATGACCAAGAGACAACCAAAAAAATCTCATCATGCTTCCTAAGATAAAACAAGTTAACAAAGCTAAAGAGAAAGTGGTTGAACAACCTCCCATGGTTCCTTTCGTTCCTCCTCTAAGGGAAGAAAAGAAACCCATGGTTGATAAACCTACTCCTACACAAGCACAACTTGAAAATCATACCAAGAGAAATAGAAATGCTAGAGAGCATAGGCCTAGATGTCGTGCTATTTCTTGAAGGTTAAATGAAGAGGACAACAAATAGAATCAAAATCCAAACTTATCTGTAGTAGTGCATGATACCTCTCCACCTTCACCATAACATAAACAACAACAAAATTCTATGGATATTATCATTAGACCTCTCATTGTGATTAATTTAGATGATGACATTAATATTGCAAAGATTGATGAACAAGTGCATAATGAATTAAATTTATTATTTTCTTCTTCCACAAGCTTAGATGATAACAACCGTGTTGATCCTCCTAAAAAGAGTGACTCACCACATGTTGAACTTGGTGATGATCCTAGTACCACACTCGTGTAAGGAAAGCAGAGGTGTGGAAACACCTTCCTAATGCAAAATCATTAGGAAAGAAGTGCAGGAAAAACATTCATTGAGATACACATTCACAGGGAAAAAGAATAGACAGAAAATATCACACACAGATATAACACCATATTTACGTGGGAAAACCCTTATGGGAGAAAAAACCACACGCCAAGTAAAGCCACTTTGTATTATAGTAAAAATATTACATATTGAGTTACAAACTCCACTCTGAGATGTTAACTCATAGCAGCAAAGCAATCCCTTGGTCGACCTCACTCACCGATTACAGTTCACACTTACACAATTACAATGCTCACAAAGCATACAGTGTAAAACCATTCAACCACCCTCTTCATCGAGCCTCACACCATTTAATTTTGATACAGATAATTTGAATTTACATTCAATACAACATGTTGTTCATCCGATCTGATTTGATCTCGATCACCTCTACAAATTGTGTCGTCGTCATGAAGGTCAAATCTTCATTTAATTTTTCACTGGAGTAGTTGTTCCAATGTCAGTTACCAGGCAAGATTCTCGCATTCACAGAGATGACTTCCATGCAATTCACAACAAGGATGTGAATTACATGATCATCCACTTGATAATCACCATCTACCCTTATCAACCTATTGGCCCACCACTAAATTATTCATGAGCCACCAAGTCAACCATCGCCATATCGGGGAGACAACATATCATCTCCCTCTGATGTAAGAAAGTCCCATCGATGTATACTTTGTAGCTTCATGACTATTGGCTCATTGATGAGACAAGGTTAAGGCTCCTTCCAAAGTCCACGAGTTTCACCAATGAGAGTCATTGGTCCATTAGGAAGACATACATTAAAGTCTCACCAAAATAGCCACATCCCACCGATATGCCGATCTCTGATGTCGCCAAGTCGGGAGAAAGTCAAACTTCAGAACCTTATGTCAGAGGCTATGAGGTTCTGAAAACCCACGACATCAAGACACCAAAGAGATCACCAGGTCGCTAAGTTATATGGGAACTTGGCTGCCAAGAGGTAGACCAGGTATGAAGTCATGTAGAAGCGAGAGGTCTTCTTTACCTCCATGAATTCCTCGTGTATGTTGTCACTAATTATCTTTTCCCAATGGAATCGGGTCTTGCCTCCAAAGATCTCTTCCATGAAATAAAACATCTAGCTCTCAAAGAACATAGTTTTGGGAAAACCCATTACTCTACTTAAGAGTGTGACTAGATCATGGTGCTCCTCAAAGAAGTCACTCTTGTATAGTGTTTTAGGGACTTTAGCAGCACTTGCTCTCTTTTCCTTCAACCAATTTTGGTTGATTGTCCATTTACACCCGATGGGATCTAGTTGCCATACCTAGTTGGCAAATTCTTTCTCAACTTCTTCCATCTCATCGAAGACTGGGATGCCAAAGGTCCTATCAATTGACTTGGCAGATAAATCTGCCAATACTCTCCCATCATGATCAATTATGTTTCTATTGGAGTGATAGTGCTCCTAGTAGGCCATTACCAATTCTGGAGCAATAAGTGCGAGAGGGAAACCAGTCGCCTTGGCCATACCACTTTTCTTGATTTTCAAAGCCCTATTTGCTTGAGGGTTGAGCATGACCCTCTACCTAAATTCATCAATACTAACATGTCAGAGGTCAGTGTCGGAGACTGTCACCCAAGCGGAGGTGATCTTTGAGGTGTGCTCCACCCCATGAAACTTGTACTTCTTTTGTTCCTTCTCTTCTTTTCCTCTGAGTGTGTGAGTGGGCTTCTTTCCCTTGTCTAACTTTTGTGCAGGCTTCTCTGATGGACCCACAATAGGTTCCATAAATCCTGCATGAAAGTGATGTAGTAAGTGCATTTACATACTAAGGAGGCAAACATCAATGAAATCCTACAAATACAAGGTTAGATCCATTTAAATATATTCTTAAAGTTTATTATCATTCACCTTTTGAAGTTCATCTGGATAATTTATGCAAATGCGGGCGTAGGTGTGTAGGTTTCCCCTATGCGGAAGCTGTTAGGATGAAGGTAGTGAGAAAATGGCTCCAGGGTCACGAAATCCAGTAGATGGCCACCCATAGTGAGATTTCTGCATTGTATGTTTGGCAGAAAAATCTCCTAAGAAATTATTAGGCACATGCAGAAATAGGCCACAAAGTACTTAGCATCGTTAGATTAGGTCTTGATGTTTTTGTGGGTTTCGAGGATGCAGGAGTTGTGAGGTGGAAAGACGCTTAGGTTTAGACGTTAAGTAGCAGCATTTAGGGGATGACAACCACATACAAAGTTCCACATTAGAGGACTCACAGGTGCATTAGATGTCAGGGAATTGTGCCCATCTTTGATATTGGTTTGGGAGTGCAAGGGCCATCCACCAGGCTGCTCCTAAGTGTTTTTTGTTAAGGAACGACCATGGCGGGGCAGCGGTCCGCAGTCGACAATCCGCATAGGTGAGCCTATAGTGAGCTCGTAGACTTAAATTTTACTCCAAAAATCTCTAGATTTTGACAAAGGGGAAAGATCCTCTGCAAGGACTATAGTGTGAGAGGTCGCAGGTATTTGGCTGTAAGATAGCTGCAACCCATAAAGGGCCATCCGTAGAGGCTTACCCACATATGACTTTTCACTTAGTACTTTCTTTAGTAGACTCCTGAAGATGGAGAAGGTGATGAAGGTCGTGTAGTCTACACTACGAGATGGCGAGGTGACTTCGTCATTAAGCAATGGCAGTGGAATGGTGGCAAGCCGCTGGAGAAGACCCACAAGGAATTTGTACTTAGCAAATTTTAGCAAGTGTCAGATGTAGGATCACTCATTGGTAGTGATGAAAGTAGATCTTGCGTTGTGGGAAGGCGTTAGGGCTCAACTGCTAATGGAATAGTAACGGGATGGGGGTGGTTCGCAAACATAATCTTGCATAGGAATTCCCATTCACCATAGAAAAATGGTCCCTTGCCATTTTCATGGTCTTTTAGGCCTTTCTTCATGATGCTTGGTCCATTTTTCTCTGATTTAATGTTGCAATGTGGCTTGAACATTCACATTAGATCCTTAAAATTCAAATTATGGCATCTTGTGAAGGTGTCGTGAAGTGTTGTAAAACATTTATACACTTTTGTAGACTCTATTCATTACAATTCACCTAAAAATCACCTTTTCATCACTTATCAAATCCTATTTTGAAGTGTTGTAAAGTCTTGTAACAAGATTTCATGCTTTTCTAGGCATAATTTCATTATTTACACCTTTCTTATGCTTTATTTGACCCCTTTATGCCCCTATAAGGCTTAATTAAGTGTATTTTTGAGTAAAACCGACAAACAACATTAAATGCAAGATAATTCCTGACACCTACTTTCAAGTCCAAGGTGGGACCCATTCACCATGGGTGGCGAATGAGTCCCTCTTGGCTCAAAATTCAAAATATTTCAAATTTTCTTTCGGGTTTTTATTTAAAATCACCTTATGTCAGCTTGTGATGAGGTATCTTTGGGTTACTAAGCCACAAGTGTGTATAAATAAGTATCTTTACATTCATTTTAACCCCCATTCATCAAGTTCATTTCTTCACTCACTCATTGAAGCATTTAAGCACTTTGCATCATTGAATCAAGCATTAATCAAGTATTTTGGAGTAGCCATTGTTATATCTTCATATTTCTTCAATAAGGGTTTGGTAAATTGATATAATTTGCATGTTATTGGTTTATCATTCTCTTACATTCCATTTCTTTATTAAGGGTTTAATTACCAAAGTGGGATTTGACCAAGGCAAATCCCTATAACCTAACCCTTAACAATTTTTCCCCTTTGCATGTGTGTTTGCAGACTTGTGTATGCATATTTGACAAGAATTTAGGTGTTGAAAAGTGGTCAAGAAGTCAACAAAGTGTTTTAAGTCAAGTACAATCTATTTCAAGCTTGGAGAAGACATTTTGTCCATTTTCTACAGATTTGATTTTGTTAACCCGACAAGCAGACAACCCAGATCTGGTACTACAAAATTGGTCCTTGATTTCTCAAAATTTTGGGAGTGGACTAATTCGCTATCAGTGGTGAATGAGTCCCACCTTAAGGGTGGAAATCCAAATTTTGTCAAATTTCAGATCCCAATAATCAAAAACCAGTTTCCAAAAGTTTTCATCAGAAGCAGGACTGATTTGCCATCAGTGGCGAATGAGTCCCACTGGTGATTTTCAGTTATCTCTACCAGCATTCAGGACACTCCAAAATCTTCATCAAACTTCCAAGTGCACTATGATTTAATCTTTTTCCTTTTTGTTTTGCATTTGTTCATACTTTAGTTCATGTTTGCATATCACATTGTGTTTTCCAACATTGCATAATTCTTACGTTTTGCATTCATAATCAGTCAAATAGTTCATTTAGTTGCACTTAGATCATTTCATTTAGCTTCAATAACATAATACACATCTTAATTTGAGTGAACC
The DNA here is from genome assembly GCA_007258455.2 of Sequoia sempervirens. Classification (NCBI taxonomy): domain Eukaryota; kingdom Viridiplantae; phylum Streptophyta; class Pinopsida; order Cupressales; family Cupressaceae; genus Sequoia; species Sequoia sempervirens. The sequence continues at coordinate 99,291,247 of VDFB02058242.1, read as the reverse complement.
ACCTAGACTTTTGAGTGGGGTTTATCTCTCTCCTTTTAGGTGAAACATTCCTAAGAGTGCAAAAGTAGTCTATAAGCCCTACCCAAAAATGTACAGTTCATTTTGGTGAACCTGCATATTGAGCACTTTACATTTCTAATTTCAATTACATCTTGCATCCTATAATTCATTTGCATCAACATTCAATTGGGGTATTATTTTGTTTTTCCATCCTAGGGTTTCTCAAATTGCATTACTAAAAGACTCATTTAGACTTTATTTTTGCATAGCATATCATTGAAAAAATTGAAAATCTGCATCTGTATCCTTCATTGGCACCTGAAAAGCATTACACCCACTTTAATTTTTTTTAAAAACACAAAAGAAACTATCATAGTTGGAAAATTCGCCACCCTGGGCGAATCAGTCCACCTGCACATTTCATACTACACTTTCAGGCAATTTATGGGTATTTCCTGCATTAGAATTTTTTGTAGTTGCTTTCTATTTTGCTTTCCAGAATCTCCATTTTTTACAATTTCTTGCATCTTAGTTTACTTGCATTCATTGTCATCGTCGCATTTTCTTTTAATAAGTTTTGAAATTCATTAAAATCCTTGGTAGACATGGCCAATTGTGCCTTTGGTTGTGATCCTAATGACCTTGAGCTTCCACATGCTCCTTCAACTCCTCATGATTGTCCTCCTCATGATGTTGAAATCATTGGAGAAGACGATGATAGCATGAACAAGTTCTTCAATAAATGTCTTGATAACCTTGAAGCCAATGCATCCTTTTACCCATCCATGAACCCACCAAATCTTCCTAATGTTGCACCTCTTGATCACTTTGGATACCTCCATCCTGAAACTCAAGAAGGACCTAAGATCCCTCCATCAAGTGGACCTAGTTCCACCCAATAAACACATCCTCAACCATTTTATGATCACAAAGTCACGAACACTCCCATTAACCTTGAAGAAACATATGGAAAAGGATTTACTATCCTAAGTAAACAAGGTTGTGACACAACACATGAGCATAATATTCACCAACTTCTTGAACAAAAACCCACAAAAGAAAACACAACAGGATTAGGATATCAAGATCCTCATCATACTAATAACCCTCCTTTTCAATATTGGAAACTTTGAGATGATGGTACCGCAATCTTTGATTCTCCTCCTGACTTGAGAATTCTCCTTCCACGTGAACAACCTTTACATGATTCTGATGACAAGGATGCTAGGATCCCCATGGGTCCTCTTCCTCCTTCCATTCATGAAAAAGGAGAATCTAGCAAACGAAAAAAGACTTGTAAATTGAAAAAACTCAAGTTTCATACTCATCCTCCACCTGTGTGTGAAAGGATACTTCAATTTCTTTTAAACAAAGGCCTTATAATTTTACCACCTGTTGCAGCATAAAATTTCGTACAAATTTTGGGCTCCCATGATGGAAAAATTGGATTTCAACACGCAGAAACATAGTTAAAATATGCTAAAATGGTCATCTTTGGAAGGAAATATTAAGTGACCAGGGGAGTTTCAAAGTAAAATGATTGAAGCCTTCGATTCTCTACATCAAATTCTTCCTCCATGCAAATTTTCAAGGTGTTTGGACATCATTTGATATTTTTGCAAAGTCAAAACCGAATGAATTTTACACAATCTGATAGGCACAATTTTACAGAAAATGTCAAGTAAGCAGTTTTGAACATTAACAATTTTTAATCTTGATAAGATCATGCCACACCATTTTGCGAGCACACTCCCCTACCCTCAAATAACATACTGACAAATTTTTTTAGCTTTTGGGGATCATTTGATCAGTTTTATAAAGCAGTTTTGGAGGCTACTTGAGATATTTTAGTCACTGTGCAAAAATATTAGAAATTAAATAATTACCCACTTCAGTTCTTGGGTTTTGATGAAAATACAAAGCTTGTACCATGAGCTTGTTTAAAGAATACAAATGAACTAGCAAGATGCAAGGAGAAGTCAACAGGTTCTTTCCAAGTTCATAGCTAGTAATTTTGGTGATGGGAGATCAGGCCAGATTCCTTGAACATATATAAAATCATAAGCTATGAATATCGAAATTCACAATTTTCACCAATCAAATGAAAGCACTAAAACAAAATAAATATGGCATTGAGGTACAGGATGCTATTTGGTGGAATTGTGATTTTATTGGAAGGAGTTGAAATATATATAAGGTTATGTATTTGAGTTAAGGCATTCAAAAGATATTCCCTATTCGAGGGGATGTCTATAGGATGTTGTATTCAGATTCTACAGTCATGATTACTCTTGAGATATTCTTGTACAGATATTGAAGCATTGAAACACAGAGATTATAAAGGTGTGGGCATATGTCACAACATCAGGAATGTTATTTCTGTTTCCCATTATAAAAATAAAGGAATTGGTGTTGAATAGGACGCCTAGGCATATATGAATGACAAATGCAAGGTTTCACAACCTTTGCAAATATCCTTGCAGTCCGCGCTAGAATGGGAGAAGATTGGGTAATGGATTGATTTTCAAAATAATTACAAGACTCTTGATCCTTAGCATATAATGATACATACGGTGGAATTATTTTGGCACAAATTATTTCCAAATGTATAAAAGCTCAAGCATCTATTGATTTGTGTCAACAAGAAAGAGCTTTATCTAGAGCTTAAATTAATGCATTTGGAAATCTAAGTTTATTTTGAGAGCTAACAATGGACACCAAGTATGTTTTTTTTGTATTGACACACACAGGAATCTTCATTTGAGCCAAATTTGTGATAGAATGCTCTCGTGGTGAAGAATTTTTTTTTGGATCATCGATTTGGATAAAATGTTTGAGTGAAATAAATTCAGAGGATGGAAGCCCCTGCCATGCTCATTGAACTTATTCAGAGAAAGAAGTTTACATCAATTGTTATCATCAAATACCATAGGGAAGCAACTTCTTGTGTATTGATGTGCATTCTTTTCAAGCACTATATGTTTCATAAGTTGGAAATCAATACATGTTATGATGATTGGAAGTAGCGCGATAGATCACTCTGAAAATGATATTAAAGGATATGGATTGAAACTTGAGGATGATACTTCAAAATCTGAGGAATTTCTAAATGAAATTGGTGATATAGATTGGAGAAGTCAATAAGTTATAGTATTCAAAATTGGGAGATGATCTACCCACAATTGGCATGGTTTGTGATTCTTATCTTCCAATATTATAGATACATCAGAGGGTTTTGCAACTGGAATCGAATAAAGCATGGATAAGACCAAGTAAATCGGAGTTCTCTTATTTTCATTGACAAAATCATATGATATAAAATATAAAGCCCCATATGTTTAAAGCAAAGTCAGAAATAAGTTTTAGTTTGAAGTATGCCTTCAGGGTAATATGATTCTGATCGTTCCCAACATAAGCAAACAAATAAGACAGAAGTTGGTACAAGACATAAAGCTTTAAAGGTTCCATGTATCAGAGACATCCCATGAATCATGGTAGGATGAGAACAGGCCTAACTCGATTTTGACAAATACAATGGTTGGATACTAATGAAATGTCTATGGATTTCATGTAAACATTACTTCAAAGATTCATCACAAGAATTATTACCAACAAGGTTGTAGACTTGTGCACGCCAAAGAAACATTGGAGGTGTTAGTTAAGAATTGGTAAAATCCCTTGCAGACTACTAAAGAATGTATACAACCAAGAGGCTCCTGAGAGAAGGAAGCTCTATCCACATATTTTAGATGGACATAGATGTCATCACCATCAAAATAAGACACTCGGTGATGGAAAAAGATAAACGATGAAGAATGGTAGGAGGAACAGTGGCGGCACAAAAAGACATGAGACCAACTGTGAACTCGAGCACAAAAACATAAACAGAGCAAGGAGGATATCTGACAAAAAATATGTGAAGGAGGAATACAGTGATCATAGGTCACACGCCAAAGGAAGCAATTAAAAAAAAATGCCTCAATAAATGGAATTACTAGGAAGAAATTTAGATACCCTATTGCCAAGACCATGGGCACATAGATGTAAGGCAGAAATGGGGTCTAAGGTGATGCAGAGTGCAAGGAACATGATATTCAATGAATGATGCAAGTGAATGCAGGACAAGAAGAAATTTCAGGTGAAAAGCCCTAAATGCATCAACAAGAGTCAGGTGATCGGAGTGAAGTTTTAATGAGTGTGTTTGTCACACCGATGGAATTCTATTGTGAGAATAAATTGATATTGGCAAGACATCTAATATCAGCGTAAAATTTCCAATTCTCTCTGATAGTGTTGTTACATCGATGAGAATCCATCGGGGAGACATTGTATTATTAGTGGGAAAAAATAAAGTCTTCGCGATGCTTCAAATCATGCTGATTGAATTATATGGGTATGAATATTAATGTTGGTGGTCAAAATGCAGCGAGAAGATTAAATAAAATCAGACTATGGAAGACATATTATTCCTTAAAAACATTAAAATAAATATGAAAGATCGAAGTGTTATCTTGTGTGAAATAAAGTTGGAAAGTATTTCCACCGAGAGCGAGGTAATTACTTTACCTGGAGATTATTTTAATAATGGGGAGTAAATCTTTTCATGGAGGAAATTAAAAGGAAAAATTAAAGCTTTTATGGGAGATTATTTTTACTTGAGGAGTATTTTTATTGAATAAAGATGAACACATAAATACAAAGTAAAATACCTTCACAAGGATGAAAATATTTTTACCAAGGAAGTTACAAGAGCAGGCAGTGGGTAATTATTTTACCCAAAGGAGTAACTTATTAAATTTGGAGAAATATTTCAATTAAGTAAGATGCGAATGAGAGATTTTCTAGCAAAGAAGTTAAGATTAATAAAAGTTTTACGAAATTATTTTCATAGGAAATGAAGGATTAAAAGTTAAAATATTTAATTTTCCAAGGGCAATTAATTACATATTTTATTTTCACGAAAGAATATTGAAAATTTGCACTGGAACAAATGAAGGGTCGTAACCCTAAAATGTGTATTGTATATATGTAAAGTAAAATCATGACAAAAGGATTAGATTTAGGGGAGTAGTAGGTAAGGTAGCTGGATAGGGTGAACTGTTGCCGAAACAAAATATCATGTTGTATATTGCAAAATATTTTAAAATTATATAATGGAGAAGAATACATAAATTTGGTGAAATTCTTTCTTGGTGTTCAGTTGTTGTGATGCAATTATTTATATTTTTATCTGGTTGTCTCCAACTTGAGGTCTTTTAATCATTTAAATGAGTATATCAAGTATATTTATGACTTATCAAAATGCATTCTCATTTTGTGTGAATTAATCAATTGGTGTCGGCAAGTCATATTTAAATTCTTTTGGATAATTGAAGAAGAACTTGGTAAGAAAATATTCCAGCACAATTTATGCAAGTCATAAATTTAGTGAAGTTTTATGCCAGTCATAGAACCTCATTCTCAAAGTTCCTAGCAACTAGAGTTAAACCAAAAGGGGAAACACATATTATTTACCTCTTAACTCCATTAGCCCAACAAAAGTAGGCACTGTCACACCAATTCCATTTTATAATTTTATAAAATATTATTCAAACATCCATATCTCAATTTCAATATTAGGACTAGGAGTAGTCTGTAAGCTTCTATCTATTACGTTTGTGCCATTGTAATAGATCCATCAAATCAATCAAGTCATACAACCTTAAGTCTACCTCATTCACATAGGTATACCCGCCTAGGTCTGGCAGCACCTAAAGAGAAGAAGGTTCAAACCATTTGGCCTTGTTCATTACCCTGAAACATATCAAGAGATTGGAAACCTCTTGAGGTATTCATACCTACATTTTTGAGAGCTAACACCACCTATGAATAGGTTGTTCATTCATCCTAAAGATTCTAACATACCATTTTGCAAATATCATTGTGTTCTTCGACATCAAACTAAAGAATGTTAGACATTGAATGACATATTGAACAAGTATCACTTCACTGATACTGACTACTTTCCCATCATCCCTTAAAAAAAATTCCTTTTATCAAGTCATAGTTGTATAATATTTCATTCTCACTATTGCATGATCCCTCCCATCACCTAGCTTGGCCCATTCTTACCTCACATTCGGTGGGGGTAAGAAGTTGTTAGCCTCATCCTAGTCATGCATTTTTTCTTGTCTCTTAATTCTGTTATTTCCATTCCTATTATACTACTTAAGGTTGTGAAGCCAATAACTCGGTTAATGGTTGACTTGGATTTGCATTAATAGCCCCTTTTCACATTTTCCTTATTTATATGTGTATCATGTTCCCCCATATCGCATGTTTGATGTTCTCTCTCTTTGTACACTTCTATTCATACCTCTATTCTTCTCTATGTCATGCATTTCTTTTTTGTTTTTGCTCTTGTGTTTTCCTTTTGGGGATGACGCAAAGTGTTGAGATGCCCTATGTCTCTTCTATGTTGACCCAAAAAGGTCCTTTTCTTTTTTTCTTTTGTTTTTTGTTTTCCTTTTGGGGATGATGCAAAGCATTGAGACGCCCTATGTCTCTTCCATGTTGACCCAAAAGGTCCTTTTATTTTGTTCCTTTCTTGTTTTGTGTTTTCCTTTTGGGGATGACGCAAAGAGTTGAGATGCCCTATGTCTCTTCCATGTTGACCCAAAAGGTCCTTCTCTTTTTCACATTTTTTTTGTGTTTTCCTTTTGGAGATGACGCAAAGTGTTGAGATGCCCTATGTCTCTTCCATGTTGACCCAAAAGGTCTTTTTCTTCTTCCCTTTTGTTTTATGTTTTCCTTTTGGGGATGACGCAAGGCATTGAGATGCCCTATGTCTCTTCCATGTTGACCCAAAAGGTCCCTTTTCCTTTTCCTTTTTTATCTTTTCTTTTTTTTTTTTCCTTTTACGGATGACGCAAGGCATCGAGACCGAAATGTCTCCTTCATGTTGACCCAAAAAAATTTCCTTTTCTTTTTCCTTTTCATTTTTTTTCACTTGTGTATTCCTTTTGGGGATGATGCAAAGCATTGAGATTGAAATGTCTCTTCCATGTTGACTCAAAACATACTTTTCTTTTCTTTCTTTTTTCACTCTATTTGTGTCATTCTTCTAGTTCTATGTGCTATGGGGAATGATGACAGTTTCGAGCTCTTTAATAAAAATATTGCAGCAATGAACATACTGACCCCAAATACATAGATCCCTTATGTGTTTGGTGTGTTCCTTTCTAGGGGTAAACTCCCTTTCTTTTCTATTCTTTTCCATTTACATGAAGAAACCTTAGTTGGAAACATATGACTTGGCATAGGGGCTTTTGAAGTTGTCTCTCATGTATTATTTTCTTTTTGCATTTTCTTTCCTTCGCTACTTTAAAGTAATTGCTCACAGAATGGTGTGTAGAAATTCTTTTAAAATGGGGGACATACATTGGCATCATTATTCATTTGCATTATTGGTTCCTAGTGTAGCCTTGTCACTTCATACGATGCATTTGTCACTTTGTGGATGACATTGGGTATGATGTCCTTCATAACTGTGATCTATCTTAGCATATTACATTCCTCTTAGTGGCCTGATGTGATACATTGCATCCCCTAAGTTGTGAATATATTATTCTTTGATTGGTCCTCTCTTGGAGACATTAGACACAATGTTCCCTAAGTGATAGACCTTGCATGAACTTAACAAGACTCCTTTGAACATCTTTTACATTTTACATGTTACATTTTTTCATTTTACATTTTTGCCACCTTGCATAATGCAACTTGCATGCATGTGGTAGCTTGCTCTTTGTTCATGAGTTCTAATCATACAAAGCTTTGCTTGTCTCATGAAGCACGAACCAACATTTTCCTTTGTGGCGCCTTGTTAAAGTTATCATGAGGTATGGCTTTCATATGGTTTGTTGTGCAGTTTTTCACACACACGCCCCACTGAAAGCAGGGACCCCCTTTTTTCTTTTATTCTTGGTGTTTGGCCCTTCAATTTTGAGGATTTTCTTGCTTGGGCATGTGCTTGGAGGTTTATCTTGCTTGCATTGATGATCCCTCTATGGTGTATATTGAAAATCATAAGTTTTGGACAATTTTTGGGTTTTCCTTCAACTTCAGGATTTTCCTCCACTGGCAGAATTCCTCGGTTTCCTTGAAAACCCGGTGGCGGCTGCTTTGCATTGTGATCCAAATATTTTGGTCCTTCGTGGAATTCTGTGGTGACCGGATTTCTCTAAAATTTTGTCATCCTATCGAGTTCCCGGGTTTTGGTCAAGGTTGTCTTGTTGATTGCATTAATGCTCGTTTGTATGATTTCTATGGCAGGTATTAAATCAATTTTGGGGAGTTTTATGTCATTAATTTTCATCATTTTCTCTCTATTGATTTGGAGTGCTTGACTAGATTTGGCATGTTGGATTTGTGAATTCCTAGATTTGGTGGTGATTTTCTTGGGTGTCATTTGTTATTTGCTAAGGCGCTAAAGATTGTTACCTATCATTGTTGTAATCGAGTCTCACTTCATTAATGGTATGTATGCCATGCCTTGTTTTTTATTATTGAATGTGATTGATTCTTTGGCATCCTGAGTGTGCTTAGAGTCTAAATTTTTGTATGTTTGGGCATTGAACATTTGAAGTTAGGGTTGTTTCATTCTGTTAGATTGATGATCCCCAAGTGAGTTTTTCAAGCTTGTTTTTTGATTTCATTATGAGCTAGCTCACTTTTGTAGGCCATAAAGAACCTTTTGTAAACCTAGCAAGTGAGTAAGCTGAGCCCAAGCTTGCCTTGTGCATTCATAGTGGAATTTTAGGGTTTCATGCTTAGGGCATCACCAATTCCTCTTGATTTACTTTAGGATGATCCTTGAATTTAAAGATGATATATAGGAGGTTCAAATCAAGCTAGTTTGAAGCCCAAGATCATCAAATTTGTGATCATTCGATCAATTTGAGTGAAGTCACAAGAAAACATTGGCGTTCGGTATTTCAAGCCTTCGCGGAATTCCTTAACTGTTGGAATACCCTGACTTTATGTTTTCTCTTTGTTTTCCCAAAATGTGCAGTGATCCAGAGTTATGCCTGCTTCGTGGATTTTCGTTCCCTCTGGAGTTTACCAAAATTTCCTTTGTTCCTTCATTTTCCCAGAATTTATAGACTATTGTTGTTTTCGTGGATTTCCATCCTGGACGGAATTCTCTGAAACTTTGTTGAAAATGAAGAACTAAGAGATAGTATGATTTAATAGCTGGTGATTATGCATTGTATAATCAATTTGAATTATTTAAATGTGTACCATGCTATTCCTTAGTTAATGACAGTTGATTAAATGATTATTGGATGTTTTTATGTTTATTTCACTAAAATCCGCCTGGCTGGGAATTTTTTGAAATTCCTCTCTGGCCTGGATTTTGCGGGAGGACTGAAAACCTGAACTTTGAGATGATTAATTTTATGAGGTTTTAGGGAGTTTTTCTTATCATGGGACTTATATTTAGGATGAATATGCCATTTTTGATTAATTAACTTGGGTTCCATGTGATCTTTATTATGGTTTCTTTGTTGAATGCAGGCTCAGTCGAGTAAGGTAGTGGCAAGTGGAACCAAGGGAAGAGTGATGGATCCAAGTGCAGAAGGGTCTTTTGTTTCTGAGGCAGAAAGAATCAAAATGGATATAAGGAGTAGAATCCCTGAGAGCAAGCTGGCTTCCATCTGGTCAGAGGTAACTGATACAAATATTGGACTGTGGGATTATGAAGAGTTCAAGACAAGGATGGCAGCACAAAACCTTCCTTTGTTGGCCAGGAGAACATTGGAATCAGGGTTGGCACATGTAGCTGGATTCCCTCCTATAGTATAGTGTTATGAGTTGGTGCTCGAGTGTGCTAGACACTATGATAGGGGTACACAGAGGATAGTTGGTCCCCAAGGGAGAATTGTGGTAAATCTAAATCATGTTTCTATAGCCCAAACCTTTGACATGCTAGATAGGTCTCATGTGGTGGCTTTTGATATGGATATGGAAAAGAAGTTCTATGAGGAAGATACCATCAAGTCCCAATAGGTCATCAATTCCTAGTTGGAGAAGCCTAAGTCCCACTTTTCCAAGCTACCCAAGCAGCTATTCAGAGCTAAATTCAAGAAGGAATACTATGATGTTATTACCCTTCTTAGCATGGTGGTAGTGTTGAAGAGTGTAGGAGTATTTGATAATTGGATGTTCAATGTCATTGTGAGGATGGAGTAGAATGTTAATTATCATTGGGCTGGCATTATAAGTGCCATGATTCATGAATAGATGTGTAATGTCCTGCAAACGAAAACCTTCACAATGACCTCCTACTTGGTTTATGCGCTTGCAAGATTTCATCCATACAAAGGATTAAGTACAAGGGGTGTGTTTGGACAAGATGTAATTTATGAGGTTTATCCACAACTACACTTGGGTAACTTGAGCTATAGGAGGGTGAATGATGCCTTCACCATGTACATCACTAGGTTGCTCCAAGGTGCAGAGCATGTGAGGATATCTGACAATGCCAAGGAGCTAATCAAGAGGTATGGGGCTTGGTTCATAAAGTTTCCCACCTTTTCATATATAAGGATAGATGGTTGTCAAAGGGCTCCATATAGACTTCCTAGGTATCCCACAAAACACATTATACTTTCAGAGGTCACAAGGAAAATATGTGATTTTGATGCAATTGTGAAGAAGGATAAGAATAACACTAGATTCAATGGAGATTTTCCTATGAGGATAGGCACTAGTGAGGCATTCCCTTCTATTAATTCGGCATATTCTTTTGAAGAATAAATGAGAACTCTTGGATTATCCTTTCATTCCAAAAGATCTAGGTTTGATAGGCCTGGAAAATCACAAAAGAAGGCCAGCAAAGAATATAGTCACAAGGATGATATAGAGGACTATTGGACCAATTTCAGTGATGAATTTGAGATTAGAAAGAAGAAGTTTTCCAGGCTACCTGTTAACTTGGTCAGGCTATATAATGTGAAGGCCATTCCATATCAAGTTGAAGATGATGGAGATTTGATTGAGGGCCATGATTATGAGGCAGTGAAGGATAAACCAATGGGAGAAACAGACTGGTTGGAGGAAGAGAAAATGGAGTTAGAGAAACTTATGACTCCGGTGATTAAATATAAAAAGTTGTGGCTCAAGCATAAGATGTGGGAACTGGAAAGTGAAGGTGTGCAATGCACCTATGATTTAATGGAAGACTTGGAGTCTCATTCCACTTTTGAGGAGTCAACAGAGCAAGATCCTAAGGGTAAGGGTAAGGTGAGCTCTCCTTTTAAGATAAATATTAAAGATGTTCAAGTGGAGGAAGCACAGGAGGCAAAAAAAAAAAAAAAAGCATATTTTAAAGAAAAGGAGGCACGTTTCAAGGACCAAGAAGTCAGCAAAAGATGAAGTTGAAAGGGAAGATAAAGAGGTTAGTGTCCCGGTGCCCAAGAGAAGAAGGATAGTATGATTGTCACAGAAGGAAAAGGAAAGCTCCAAGGTAGGGGAGGAAGTTGGCCCACCTGTGATAAATGTGGAGAGCTTGGGAGAAAGGACACAGGTATATACAAGGAGATCAAGAACTCCTTCTCCTAAGGATAGTGTGCCGAGGAAGGATGCTCCTCTAGTCACTCCTACTACAAAACAACATGATAATATTCCTCTTTCTCATGAAGCTCACGGTGAACCAAGTGAATCCAAAGAAGTAGAAAGTCATCAAGATCTAGAATGAGAAGAATTTCAAGAAGGTGAGCTCTATAGTGTTGAGGCAGAAATAGAGAAGGTGTTACAATCTCCCCTGGTAACTTATATATCCTGTTGCAAAAGACTAAGACCATCATGGAGTATATTGAGGAAAAATTGGTAAGTGATGGAATTCTTCCTTCCTCCAAAGTCGTCGAACCTTGGGAATGGTATGAAGCTTTGCAAATAAGGCAGAAGGTTTTAAAGAAAGTATATAAACAGGGTAAATAGATTGAGGACACCTTGACTGAAATTTACAATAAGAGTATTTCCTTCTTTGAGGTGATGACAGGGAGAAAGAGATTTGTGCCAAAACATCTTAGCTTGGATCAGTTGAGAAAATGGTGGCGAGATGTGTATTCACCTATCAATGAGGTCCCAGTTACTGAACATCAGTTGGATGATGCAACTACTTACATTGCAGTTATTGATAAATATCAAACCAGTAAGGTAGATTGGGACAAAATGGTAAAATAGTCAAGAGATGATATCAAGTCCATTGAGAGGAGAGTTAATATTTTACCTATGCCACTTGCAGTTGACTTGGACAAGGTATTTTTGATGGTACAGGATAAGATGGGGCGTGCTAAGGATAAAGGAGGAAGTAGTTAATGCAATGCTACATCAGAATTTGTGCTTCCCCATTATTTCTCTTCTCCTTCACATGCATTGGTCTAGATTATATTGGAGACCCAAGCTGACCTGGATGGAGTACATGCATTTAATGCATATTTTACTTTATTTTGAATTCCTCTTGGCCAACTTGTTTTGTGGCCATTTATTATTGTAAACCCTAATTAGGCCGACATATCTTTGAGGGTTTCTATAAATATGGAATTCTGCCTCATTTCTAAGGGCTAGATAGTTTTGGTATTGGAGCAAACTAAGCAGTATAGCAGGAGTTAGAGTTAGGAGTTAGTCTTATTTTCAAGCAAGCAAGTGTTGTAATAGAATACTAGAATTGTTGCTACTTTGGGTAATTTAATGCAAGTGAAGACATTGTGATTTGGTGCCTTTCTTCTGTTGAATTTTATCTGGCATGGTTCTTGTGATTCTATCTTTGGAATTGCTTAAGTTTATTTGATATATGTGCTAGGTTTAATGTTAGATGATTTGATAATATTTATGATTTGATACTTGAGGTGTTGCAGCAATCTCTTGTCCATACTTTTCGTAGCTAGCTGATTGTTAATTGCTTTGCAAAGTTAGCCTGGACTCTTACATCCATTGTGCTTAGTTTGATTGTGATTATTTGTTCATTGCAATTGCAATAAGATTGTTTTGGATGATTATTCATGATCTGAAAATATTTAATGCCTTAGAAGATTGAACTATTTCTATAACATTGCAGATTTATCTGGGTCAAGCAGAAATCAGTTTCTGAGGGATTGGTCCATGTCAAGTGTTTCATCATTTGCATTTTCAATCTTAGAGTTTGTGTTAAATTTAGAGGTCTCCTAAAACCTTATATCTTTTTCTCTTTCTTTGTCATTTGGGTTAGATTTAGGATTGGAAGTATCATCATATTGCTAGATCTGATAAATTTAAGGATTCAGTATTTGCTTGTAGTAAGGTCCCTTTGTGATTACCAGCATTTTCACATTTATCACTAAGTTGTTTATGCATTGTCAAGACCTGACATTAGAGACCTTGGGGTTATCTCTTGACGCTTACTGATAGAGATTTACCTTCCAAGAGAGATAGGATACTTGATCATCCCTCTTGATCGTTGTCATTTCATCTTGCTAACATAAGTGCATTACGACCTCTCTCAATATGCATGGCTACTTTAGTGTGAGTTTGAAGCAAGCTCATCCTCTCACTAAAGTGGGGGCTAAATGCACAGTAGAAAAATGGTCCCTTGTCATTTTCATGGTCTTTTAGGCCTTTATTCATGATGCTTGGTCCATTTTTCTCTAATTTAATGTTGCAATGTGGCTTGAACATTCACATTAGGTCCTTACAATTAAAATTATGGCGTCTTGTGAAGGTGTTGTGAATTCTTGTAAAACATTTCTACACTTTTCTAGACTCTATTCAATACAATTCACCTAAAAATCACCTTTTCATCACTTATCAAGTCCTATTTTGAAGTTTTGTAAAGTCTTGTAACAATATTTCATGTTTTTCTAGGCATAATTTCATTATTCACACCTTTCTTATATTTATTTGACCCCTTTATGCCCTTATAAGGCTTAATTAAATGTGTTTTTGAATGTAAACCTGACAAACAACATTAAATGCAAGATAATTCCCGACACCCACTTTCAAGTCCAAGGTGGGACCCATTCGCCATGGGTGGAGAATGAGTCCCTCTTCACTCAAAATTCAAAATATTTCAAATTTTCTTTCGGGTTTTTATTTAAAATCACCTTATGTCAGCCCTAATGATGAGGTATGTTCAGGTTACTAAGGCACAAGTGTGTATAAATAAGTATGTTTACATCCATTTTAACCCCCATTCATAAAGTTCACTTATTCACTCACTCATTCAAGCATTCAAGCACTGTGCATCATTGAAACAAGCATTAATCAAGTATTTTTGAGTAGCCATTGTTATATCTTCAGATTTCTTCAATAAGGGTTTGGTAAGTTGATAGCATTTGCATGTTATTTATTTATCATTCTATTAAATTTCATTTCTTTATTAAGGGTTTGATTACCAAAGTGCGATTTGACCAAGGAAAATCCCTATAACCTAACTCTTAACCATTTTCCCCTTTGCATGTGTGTTTGCAGACTTGTGTGTGTAGATTTTCTGTCAACCCGACAAGCAGACAACCTCAAATTTGGTGCTACATAATTGGTCCCTGATTTCTTAGAATTTTGGGAGTGGAGTGATTTTCCATCAGTGGTGAATGAGTCCCACCTTAAAGCTGGAAATCCAGTTTTGTCAGATTCTAGATCTTGACACTCAGAAACCAGTTTCTAGAAGTTTTCATCAGAACCAGGATTGATTCGCCATCAGTGGCGAATTAGTCCCACTGGTGATTTTCAGTGCTCTCTGCTAGCATTTAGGACACTCCAAAATCTTCATCAAACTTCCAAGTGCACTCTGATTTATCCTTTTTCCTTTTTGTTTTGCATTTGTTCATACTTTAGTTCATGTTTTCATATCACATTGTGTTTTCCAACATTGTATAATTCTTAGGTTTTGCATTCTTAATCAATCAAATAGTTCATTTAGTTGCATTTAGATCATTTCATTTAGCTTCAATAACATAATAAACATCTTAATTTGAGTGAACCACCTAGAATTTTGAGTGGGGTTTATCTCTCTCCTTTTAAGTGAGACATTCCTAAGAGTGTAAGAGTAGTCTATAAGCCCTACCCAAAAATCTATGGTTCATCCCGCAAGGCTGGTTAATGACTTAACTGATTTCTCCAAGGTTTTCAAATGTTAATAAGGACGGCAAGAGTGATGATGCAGACTGCAAGGATTTATCCATAGCATGATGAACGGAAAAAGGAGAGCGGGGTTCCGCATTGACGCAGGGACACGGTTTTGACTGCTGCTCAGAGATTTTTTGAATGTTGGGGGAAAGTTTCCCGTGCGGGGCCAAAGTTTGCAAAGGCTCAGACAAGACCATTGGGAAGGATAAGGTTTAATTCATGCAATTTTTTAATTTTTACGAAACCCCAACTTTCACAAAGAACACTTTAAAGAGCTTAAGCACCCAACAGAAAGTAATCATGAACTTACCTCGAAATCACAAAAGAAACTGAAGAACACTAGTTTAAATTTTTTGTGGAGTCAAGCACAGGGAGAAGCTCTATGTTTTCCTCTCTTCAAATTTTAAAAGTGTAGGGTGAAAATGATAGCCATGACACTTATATTTATAATAATTTTGACATTAATGGCATGCATTTAATGTAGGTACATCTAGGCAAGTCAGTTGGTGGGGGTGCAGAAACCCGAGTTGGGACGGTTGTTCGACAAAGACCCATGTAGTGAAACCAAATGTGGAGCCCACGGTGTGGGCAGAAGCCTAGGGTTAGCCATTTCTTAGTGGCTAAGCAACGACAACAGCGCACAGAGGGAGACCCACAAATGTGGGTCCGCAAGGTTTGGCAGATGCCAGGGCAAAAAGCTAAAGGAGACCTATAGCTATACTTCCACAAAATCAAAAGACTTAGCAGATTTTGGATAGGTGAATTTGGTCAATGGGATTTTGGTGACTTTACTACATGTGAGAATGACCCGGCAAAGGCAAAAGTGAGAATGACCCAGCAAAGGAGAAAATAAAAGAGGGGGTCCTCGGTTTGAACTGGGTTTGTGTGTTGTAGGCACAATAGGTCCCGATCTAACTTCACCTTAATCAAAGCTTCACACACACGATGATTTGACCATGTATAAGAGGCCCCTTTAAGATCCAAATCAAGAAGAGCATTATTATTTAATAGATTCATGAGGTAAAACCTACTCTCATCCACCACCTGTGAACCACCTATTTTGTCAAAATCATGAAATGACGTATTAATATCCCACATCACCAAGCAATTGGAAGTAGGGTGGAGAGATTTCAAAGATTTGAGATTATCCCAAAAGTGCTTTTTGGCCTTCTTACAATTAGGAGCATATATATTAGAGAGAATCTAAGAAAACTAATTAGTGAAATTGGTGAAATAGGTCACCACATGATTGTAGTTAGAAAATAGAGCCACACCCTGAATAACCTGAAATGAAGGATTTTGGCACTCAAATCCTTCTTAGCTCCTCCTAGGGTCTTTCACCTAGGAGAGGGAAAATTGGGCCAAAATGCACAACGTTAACACTCAAGACTAAAGGATGGAAGAATGAAAAGAAAATGTGGAGTGTGTGAATATGTCTTAATGCTAGAAACTTAGTGAAAATGAAAACTAAAGAATGTAAATTGATCTAATACAAAAAACAGTGTTGAATACAAATATGAACTAGAATCTTAAGCAAATGGAAACAAAAAAGAATGAAACTGAACAGAGTATACCTGGAGGTAGAATAATGTCACTAGAAGGTTCTGGAATGTCTCATAAACTTTTGTTAATGGCCACTAGGAATCATTCACCATGGTTGGTGTATCAGTCTTGTTTCTAGTAAAATCTTCTAGAAACTTGTTTCTGACTGTCGAGAGCTGAATTCTAAAAAAATCTATTTTTAGGCCTACATATGGAACTCATTCACCATGGGTGGAAAATCATTCCACCTAAAGGAATCTGCAAAATCAGAAGTTGATTATGTGGAGTTAGATCTGCACTTAGGTCTCCTATAGGTATCAACTTCTTAAACTGTCAGATTCGGATCTGAAAGTGACTTTTTGTTGATGTTTTGACTTGAATGATGGAGAGATAACTTGAATGACTTTAAAATTAAATCTTCAATGTTTCCTAAGCCTCCAAGAGTCCTAAATCTACAAACAAACAAGACAATAGAGAGATATGTTGAATGTTAGGGCATGGGGGTTTTCCTTGGTCAAACCCTGTTTAGGTAATTAAACCAAAATGATGAAAGAATGGAATGAAACATGAAAAATGGAATTGATTGCCATGTCATGATGATTTGATCTTGAAAGTATGCTACACATGTAGAATCATCCCTTGATTGTATTAGGAAGCTTAATGAATGACTTGCAAAGTGAAATCCCTGGCTTTCTTGAGAAGATAAATGGAATGAGAGGTGAAAGATGTGAAAGATAATATGATGATATATGGATTGATGAATTGATTGGAGATGAAGAAGATGTAAAAATGAGGTGAAAAACACATATTTATACAATTCTTGTGCCTTAGTATCCATTCATACCTCATCACAGGCTGACATCAAGTGATTTTGAATAAAATCCTGAAAGGAAATTTGAAATATTTTAAATTTGGGGCCAAGGGGGACTCATTCGCCACCCATGGTGAATGGGTCCCACCTAGGACCTAAAAACATGTGTCGGGAAAAATGTTGTGTTTAATGTTATTTGTAAGGATAATATGCAAAATATACTTAATTACAACTTATGAGGGCATAAAGAGACAAAATAAAGCATGAGAAGGGGCGTAAATAGTAAAAATATTCCTAGAAGAGCGTGAAAGCTTGCTACAAGACTTTACAACACTTCAAAATAGGGCTCGTTGATGTGTGAAAAGGTGAATTGGTGAATTGCATTAAATAGAGTCTAGAAGAATTTAGAAATGTCTTACAACACCTTCACAAGATGTCGTTAAAAGCATTTTTTAGTTTGCAATGGTCCAAGACCTAGTGTGGATGCAAAAAATGCCTCACAACACCAGATCAAGGCCTCATTAAGTCTTTTTTATAATGAAATATTCTCATGTCAAGCAAAGGGTCCTTTTTTCTATGGCACATAACCTTTGGGTTCCAAAAGGTGACAATACCGCCAGAAGCCCCAACCGCCTTAGAATAATGCATCCCACAATCTTTAATAATCTTATTCTTAATTTTGCTTAGTTTAGCAAACCCCATTTTAGTCTCTTGAATCAGAATAATATTAGGTTTATGATCCCTTAAAATATTTGATAAGAGATCATGTTTGTGAGGGTGGTTTAACCCCCTCATATTCCATGAAATGATCTTCATAAGAATCTAGGGGAAGTTCCCTTAGAGCACATCTCCAACAAGGTCCTTTGGGTACCATCAACAATATGCAATCTACATTCCTTATCCCAAGAGGACTATGATGAAGGGTGACCTCTTCCTTTCGGCTCCAAACCACAATCAAGCCTCTAACGATTCCTTGTAGAGACTCCTAATGAAGGAGACTGTTTCTTTTTGTTCCTTCCTTTTATAGGAATATAAGGAGGCTCTTTCAAAGCATCTTCATTCTACTTATGATCATGATTCCCAGCCTCCTCCCCACCCTCACTCAAAGGGATAAATTCATTATCACCCTGAGAAGACTTCATCCCCCCTGAGTCTTGGACTACCATAGAAGGCTGCAGCTTATCTTCCAATAGGGGTTTTGAAACTTCATACTCCTTAGCTTGGGAAGGAAAATAAAACTTACTCATCAGATCCACAATCTCATCATAATGAAGGAGGGACACCTCATCCAGAGATCTAGAATCCCCTATCAGTTCATTCCCAACAATCTTAGCCTCCCCCTCGTTAACATGGTTTTCCCAAGATCCAAAGGATCTGAGGCTTGCATAGACTTTGGAACAACATTAGTAGCCTCACTATCAAGCTCCTTGGGAGCATCCTCGAGCACTTCCCCCGCTCGTCTCTCCATTGCTTCACCATAGGCTTCTGAACGTTCAAAGGGAATTTTTTTGCCTAGTGTCCAACTTGTTTACAATGAAAACAAGCGAAAGGAATGGAATAAAATTCCACCGCTTGCTCCCACACCCCGAGTTTGGAGTTAATCTTAACAACAAAAGGGAGGTCTACAGACTATTCAACATTGACACAAAAATGAGCATAGACCAAACACTTCTTAGAGTCATTCATTTGTTCAATGGATAATAAAGAACCAAAGGTGCTAGCTATTCCTTTGAAAGCTTCTTCATCCCAGAATTCCAAAGGAAGTCCAAGAAGTCTCACCCAAACAGGGGCAGCCGAAAAAGAACATGAGTTCAAGTTAAACCCCATCTCCTGACTCTTAAGAAACAAGGAGGACTTCTCAATAAACTAAGGACCCCCCATCAGAGCCAAAATGAAATCATCCTCACAGTTGAAAGAGAATGAGAAGAAACCTTTTTCCATAGCTACAACATCTACTTGATCCTTGGGGTGCCAACAATTTGTACAGAACTTACAAACCAACTCAATGTGGGGACGAGGCCACATAAACTTTCCCAATAGAGTCATTTCCATATGCGAAACACTTTTCTCAACAATACAGTCAAGGACAGAGATAGAAAATTCACTCATCACCACATTAGAGACACAAGCCATAGGGGAATGTTTGCTTTTACCTTTTGGCTTTGTACCAAAGAGATTTGACCACTTAAGGTCTAACCCTGAGAAGGACCCAACATTTCCTATCTTTTCAACAAGGACCGAACCAATGGATTTGGAACTCATTCCCACAAATGCAAGAGACTTACTAGAGCCATACTTTTTAGTACTAAGATTCCCCAGCTTAGAGAAGGACAAAGAGGAATGAAAGAAGAAGGAATTGCCAATGCTCCTTTCTCACCAAGAGTCTCACTTTTGAGAAAAGAGGACCCACACCACTTCCCATCAACACTAAACCCACCTGACATCACATTACCATCAGCAAGCAGATTGTTGGCTTCAGAACCAACATTTCCCGCCTTTGCCAAATTTGAAATTGCTCCACCACCATCACTGCCACCAGAAGAGAGCTCCAACATCCCATAAAGTTTTTAATTAAGGAAAAAGTAGGTTTTGAAGGGGACCCGAAACCCTTTGAAAACAAGCAAGAGATAGATTTAGCAGTATAAGTACCCAAGCAAGAAATTAAAACAAGACAGGAAGCTACCAAAAGAGAACATCAAAACTAGTCGAAAGGAAACACCACAAAAGAACCCACAAAAACTCAGCAATAAACCCACCATTAGGCCATATTCTTCAGGATATATGCCACCTCCTATTCTAGATTGTTCATATTACACGCAACTTTCTTGATTTCCTAGATGTTAACCTCAGCCTTATCATCCTTTCTCTTAATATTTGCTCTAGTTCTTTTACTTGGCCCGCCATAACCTTCCTGACTGTGTACTTTGTCCACCTCCTCTTCCATAGCAATCTTGTCCTAGTAAGCACTCTCAAGATTGTCCACCATCATATCCATTATGTTAGCTGTGGATTTTAAAATCTTATAGCTAGTATTCATCACCACCTGGATTGACTCTTTTATGTGCTTGAGTTTTTCCTCCATAGCTGATAGCTTCTCATCATGATTACTCTTAAATTTCTTAAGATCTTCAACATTTATCTTGAGGCAATCCACCATATACTTCTTTTCTTCCTTAGTCCACAAGTCTGTGGTCTTCATTCTATCTCTAGTGGTGTTGTTGAGGAACTTAGGTCTTTCTAGCTTGTTGTTCATAGCCCTTTATTGTTCATAGCCTTTAGGGGTCAAAAATCCATGTTTAGAGGGGACACTAACCTTCTTTCTTTTGTCACTCCCCTTCTTCAGAGACTTAGAGGTCTCGCCCTCCTCATTCTCCAGATCAGTATCCCATTCCTCCTTCTCAGTGTAGCTTGCGCCCAATTCCTCTTTTTCAGAAATAGAGTCGAGAGAAAGGGACATTTTGGACAAAGTCAGCTGGGCTTTGAAATGTTCAAAAATTAAAACCAGCAAACCCTCATGAAGAATAAGGTATCTAACCGGGTTCATACAATTATCATTGAGGCTAGCATTCAAAGAGGTAGCCAAATAGAAGGGGATGGAAACCATAACCTGATGCCAGAAGTGATTGAGGAGCACAAAATGGTAGGAAAAGACCCTGGTGTATCTCCCATCCAAAGTAATATACCCCATGATCACTTTCAGCACCTTCTGCCAAACCTTCTTTATATTCTTGATATTGTAGCAACTTTTGGAAGCCCTACGCAACTTATCTTCTTCCTTTTCCATCTTCGGAAATTTCTTCACTGCCATGTCCAAGATTTTTCTGTCCCTATAAAATTTTAAACCCTCCAAAGGAAGACCAGTCACTTAAGAAACAAGTTGCTCATCAATGGTAATTTTCCTGCCACAAAGTTTAATTTTACCATTCTTCCATTCCTTAGCAAAGATTCTGGTGACCTCCAGGTCCCAACCATGAAGTTTTCAATATAAGAGGTGAGCCCTCCTTTTTCCAACATACTTTAGTATTGTTCCTCAGCCCCTCACAGTCAGTCGACTCAACACGACAATGATCTCCACCCATATTTGCAGAGTAACAAACTTGATCGAAAGATTCCCACAAAAGACTCTCCACAAGACCTAGAAAGCGTGTGAGGCACGAAAGATCATGAATCCTTGGGTATGCCTACCAACTAAGAGAAATAATTAAGCAACAATTCCATAGCTGCGTGACAAGACCCTTCTCATGCATAATCACTAATTGATAGGGGCATAAGATATCTTCTCATCAATTCTTTCAAGCCTTAAAAGGGCTGGCATGTCTGCTTCTAGAGTGTGTCCACATTGCCACATGATTTTCTCATTTTCCCGAACACCCTTATTAGCAAAAAAATATGCCACCGTGTTAATTTCCCGGTAAGCGTGGGAAATATAGCAATTTTGAAAAGTTCTTATAATGTTTTTAGAAAGATTAATCTAGCTTTCTATAGTCCACGATAGCTTTTGAATACCTTTAATGCATTGAATTATATTATTAGAGTCCCCTTCAAGCCACACATTTTTGCAATTCAATTGACAAGCAAGAAATAAAGATTGGTATGCCACCATGGCTTCAGCGAGATGGTTGGTCTGAGTGCTCAAGGGGAGCACCACCGCTGAAATAAAAATGCCATTCTCATCCCTTATTACTCCCCCACACCCAGTTGGCCTAGGATTAGCCACCCCATCAAAGTTAATTTTAACCCAGCCAGGAGGAGGAAGACTCCATTGAATGCCATCCCTGACACCCTTAGCCAAATTAAGGGGAGAAAAAATATTTAGTTTAATCTTCCACACCTCA
Organism: Sequoia sempervirens; assembly: GCA_007258455.2. NCBI lineage: Eukaryota > Viridiplantae > Streptophyta > Pinopsida > Cupressales > Cupressaceae > Sequoia > Sequoia sempervirens. The sequence continues at coordinate 99,268,918 of VDFB02058242.1, read as the reverse complement.
GCAATGTTGACCTCATAATCTTGGCAGCTGACCCTAACTTTAACTTGTGTTTTACTACTTAACCCATTTAAATTCTCTCCCACTACTCTGCAAATTTTATCAAAAATAATTTCCTCTGAGAGAGCATGGTCTCTAAAGATCTTGTTATTGTGTTCTTTCCAAATACCCCACACCAGGTGTGGGAATATGTACTCCCATAGAAACTTTAGTACCTGATTGTTTGACGGAGAATTCCACTAGCAGTAGAAGTCCCAAATAGAGACAGGAAAGACCCAGCTAAGGTTCCACAGCTCCAAAACCCTACACCATATATTATAAGAAAAAGGATAGAGAATAAACAGGTGTGACACCATCTCAGCCTTTGCACAACAAAGATATCATCTATTAGGAATAGAAATACCACGTTTACAAAGGTTGTCATTGGTTAGAATTTTATTCTGAAGAAGGATCCAAGTAAAAAAGGTTGACTTTAGGAGTAAGGTTATACACCTAGGCCTTTTCCCACAAAGGAGAAGGATAATTAAGAAAGAAAGAATCCACCACTGTAGAAATAGAGTAGGCCCCTTTAGAAGATAAATTCCACACCATAGAATCCTCCTGTCCCTGTGGATTCAAAACCATAGAATTAAGGAGCAATTACAGAGGAACAAGGTTTGGGCTAATAGAGGAAATACAAACCCACTGGTCATTTCTCCAATAGTCACCCACCAGAGTACCAAACCTGACTTTACACTCCTCCATATGAATCTTGAAGACATTATGATCACATAGCAGCTCATTCCCAATCCATTTTTCTTCCCAAAAACATAATCTTTCTACCATTTCCAACTTTCCAAAAAGCACCTTTAGCAGCAAGATCCCTAACCTTAATAACACTATTCCAAATATTAGAGCCATGTGGGAGGCTCTAAGAGCTAAGAAGATCCTTGAAAGAGCTGAATTTAGACAAATATTTACTATGCTAGATAGCATTCCATTCATGAACTTCGACAAAGGTCCTCCAAACCTGCTTTGCCAGAAGAGCTTTATTAAAGACTAATATTCCATAGACCAAGACCCCCATACTTCTTGGGCTTACACACATTCTCCCAAGAAACCAGTGGGATTCTCTTTTTCTCCTCAACCCATGACCATAGAAAGTGATTTTGTATCTTCTCAATAATATCCAAAAATTTGGAGGGGATTTTGAACAAACTTAGAGCATAGACAGGAAGATTTTGGAGTGAAGACTTTAGCAGCAAAACTTTACCAGCTTGGCTAAGGAGGGATCCTTTCCAGCTAGCAAGCTTCCTATTAAACCTATCCACCAGAGACAACCAAAAGGAATCAGGGGGCTTAGATCCCAGAGGAAGACCCAGATAGGTGGATGGGAGGTGGTTAACAACACAGCCAAGAATTTCAGCTATCTTCCTTTTCCTGGGTTCAGGGGTGTTGAAAAAGAAAAAGGAGCTCTTGGTCCTATTTATTTTCTGCCCAAAGGCCTCTTCATAAAGAACCAAAGTGCTCTTCAAAGTTCTAGCTTCTCCAATAGTAAAACTTCCCATCAAAATATTGTCATCAACAAATTGTTGGTGAGAACAGACATGATTGTTTGAAGACAGTCTTAATCCTTTTAGACTTCCCTCCATCACCTTTTTTTGAAGAATTCTCCCAAAGATTTAAACCATCAAACCAAAAAGGATAGGGGAGATAGGATCCCCTTATCTAACCCCCCTTGACACCTTAAAAAAGTGAGAAGGAGAACCATTAATAATAACAGTAGTGTTGGTGGTAGAAATCAATTCCCAAATCAATAGAAGGAATCTCTCTAAGAAATCGAAAGCTCTTAGAATCTTCAACAAGAACCCCCAATCCACTTAATCATAGGCCTTGGACATGTCCAGTTTTAACAAAAAGCCTTGACTCTTAGAAGCTTCTAACGAGTGAATATTCTCATGGACAGTGACGATAGAATCCAGAATTTGTCTGCTCAGGACAAATCCATTCTGCTGAGGAGAAATCAAGAGCAGCAGCACATTAAGCAGTCTAGTAGTAACCACTTTAGAGATTATCTTGTAGAAAGAGTTGCATAAGCTGATAGGACAAAAAGATTCAAGGCTATCAGCTCCAGGGAACTTAGGGATGAGAAGAATAAAGGTAGCATTTAACTCCTTCAGCAATTTTCTCGATCCAAAGAATTCCTTGATCGCATTAGCCACATCCTCAGCCACAATCTCCCAAAAAACTTGAAAAAAGAACATCGGAAAACTATTTGGGCCAAGAGCCTTATTTCCTTCAAAAGAGAAAACAACCCTTCTTATTTCTTCCATAGATGGTATAGTTATCAAAGATCTATTTTGGTTCTCATTCAAAATGCTAGGGATAACATCAATGAGGATTTGTTGAGCATTCATATCCAGCCTCTCCACAACAGTCAAAAGATTAGCAAAAAATTGATTAGCCTCATGCCTAATCTAATCCTCCTTATCAATTTTGGTACCATTCTTCATAATGTAGGTAATCTTGTTTGACACCCTATGATTTCGAGTAGTCATGTGGAAGAACTTAGTCTTCCTATCACGAGACGAGAGCCACACTGATCTAGATATCTATTTCCAAAATTCTTCTTCTTTGGATATAATATCATGGTAATTAGTAAGAATTTTATTTTCTCTAGAAAGGAAGTCATTCACATAACATTCCTTCTAAATTCTATCTTGGAGATCTCTTTCAACTCCAACTGAATGGCTGACTTCAAAGCAAAAAAATCCCCAAAAACTTTTTTATTCAACAATCTAGCCTTAGCTTTGACCTCACTTAATTTTTTATCCAACCGAAACATAGCAGTCCCATTGACCTTAATATTCCACCACTCCTCTATGCATTTAGAGATTTTAGGATGAGACAGTCACATTCTTTCAAACCAAAAGGGAGCATTCATCTTACCAGAAACGAGATCCGTTACAAGACTGATGGGGAAATGATTGGATCCAATCCTAGAGAGAGCCATTAAGGAACATAAATAATTCATCATCCAATTATTTGAAATAAGAGCCCTATCCAATCTTACCTAAATGAGATCATTCCCAACCCATCTATTAGACCAAGTATAGGTTGCTCCCTTAAGATCCAGATCATGCAAGCTCTGGGAATTAATAAAATCCATCAAATCCAATTTCCTATTCAACTGAATCTAAGAACCACCAAACTTTTCCGACACAAGCAGCGGGGTATTGAAGTTTCCCATAATCACCCAGTTCACATTAGGAATGCTCTGCTTAAAGGATTCAAGACTTTTCCAAAACTTCCTTCTAGCCATTTTGTTGTTGGTAGCATAGATATTAGACAAAATCCAAACAAAGTGATCTCTAACATGCCTGAACCTAGTAGCAACATGATTAGCATCTTCCCAGACTAGAGTACCAAAAATATGATCTTGATTCCAAAAAGTCACTAAACCCCCTAAGGCCCCATCCGAACTCCTACCTTGCACACCACAATTCTTAAAGATCTTTATCCTTTCCACTTTATCCTTAGGCATCTTGGATTCTTGGACAATTAAAATATCAGGCTTATGGTCCCTAGTAGAATTTCACAAAATATCTTGTTTATGGGAACTGTTAAGCCCCCGAATATTCCATGACATAATCTTCATTACTTAGATGGAGTATTACTTCGGCAGATCTTCGTGATGGTTCTTTGAACCCCATCAACAATATTTGAAGGCATTCTTGTTCTCTATGCCATTTTGTAGATTTCCTTCCTGAACTTTGTTAGTTACCACATTCCGCTTTTGTCTTGTTTCTCGTAGTAACCCCCACAGTGCTATTACCTTTCTTACTCTTCTTCTTTTCCACTTTAGTGTATGAACTGTCCCCTCCCAGATCCATATCCTCAAGACCCAAAAAATATTGACCATCCATGAAGTCATTTTCACCACCACTCTTCAAAAGCAAGGAATGAACCATGTCATTCCTATCCTTTCGGGTGTCCACAAAGTCCCTGAATGTAGATTTCACATTCTCCTACAAGCATTGAGACTCTTCCTAAGTAGATGAAGGAGGGGTCTTCCCCCCCTCAGCTACAGAATCCTTCATACTACTTCCTTTCCTCCCAGCACCAAGACTAATCTAAGAAATGTCTTCTAGATTCTCACCAAAAGAATCAAAGACCTTTTCAATTGAATTACAACTTTCATCAAGCTTCTTTTCATCCTCCCCCTTAGACTCCTTGGTACTTGATTCCACTATCCCATTATTTAGTGTCTTGTCATCTATTTTTGAAGCTTTTAAATTTGTAGGACCATCCTCTTGCAGTGGCTCCTTGCCATTATTAACCCCTTCCTTAGGGTTTTTATTATCCTCACTCTTCTCCTGAACCTTCTTAGAACTGTTTGGAAACTCCTTGTTCTCCTGATTTTTTGCCTTCCATATTTTAGACTCTTTAACAACTTGCTTAGGTTCAATCTTAGAAACTTTAGTTGGGCATTTCCTGGCCCAATGCCTGGATTTATTATAGGAGAAGCACACAAAAGGAAGTGTTTGAAACTCCATTGTTTGGACCCACTTACCAAGTTTTGACACAATCTCTATGGAGGACAGTAGATTAGTGCATTGGGTTATTCCCATATAGATCCTAGCAAAGACTAGCCTCTTCCTAGCTGAAGTCATGGAATCTATGGATAATAATTCCCCAAAAGAGTTTGCAATTCACCTGAAAACATCCTCGTTCTAGAACTCCAAGGGTAGTCTTGGTAACCAAACCCACACAAGCACCGCTTCGAAGGAGGTATCCGATAAATCCATTTTAGGGGACCACTTCTTAAGAGCCAAAGATGACTTGCCAATGACCCAAGGACCACCACACAAAATTGCATATTTTTCCTCTTCATAGGAAAAAGTAAAAGAAAAAACCCCTTCAGCAAAGCCGCAACCTCAACTTTCCCTTTTACTTTCCATTTCTTCCTAACAAAATCCCTAACCACTTCAATATTTGGTCTCGGGCCCATGAACTTACCCACCAGCGAAGAGGCCATCAGTGAGACACTATGGTCAATCACTAGATTAGGTACAAGAATAGCAAAAGTCCCACTCGAGGGATCCAAAATATTGCTAACTAGAGTGAAAACTGACTTACTAGTAGGCTTGGTCCCTAGTAGTGAAATCCATCTTCTTTCTGGATTCTCACGACAAAAGTCTCTCGAACAATTCTCCAAATGTCCCGGTCTAACATGGGAGTTCTTGGCTGCATCTTGGTTCCCCAAATCCTCAGCCCCACCAACCTTTCCATTGAAAGGAGGGCCAGGAGACACCCTACCTCCAAGGTCCACCTTTCCACCTAGGTCCTCCTAATTCCCCAGGCCCCAGTCCTCGAATTCTGCTCCCCCTGCTCATCACTAGCGTTCTCCCCTATCGCACCCTTAGAAAGCCCAGCCACCTGCAAAGATCCAGCTGCCTTCGAACCAGACACCTGCAAACAATCAAAAAATTCAAAACCCCGCTCCTGCTCTCCCATCTTGCTCCCTTCCATTCAACATCCCATAAAGTTAGAAACTTAGGATATATCAAATATTTTCATAATTAATCTAATTAATTAAATATTTTATCCCAAGAAATAATGCTAGGACTCAAAGGTTGAGACACCTTAATCCCAAAAAAAAGTAATAAAACCTGGGATGAAATGGCAACTAGGATCCAATCTACATTGGTTAAAATCATTAGACTAAGGAGAACCCATTGCTCTCCTTGAGAGAAATGAGAGTCCTATCTTGGAATGTTAGGGGCCTAAACGCCCCTAATAAAAGATGCTTGATAAAGTGCTAGTTAGAATCTAGTGAAGGAAATATCATTGTGTTGCAAGAAAAAAAATTCACTGATGATAGGTGCAAGAAGATCTTAGTAAATGGAAGAAATGATCATTCTTGCATTCTCCAATGCAAGGAGCTTGAGAAGGCTTAGTTGTGTTATGGAATGACAAGAATACCCAAGTTGAACTAATACTATCAAAGCAACACTGGATGCTCATGAAGGTAACTTCCTTTGACCTATACTTTTGGTTGTTTAATATTTATGTGCCCACATAACAATCGGTAAAAATATCCTCTAGGATGCTATATCCCCCATCTTATCAAACCTAAAAGAAGAAAAAGTTCTTTTGGGGGCAGATTTCAACACAATTTTGCACCATAATGAAAAAAAAGTAGCATAATCCCCCCAGAGGTAATGGAATAATTTCAAGACTTCATATTAGAAAATGATCTATTAGATTTCCCTCCCCAAAATGGCATATTTTCATGGACAAATAAGAAAAAATATTTATGCTTAATTACAGTGGTTGGATAGATTTCTAATTTTTTTAGAATGGTCTATGGAAATAGCTCCTTTAATGTTGTATATCCTTTCCTTCTCTATTTTAGATCACTTCTCTACACAACTAGCCTTAGCTTCACACACACCACATCCTAAGTCATCCTTCAAGTTTTAGGAAATGTGGCTCAGAGTCCCTCACTTCCTTCCACAACTCAAGAGTTGCTAGGAAAATGTGCCCTTTATCATCGATTCTAGAATGTTTTAGTTAGCTAAAAAGTTAAATACATCAAACAAAAAATCAAACCTTGGAATGAGCAATGCTTCAAAAATTCAAACAAAAAATAAATGCTATTTTAAACATTAGCTCCCCCTCAGGTAGCAACATGAAGGAATCAAAATCCATCAGTTAAGTAGCAGTTTGCTTCTTCTCAAACTTACTGAGCAAGCCAGCCCAGCAAATGTACAAGCAAACAATACCATCTCAAATGATTTTGTCTAGCATATTCATTTACTAATCTTTGAGGATCATAATGCCCTCTTCCTAAAACCTTTTATATTAGAAGAAGTAAAAGAAGTGGTTTTTTCTATGTCACCAGAAAAAACCCTAGGCACAAATGGGTTTATAGCCATATTCTTCAAAAAAAATTGGGAGTTCATGGGGCATGAATTTTTGTTATCATTAGAGGAATCAAGGAGAAATGGCAACATCTTAAAAAGGAAATGAATAACACATTCATATCACTAATTCATAAAAAGTAGAACACCACTAGCTTTGTTGATTTCAAGCCCATATCACTATTCAAAACCATTTATAAAAAAAATCCAAGGAAATCACTATGAGACTTACCAAGATCATTACAAGAATTATCTTGGATGAACAAGGAGATTTTTTTCGAGGAAGGGATACAGCTAAAGGGGTGTTAATAGCTCATGAAACATTGCATTCCAACAAGGAAGAAAGAATCCTAGAAATGATTATCAAACTTGACATGTTGAAAGCCTATGATAGATTAAATTGGGATTTCCTCTTAAAAGTGCTTAAAAAATTCGTCTTTTCTCACAAATGGTTCCAATGGGTTAGTTCATTTATATTACAAACCAAGTTTTCAATTTTGGTAAACGAAACTCCAACTGGCTTCTTCAACTCTTCATAAGGCATTAGACAAGGTGATCCTTTATCACCCTTCCTTTTCATTTTAATGGAAAAATCGTTGAGTTGGGAAATTGTAGGGGCAAGAGCTCAAGGTGCATGGAAAGGTATAGACATCCCACACTCAAACATCAAAATGACCCACTCGTTATTTTTAGATTCAATACACTTTTATTTTCCAAATATATTGTCCAAGAAGGAAGAGGCATTAAAAAGGTTTTAGATCTAACTATTGTAGGGCTTCAAGTTAAAAAATAAATGAAAAAAATAAAATATTTTTTTTATAAACACCTCTCTAATGGTGTCAACACGTATTTTATCCATTCTTGATTTCAAACATGATGAATTGTCAAGCCAATACTTGGGTATCCCATGGATTCTTCTCAGAGCCAAACAAGCCTGAGTTCTGGAACAAAATTGTGTCCCAAATTCAAAATAGAATAGCATCATGGAAAGAAATATGGTTAATAATGGCAGGAAAGCTCACACTAACCAAAGCAGTCCTCTCAATTATCCCTAATTATGTTATGTCAATTATTAAGCTACCAAAAGTAGTGCAGTTGAATATAGAGCAATGCATCAGAAAGTTCCTCTAGCATGGGAATCTTGACAATAAGAAAAAGAGTAAGATACCACTAGTTTCATGGAATAAACTCTATTAAGAACAAAAACATGGAGGATTTGTTTTACATAACCTAGAGGCAAGGAATCTAGCCTTGGGGGCCAAACTAGCATGGAATGTTTTTGCAAAACCTTCTTCCAAATGGGCCAAAATCATACAAAAAAAATAGAGGGACTCTGCCTGAATGTATATTCACAATAGAAAATCCACTAGAGGGCTCTAAAATGTGGAATTTTATCATAACCTGTAGAGAAGTTATCACTCCACAATTAACTTGGTCCATATGTAATGGAGAAAAAGCATTGTTCTTAGAAGAATCATGGAACGACTTCCCACCACTATCCATATTTGAAGGATTAGAAGAAGCGAGAACATACTTGAAGCACCACTGGCGTGTAAAATGTCTAAATTGTCTAAAATTCTCCAACAAAGACAATTTTTTCCTTCCAGGGACCCGGATAGGCTCATTTGGGCTCCTTCCAAGTAAGGCAACTATAAGGCTAGCCTAGGATATTCATCAATCATCCAACAAGGAAATGTTGAATAAAAAAAATGGTCCCACAAATTATGTTGGAACTCTACAATCCTCCCAAAAGCAGGATCATTTTCTTGGTTAGCACTAAATAAGTGGATCCTTACTTGTGAAAGACTGGTCAAGTTGGGAATATCTATCCTCTTCAACTATGTACTGTGCATCCAACAAGAAGAGGATGTTGACTATCTTCTCTTAACTTGCAAATTCTCACAATAGTGTTGGACATGGCTCCAAAACAAACTTAATTGGATCACACCCCTTCAAGAATCTCTATTAGCAATTTTTCCTCCTAGTCAATAATGAATAAATATTCCTTATTCTCCTCAATTTGGTCAATAAGCCCCTCAACTCTAATATGGTGTTTATGGTGGGAAAGAAATAGAAGAATATATTTACAACTTGGAGTACCATTCAGTAGAAGTAATATATAAAATGGAAAGGTTAATCTCTGAGTTAGTAATGTGTAGTGTGTATAAATCAATCACCCCAAGCAAAATATACTCAAATTAGGATGCACAAATATCTTCGCAGTAGGAGTTAATCCATTCTCCAAATCCAGGAAAATGGTTACCAAAAATAAGCCCAATCGCAAAATTGTAGTATGGACTGCACCACCAATGGGTGTGATAAAACTTAATTTTGATGGGGACTCTTGAGGGAACCCAGGTGCATCAGAGGTTGGTTGTGTACTGAGGAACCAGGCATGTATGGTTATTAGATCCCTCACTCTAAAATTACCAAATGGTATAAATAATAAGGTTGAGGCACAAGCATTACTTGTAGGGCTAAAACTAGCAAACTCAATAGAAATCAAATATATATGGATTGAAGGGGACTCTAAAGTCATAATCAATGCATGTAAGAAGAAAAACTCAGTCAATTAGATTTTAAGTGTTATCCTAACCCAAGGCTTTAAAATGTTTCAAGAATTTGACTCATATCAGCTCTCGCATTGCTTTAGATAAGGTAATAAAGTAGTAGACATGCTTGAAAATATGGCATGTGACCTGGTTGATGGGGCACTACAAATTAGTCAAATAGATCTTGATAACTACCCTTCCCTAGCATGCATAGCCAACAACTAATCACCCAAAATAAGGGAATTGAGCTAACATTCCAATTATTTTAAGTTTTCAGGTCATGTGCAACTCACCTCCACCGGAAATACCTCCTCAGGTGGGCATTTGTTTCTACCCACGAGCCCTTATTGGTTAAGTCTGCACTAGGCAAAGTTGCACAATCTCTTCGTGCCTGCAAGCCTAAATGCAAGTTGTAAGGTGTTGAGGTGTCATGTGTTGTCCTAGGTCATCCAATCATGCCCTTCATTGCCATGTGTCATACTGGCACAGTCCGACGAAGCCCTCAAGCATCGCAATCAACTCCTGGTGTGAGGCTGGTTGGTTCCACTATCGAGGTGTTGGTCTTCTACTTTTGATAGCTGGTTATTTTTTTTGTTGAGGTCTACTTTTTTTAAAGATTTGATGCTTGCTAAAACGAGAAATCCCCAACTCAAAACCTACCAACTTCCTTAAGTATGTTGATCGTGGAATGCTAGGTACCGCCAGCAACACCTATCTCCAAACTGGGTGGGCATTCACTTCTACCCGTGAGCCCTCGTTGTAAAGTGCAGTGGTGACATGTGGTGTCACTAGGTGGTTGACGTTGCTTAGGCATTCCAAATGCCTACCCCTCACGCAAATTCCATGTTCTATATTAGAATAGTTCGGCGAAGATCATTAGTAACACAAATAAGAATTGGTGAGTGATTGGCTAGTTCTCCTAGCAAACTTGTCATAAACAAGCAACTCCCACCTGACACGATGTAGTGCATAGCGGGAAGTGCTATGGTGCGACATGGTGGCCTCGTGCGCCACCAACAAAAAAGGTTAGCAATGTCTCCCTTTTCACCAAACATTTACCTCCACAACATTCAATGTGTTACATTTGCGCAAGCTATCAAAGTTGTTGCATCTCGACAAGAACCATCATTGTGCGATTGGTTGGGCCTGTTGGTGGTCCGTCATGTGGTTGAAAAAGATGGTGCTTGTGAGGTGCATTTGAGCTCGTCATAGGCTTGTCGTAGGATTGTCTTAAGCTCATTTTACCCAATCATGAAATGAAAGATTTTAATGACGTCCACAAGACTAAATAGTCTATGGGATCGAGACAAACAACTTAATTTTTCTTCATGCTCTTTTCCAAGTCGGATCTCTTGCTATTAATTTTGACTAGAAAGCTAGCTATCTAGTTGATCTTATCGTCCTCAAATAACTGTTGCATATTGTCCACACCCAAGCTATTTGCGTACTGATTATGGATATCTTCATAAGTTGTTAATTCCATGACGAAGTGTCATTCCATCTCCACCACCCCCTTATTACAGAATATGCACATTCTTTCTTCCCAAGTTTCCTTAGGTATCTTCCACCTACTAGTCTCACACCTAAGATGGTGCGATCCTATCCTCAATTGTACAACTAGCAACCTCGCTTTCCCTTTAATAGCTGCAACTAATTAAGTTTTTTCACCATGATCATTTGTCAGGTTAAACTCTTTGATGTAGTAAGTTTTTTTTCGCCCAATCTGGTTTGACCACATGGTAGTCCTAACTTTTTCCCTCACATAGTTTTTTATTTCACTATTGGTGCCAGGACACTCATGTAATTTGATGTCCCACTTGTTGTTTTGCTTCATCCAAGTTTTCTTTCTTTGATCTAGTGTATCCTCGATAACCATTTTGGGCCACCGGTGGTTATCCATGCTTTCAACCTTCTTTAGATAATTTATCAACTAGGTTATCGCCGATGCTTCCAAAGGAAAAGCCCCCACTTTAGCTAAAAGAATTTAATATGGGATTGTGGGTTTAACTTTGAGATTGCTTGTTATTAGGTATTTTTGGATTCTTTTTATTTGTCTCCAACTGCACTTTGATGTATTGTTTCCCGACACTTCACACCCATAAAGTACAACCAATGTGACAAGTAAACCAAAAAGGGTTTTCTTGGTTTCTTGTAAATTTCTAAGCTCTTATCAAAGTTTGTGCTAAACGTAACCTAGTTAATGCTCTCACCATCCCAACAAATAACCATGTGGCACATTTATGCTCTCTTGAGTGCCCTTTCAAACCATGAGCTATGTTAAGCTATGTAAACTGGACATGTGGCAACATCAGCATTGGGTTATGTGCTTTCCACTCAAAAGAAAAAATTAGTGTATTTTATACAAAAATGGTTAATGGGACAATATGCAATAAATAATATTGATTAATTTGATGCCATCACTATCTGGAAAATTCCAATACAATCACTCACTTGACTGCATTTTGACACAAGTTCCATCTAACCATCAGTTGCTCAAGGGATCTATCATTTATGTGGCTACGTAGTACTTCACTAGTAAGTTGGCATGTACTGAAATGGAATAAAGCTCTTTGAAGTTGCTTCAATATCTCTCTTAACGAGAAGAAAATCTAGAAATAATTTCCTCCAGATGGTTGTGATATACTTCAACAGTGAGTTATAAGGCACCAAAAGGGTAATAAAGTTCTTTGAAAGCTACATCAATATCTCTCCTAATGGGAAATAAATTCCCTCCACTTGAATTGTGCGAAAATTAAGAAGCTTTCTCTATTTAAAGTAGTAGGGTGATACCCTTGCTATCCTTATTTTCTTATAGTTGGTTGGGCTCGTATTGAGAATGGACACTTTGATATGCCTCACAAGTTCATGGCACTAGATAACTTTTACAGGTGTTATTATAGACCTACATTTGAAAGTGATAGTAAAGCATCCCACACAAAGGGACTTAAAAGCAGTAAAAATGATACTTAGCACTAACTTTCTAAGGGAGGCTGAGTGTTATAAGGTGAACACGAACATCACATCATGATTTGTGGCTTCCCTCTTGTATTTAGGAGAGGAAAAGGAGCTGGTGGGGGTCCTAACGAAAAAATTATTCAAAAAACACAATCTAAGTGGGCTCGAGGCTACACTGGAAATATCAAGACTGGGTGTTGGCATCTTGAGGTCATGGGATATCTGGCAAGTGCGTGAGGAGGGTGATATAGTGGAACAACTTCTAGTCCTTAGAAATTCTTGCATGGTGCCAATAGCACAACATAGAACTTTGGTGCGTATGGGTAGCTTCTTTCTAAAAAAGGTTAACAATTTCGATCCTATGTCTTATCTCCAATGGATTGTGGATTTTGATGCCACCCATGTTGTGGTACGAGCAATGCATCCAATCCCTTGCATAAAAAAATGTCCTCTTTGTGTTTTTTCTCACACCATTTGGTTTAAGGCTTTCGATTTGTTTTGGCCTCCACATGTCGAGAATTTGGAATACAGAGAATTGACTTCATTTTGAGCCCCCCGATCATACCTATATTTTGTAACTTTTTGTAATCCTTTTTGCTATATATATGTAATTTTCATAACTTTTATACTAGTAATAATATTCAGGGTTTTTCCTTTTATCTAAAAAAAATGTAAAACAATTCATACTAGGTATCAAGTGAGGAAAAAGAGAAAAGGTATGATGCAACACTTAGGAAAATTGAAGCAACACTAAACATTATTTTCTAGTCTCTATTGACCAAGATGAAGCATTTTACAACACAAATATTTGGCCAAGAGCTTGAAACAATATAATGATGACCTCTAACACTTCCACATAAGAAATAAAACAAAAAAAATGCAACTTTCATATAGCTCACTCAAAGAGAGAAAGACATAAACTACAAACAACAACATAAAAAATAAGACATAAACTAAAAAATAACTTCACAAATATTTTATGATAGCCCCAACAAAATGGTATTACAAATCAAAAGAATCATACCATTATGGGTAGGGCATGAAATATGTTGCAATCATAGGACCTTCCAAATTGTTATTGTGAAGAAGTAATGTCAACAATAGAATAGATGTTGAATTGAAGCCCCACAACACTAGTGCAAGACATCACTCTAAAATAATATTGAAGTGGTCATAAGGATTCTACTGCTCATTTCCATTTATTTGGTTGTTTGACATATATACATTTTCTATTTCAAAAGTAGAAGAAAATGTATGTAAAATATTATAGGATATTATGATGCATCTAAAGGGTATATATTTTATAGATTCCTTATACAAAATAATAGAAAGTAAGTTGGGATACAGGGTGAAATATCATGTTGATGGTTTTGTGAAATGACACAAAGCAAGATTAGATGTCGAAATATTTGCACAAACACCTAGAATAGATTATTTAAAAACCTTCACTCCAATTGTAGGACTAGATACTATTAAGATTATATTAGAAATCACTACACAATATAATTAGCATGTATATTGAATAGGCATAAAATTAATCTTCCTTAATGGTTATATATATGAGGAAGTGTATGTGTAACAAATCATGAGCTTTGAAATTCTCGCAAAGAATAGTTGGTTTACAAGTTGAAGAAAGCTCTAAGTGGGTTGAAGCAAGCCCCTCATTCCTAACATGCAAAGGATTGATAGTTATTTTTTGAGGAGGGGTTTTAACATAAACCACTCAAAGCTAGCATTGTATGTCAAATGTGTATAATGAAATTATCATTGGTTACCTTTATGTTAATGATCTTATTTAAATACATGTAATAATAAAACTATAATAGAAATAATTTAGTCAATTTTTAAAAAAAAAATGAAATGTTAGATCAAGACTTAAGCAATATTTTCTTGGTGTAGAAGTGTATCAACAATAAAGATCTATATTCATTTCTCAAACTAAGTATGTAGAAAATTTATTTTTAAAAAATAGAATGATGATATGCACAGCAGTTGTAGCTCCCTTAGAACTTGATGAATAATTAACCAAGAAAGATTCAAGCTCCAAGGTGGATGATACTTTGTATAGAAGTCTTGTTGGGGGCCTCATGTATCTCACTACAACTAGACAAAATACTATATATGGTGAATTTTGGAGCCTCATGTACCTCACTACAACTAAATCCAATATTATATATGTTGTGAGCTTCACCTTTCAATTCAAGAAGAATCCACATAAATTCCATTGACATGTTGTAAAAGAATACTAAGGTGCACAAAACTTTAGCATTCATAATTTTTCCACTAAAAAATGTGAATTTGTGGGTTACAAAAACTCTAATTAGATTAGTTCAATGGATAATCAAAATCATCTAATTATATTAATTGTTTTTTTTATTTTTTAATCATCCTTATTTAATTGTTTTTCTATACTTTCTTATATTTAAACTTGATTTGCCTTTCATAACAACTATTTTAAAAACAAACAAAAAAACTTTTTAAAAATTTGTTGCTAGAATAACATTAGATATCTCTTAAACCATATCAATAAAATTAATGAAAATATTTAAATTTAAAATTTTATAAATCCTACAATTTATTTTCTTTATTTTATTCTAATATAATATTTAAAATATATACAATTAGCCGATAGACTACATATAGTGTGAGATTTGAGCCTGAAACAAGTCTCACGCTTGCAAACCATTGTTGACTCATCGGAAAACAAACTTCAATTGTCGTTTAATGGTAAACCAACTCTCATTTAATGGTAAAAGCCTCCAGGTGAAAGCCTCCAAAATCTCACTTATCATGTAAAAGCGACTTACATATTGATTTGTCAATTGGATGGAACATTTTATTTCCATTTGCAATGTTTTTTGTCAATTTGATGGAAACTTTCTTTTTTCATTTGCATTGCTTTATGTTTTAAATTTCTATGAAAATATTTCAAAATCAGATAATACTTAATTTCTTTAAAGAAAAAATACAGATTTGTCTAAGTTTATTTCATTGCATTATTTAGCACTTATTATTAATTATTTAATCCATACACATGCAACTAGAAGTTGTAGCACATGACATCCATATGCACCCATGCACAAACACATACTCTCTAAGATATTAACATACTTATAATTTTCTATCGACGTAATCCTTGAACCTTGTTTAGGTGCAAGTGCTAGTATTATAGCTATTTTATTATTTTTTGGCAGCTTCTCTATTAGATTGATAAACTATAACAAATAACCACACACTAGCCAAACGAGACCACCTCATCTTCAGAAACTAATGCCTTTAATGTCAAGCTATTAAGTATGTAAAACTAAACCAAAAAAAAATTGTATCACCCTTAACCTAAATAGCATCTCATACTAATTATAAATAGATGATAAGAAAATCTAATTATAGTAAAAAAAAATTGTCTTTTAAATCCATCCTTATTTAATTATTTTTCTATACTTTCTTATTGTTAAACTTGTTTTGTTTTGCATAAAAACTATTTTAAAAAATATTTACTTTTTAGAAATTTGTTTCTAGAATAATATTATATATTTCTCTTAAACCATATCAATAAAATTAATGAAAACATTTATATTTTCAATTTTATAAATCCTACAATTTATTATCTTTATTTATTTATTTTTTTATTTTTATTTTTATTTTTTTTGTTTGGAGATACCCCCGAGGGGGTCCCCTTGAGCTTAGCGCCAAGGACTGAGGGGTATCCACTCCGCCAAAATCCACTTGGGGCATGATCCTTGCCTCATCCCTTTTTTTGGGTGTCGGGGCTTTGCACTCAGCAAGACTTGATCCCTGGTGGGCTCATTCTGAACCTTTCAACTTCACCAGTAGACTAAGGGCCCATTGACTATTATCTTTATTTTATTCTGATATAATATTAAAACTATATATAATTAGTCGATAGGCTACATATAATGTGAGATTTGAGCTTGAAACAAGTCTCACACTTGCAAACCACTGTTGACTCATTGGAAAACAAGTTTAAGCTGTCGTTTAATGGTAAACCAGCTCCCATTTAATGGTAAAAGCCTCCAAAATATCAAGTGAAAGCCTCCAAAATTTCACTTATCATGTAAAAGTGACATAACTAGCACTTGCACCTAAAAGAAGTTCAAGGATTATGCCGATAGAAAACTATATGTATGTCAATAAGTTAGACAGTACGTGTTTGTGCATGCAAATTCTAGTTGCATGTGACTAGATTAAATAATTAATAATAAATGTTAAATAATGAAATGAAATAAACTTAGGAAAATATAGGTTTTTTCCCTAAAGAAATTAAGTATTATCCGATTATGAAATATTTGCATACATATTTAAAGCATAAAGCAATGCAAATGAAAAAAAAAAAAAGGTTGACATCAAATTGACAAAAAACACTGCAAGTGGAAATAGAATGTTCCCATCTAGTTGTCAAATCAGATAATGCTTAATTTCTTTCAAGAAAAAGTATAGATTTGTCTAAGTTTATTTCATTGCATTAGTTAACACTTATTATTAATTGATTAATCCAGCCACATGCAACTAGAATTTGTAGCACATGGCTTCCATGTGCACCCATGCACATACACATACTCTCTAAGATATTAACATACATATAATTTTCTATCGGCGTAATCCTTAAACCTCCTTTAGATGCAAGTGCTAGTATTAGAACTATTTTATTATTTCTTTCCAGCTTCTCCATTAGACTGATAAACTGCAACAAATATCCACATACTAACCAAACGAGACCTTCGCATCTTCAGAAACTAACGCCCTTAACCCCAAACTATTGGGTATGTCAAACTAAACCAAAAAACAAAAACGCACCCTTAACATGAAGGGCATCTCTTACATAACCCTAGTTCAATTGAAAAGAATTCATTAATATTTGTATTTTAGTTTACATACCCAATAGCTTGGGGTGAGACGGCGTTAACCTGTGAGATGAGAAGGCATCCTTTGATTGTTCTTTGAATACCTCCTTTGCCCATTTTGGAGAAGTAACTGTAATAATATGCTGTCGTTTCTTTCTTCAACAATTTTGTAAACCACAGATTGTGAATGGGTTTTGTCATTTGGATGGTATTTATAGTGTTTTTTTTTCCTCCGCCCACAGATAGGCTACTTGCAATTCCTTTCACGTGAATTTAAATTATTTCGACGGGATTATTGTAAAATTTATTCTTCCTCTTCCTGTTTTGTCGAATACTGTTTTCGACAGTCTGAGTTGGACATATTTTTCACGTTCATAAATGTATCAGCCTGCCAATGGAACTTCCATCAACGGCAGTTGCCATATTCCGAATATGTGGGAATAAATTCGAGCCTTTGATCTTGGTTATTGAGTTTCTTCGTACTAGATTGCTTTTCATAATTTGCGTTTTGGGTATACAGTTTACAAAATATTGTTTTTAATACAAAAGTTAGAAATGAAAAAGCTTTTGAAGACGTATGGGGTCAGTGTAAATTTTGTCACACTATAATCGTTGATCAAAATAGTAGCAGAATTCATGATAGCTGAGCTTCTAGAATCCAAACATGTGCCCTACCTCTCCTCTACCTATCATTCAAATGTATCTAGTATGGAAAATTAGAAATTTTAAATTCACAAGTTTGGCATGACCAACGTTTTTTTTCTTCATGTATAAAGTTCTGATATATGTAAGGAACTTTTTTTGTAAAATTGAATTTTAAAAGACTATTGTGTTATTGCTATCAGGATTCAACTATGTAGTTTAACGAGTCAAACTCATTGACCCATGTTTTATGAGTAGTGGTTCACAAGAACTCATCTCTCATGATAATAAATGGTCCACTTAGCACTCATTGCATCTAGGTGATGCTCACAAAGGTGAAGCACTAGGCCTTCTCGGGAGGTCACCCATCCCAGTACTACTCTAGCTCAAGCACGCTTTTAACCACAGAGTTTTCCCCAAGATTAAGCCCACTTAGCTTGCAACCCCACTAGTTATTTAGATTTGTGTCAAATAATATTTTATATAAATTTTAAGCTAAAAATATGATTATATTGCTATTGTATAATTTAGTTTATTCAACAAGATACATAAAATATTTAACATTTATAAATAATTGTGGCAATAATTTCACAATTTAAACCTCTCAAATCATCATTTCTCAATATTGTCATAAACATAATTTCGATAAAGTCATAAACTCTAACTCTAAACATAGCAAACAAACATGTAATACAAATAAAGGAAAGCCAACTTTTTCAAGGTTGATATAGGATAGTCTATTAATCAAGGATGCTCTTGCATCAAACACTTTATGTAATAAAGGAGTGAGCTCTTGTTCGTGACACTTCTATGAAAATATTTTAGTTTTTGGTCATGGTGACATTTTTTTGTTGATGACAACCATGTTGTATCTTATGTGTTTATTGTTGGAGTAAATAAGTACTCACCTAATAATGAATTGGTCATTGATTAATTATTATTCCCTTTTACTTTATTACACTTAAGTTAAACTTAGGAGTGTATTTTTGTTATTAGATTGGGCTATTTATGCGTTAAGTTATCTCATTGCATAGGATAAAGATATTTGTCACAATATAATCAAATCCTCATCTAGAGTTTTCTTTTTTTCTTTTGTAAGCATTCATGATTGTATAGTGTAATCATACACCTTACAATTTACATTC
Source organism: Sequoia sempervirens (assembly GCA_007258455.2). Classification (NCBI taxonomy): domain Eukaryota; kingdom Viridiplantae; phylum Streptophyta; class Pinopsida; order Cupressales; family Cupressaceae; genus Sequoia; species Sequoia sempervirens. The sequence continues at coordinate 99,249,860 of VDFB02058242.1, read as the reverse complement.
ATTATTCAATATCAAATATTTATGGATTAATCTCTCTCAAAGTTGCATGCACATATCAATGGTTTTTCTCTTTGGATGTGATAGGTTGCAGGTGATTTCTAAGAGTTGTGGGGTTCACTATCAACTCCAACATGGTATCAAAGCACTAGATCTATAGAATTTTGTCCAAATTTTGAGGGATCCAATTTTGAGGGAAAAATAAACTCATCTTGGAGTGAAACGACATCACCATTGAGTTTAGAACAACCAAAAACCTAAAGATCATTTGTCAATTCATTGAATTTAGAGAAGTGGAAAAAAAATTAGCGGCAAGGAATCCCATATAGGAATCAGTATGACCCTACTTCCATTAATGCTCTTCCTATCATTGACTGGTATGAGGGCTTTCAATAAAATTATCTATGGTTATTATTAAAAAAAATCCAAAAAATCATTTTTTGTTTGAAAAAGAAAAAAAAGGTGTTTTGGTACCCACAAGTACTTGTGTCTATAGGCCTTAGGAGCTCATACCTACATGGGCCCCACCCCTTGCAATGGCGACATGTTTATTCCACCACATGGTGGCTAACCCTCCACCAATTTGTGGTAAAATTATCATTAGCAGCCTCCACATAACTACTCAATGACCCCTAAACCTCAACCATTGACTATTAACTATTGGGATGATAAAAAGAAGGATTCCAAGGATAGTGAACAAAACCAACAATTGCTACTTTTTTGACAACAAATGTTTTTAGAATATTCTGACTTGAGACAACATATTTCACACATCAAAAAGGATTGTTTTAGCAACAATAAATTTTCAAGCAATCGAATTTCTTTTTGAAAAAAGGGAATATTTTGAGAATATTCTACCAATGTTAGCATGACGTCAATTGTATGAATGACCCCTTGCCCCACTCCTAGTCCCCATTTTCCCTAAAGGAGCTAGCTTTTTTCTTTTTGGCATAACTTGGTCATACAATGTCAAAATTGGTAAAACAAGACATCATTAGAAAAGTGGTTCCATGTACTTTCTAGTGGTATAGGTCCCATTATCATATTTTATACTAGTATATTTTATTCTCATTCAAAGTCATATCTTCATTGTTTACTTTTGAGCTCATAAATTTTCATTTGTATCTCCAATTTTCATGATTCTTGCAATGCTGGAAAGATATTTTATAGCTCTTCAAATCCATCCATGCACTATTTTTAGAATTTTCTCTGAGTAAATTTTATTATTTTTTGTGAAATCTTTCACATTCTTTTTAATTACTTGGATATCTTAGCACCTGGAAAGGATTTTTTTGTGTGAGATGAATTTATTTGATATGGTTTGCATGTATTGAGGTTATCAATGTCTATTTTTTTCATTTGAGGAAGTATCATGGGTTTTTTATTCATCCTTCTGTAATCATCCTAGAAAAGGATAGTTATGAGTAGATTGATGAAACGACATCCTAAAACATCTCAAGAGGCTTGATTTTTTTAATCTTTATGGACTCATACTTACACCAAATACACAAAGGAGTAGATCAACATGGGGTATTATTAATGATCATATTTCAGGAGTGATTTGTTCTAGTGTTGATTATGACACTATGTGTGTTGCAAACATTGATTATCCCTACACACTTTGGACTAGACTTTGAGAGATCTATGGAGACCCTCATATCTCTCCATTCCTAGAGGTTCATGTTATAGATTGTCTCATTCCTCTTGTAGATGTAAATTTCACATCCTTTAATGATGACACTTTAGAGGAGCTTGAGTATATCATAGTGTGTCACCAAAAAATCTATAGTTGGATATTTTTACGCTCACTTGAGTCTCTCTTATGGACTTTGGCTAGATTTTTCCTAGATTTAATGTTGTAATGTACCCAACACATTCACATTAGGTCTTGGAGCCTTCAAAATCATTAAGACATCTAGGATGTCTTGTAAAAGTGTTGTGAAGTGTTGTAACCCACTTTCACTCTTTTCTAGGACCCTTTCATTATAATTCATTTAAATAACCCCTTTTTATCACTTACCAAGTCTTATTTCAAAGTGTTGTACAGAGTTACAACAAACTCTCATGCTTTTCTAGACTTGTCCTCATTAATTCAACCCTTTTTTAATGTTTAAATGACCCCTTAATACACTTTTTGGCCCTACTTAAGTGTATTTTTTAGAATATTCTCCTTAAAAATTATTTAATGCACTTTAATTTTTGAAACCCAGTAAAATTGCCCTGGTGGGACCAAGTCGCCACCTGGGGTGACTTAGTCCCACTGCCCAGCACAAAAATCAAAATAATTTTAATTTTCTGGCAGGATTTTATTCTCTTAGCCATGAGGTCAGCCTGTGATGTGTTATTTTCTGGAATTATTGGAAAATCAAGTATAAATAAAGGGTTTTTCCTCTCATTTTAGACCTAATTCATCCAACATTCAAGCATTCATTCACTTAATCATCCAAGCAATTAGAAAACATTTAAGCACTCTAAGCATAATCAAGTCATCCATTGGAGCACTTCATTACATATCTTTAGATTTCTACATCAAGGGCTTGGTGAGTTTATGACATTGCATATTGTTTATTCATCATTCTATCTTTAGTTCATTTCATTTCATAGGGTTTGATTACCAAATTAGGGTTTAACCAAGGCAAACCCCTATTCTCTAACCCTTAACCCCTTTTCCCCTCTTCGCATATGTGTTTGCAGGTCTTGTATGTAGATTTATCAAAGAGTTTAGTGTCAAAAGGTGGTCAACAATCCATCAAAGTCAACAAAGCCCTAATTGAAGCTTGGAGACCTCTTTTAGCCCATTTTCTATAGAATCTAAACTAGACACCTGTCAGAAAAGGAAGTGCAGACTGAAAGCTACATAATCCTGCCCTAAATTTTTCGAGATTCCTAGGTGTACTAAGTCACCATCTATGGCGAATTAGTCCCACTACTACGCTTGAAATTTTATTTTTACATTTATGAGTACCCATTTGGTAGATTCTTGTTCTGACAGATTTTCCCCAAAACTAGACTAAGTTGCCCAGCTTGGCATAAGTGTCCCAGTTAGGGAATCTCTTACATAACCCTAGTTCAATTGAAAATAATTCATTAATATTTGTATTTTAGTTTATAGAACCAATAGCTTGGGGTGAGACAACGTTAACCTGTGAGATGAGAAGGCATTCTTTGCCCATTTTGGAGAAGTAACTATAATAAAATGTTGTCGTTTCTTTCTTCAGCAATTTTGTAAACCACATATTGTGAATGGGTTTTGTCATTTGGATGGTATTTATAGTGTTCTTTTTTCTCTCCACCCACAGATACTTGCAATTCCTTTCACATGAATTTGAATTATTTTTATGGGAATATTGTAAAAATTATTCTTCCTCCTCCTGTCTTATCAAATACTATTTTTGACAGTCTTAGTTGGACATATTTTTCACGTTCATAAATGTATCGGCCTGCCAATGGAACTTCCATCAATGGCAATTTCCATATTCCAAATATGTGGGAATAAATTCGAGCCTTTAATCCTGGTTATTGAGTTTCCTCATACTAGAATGCTTTTCATAATTTGTGTTTTGGGTGTACAATTTACAAAATATTGTTTTTAATACAAAATTTGGAAATGGAAAAGCTTTTGAAGATGTATGGGGTCTGTGTAAATTTTGTCACACTATAATCGTTGATCAAAATAGTAGCTATTCAAACATATTTCATGATAGGTGAGATTCTGGAATCCAAACATGTGCCATTGATGGAAGGATTCATTTTCCCAACCTCTCCTATACCTATCAACATCTAATTTAAATTCAGAAGTTTGGCATGATCAATGTTTTCTTCTCATGTATAAAATTTTGTTATAGATAAGAATTTTTTTTTCAAAATTGAATTTTAAAATATTAGTTATTTAGATTTGTGTCGAATAATGTCTTATAAAAATTTTAAGTTAAAATTATGGCTACGTTGTTACTGTATAATTTAGTTTATCCAACAAGATAAGGAAAATATTGATATTTATCAATAAGTGTGGCAATAGTAACTTCATAATTTAAACTTTTCAGATTACCATTTTTCAAGATTCTTAGAAACATAATGATAAAGTCATAAACTCTAACTCTAAACATAGCAAACAAATATGTAACACAAATAAAATAAAGCCAACTTTTTTCAAGGTTGATATACGATAGTCTATTAATTAAGGATGATCTCGCATCAAGCACTTTAGATGATAAAAGAGTGAGCTCTTGCTTGTGACACTTCTATGAATTTTTTTAGTTCTTAGACATGATGACAATTTTTTTTTCATGACAACCATGCGATATCTTATGTGTATATTTTTCCACTTAACGAAATACTCCACATATTCACATCCTTCAATATTATCAACAACCCTACTCTACAAGATATTTTTAATTGTTTCTCCTTATCTTTATAGAATTAGGCTCTTCCAATTTGGTGAATTCTCCCATGGGATTTCTCCCTTTTTCTCCATGATATTTATGCATATATGCTACAATCAAAAATAAGTGAGATATCCAAATTATGTGGAAGCTTTATATTATAGGCATTTATTGATATATTCCTAAGCACCAAACATGGACTTTAGTATCTTCTTCCAACACAAATTGTTGTATGCCTCTCTTGTAAATCATTCTTCTCTAATACATGTACCAAAATTAATTCTTCCTTTATAAATTTATTTTCTCTCCTCTTTTGATCAACATGCTTCTTATACTTCTAACTATTCTTAGATAGAAAAATCTTTGATTTCTAGATGAATATTCTGTATGTGTGTGATAGAATCTATTGCTTCAACATTCAGACTTTAAATCTTATCTTCTAATCCTCAACTCTATTATACCTCTAGGAATACAAATACTTACCACTTTAAAAGACATCCTTTTAACACTCCTATTTATTCAAGTATTGTAGGAAAACCTTGTCTATGCTAAAAATATCCCACTACTTGAAATTATCTTGTACTAAAAACCTCATCAAATCCCCTAGGTTATGGTTCACCACCTCCATCTTTCCTTCAATTTTTTCATGATAGACTAAGACCAAATCTAACCTAGTGTCCATGTTTCTCGGATAGTTCCCTCCAAAAATGACTAGCGAATTTGATTTCTTGATTTGACAAAATGTTCTTTTATGAATACCATGCACTCTCATAAATTCTTTAAAAAATGAACTATTAAAATATATGAAGCATCACTTCTCTTTTTACATTGTATGAAGTGTGCCATCTTGGACAATATGTCAATTACCAAAATCCTTGAGTTGAGCTAATCTATTGGGTTCTAGATAGTCCCAACATAAAATTCACACTTATATCCTCCCAAGGCTTATGTGTTATTAGTAAGGGTTAACACAATTAGATTCCATTTTGACTATTCTCCCTACCAGACTAACACACTCAATATTTTGCACAAAATTATATACCTCCACTCCCATTCTTGGAAAAAGAGTAACCTTCACTCAAGATCACTAACATCTTGTCCACTCCAAAATGACCTTCTAATCCATCATTATGCTTCTATTTGTGATCAAATTCTCTAACACTGGCCCTTGTACTATACATGTAACTATCTCTTCTTGAAAAGAAAACCATTTTAAATAAAATAATCTTAGCCACTACATTTTATTCTTCCAACTGGATTTTATCATGCACTCTAGACATGCCTCTTGTAAATCAACATCTACTAGATACAACTTCATCTCTTTAAATCGTTTAACTCTGGATCTCATATTTATGAGTAATGCACTCGGTATATGCAAAAATATGTGACACGCATGAAAAGATGCCACTTTCTTTTTTATGCCCGAAATGAGCATTTGGTGAGTGCCAAATTTGGTGCTCGCCAAATGGTTTGGATGACCAAGCCTGAGGCTTGGTCATTCCAAACCAAGTTTGGTGAGCACCAAATTTGATGCTTTCCAAATGTCAATGTTGTTATAAACATAAAAACCCAAAGTTTCTTCTCATTTTTATGCTCAACTCATGACCTACGCATTTTCTACTCCTCAACTTGCACTCGCCAAAATACATTGAATTTTTTTCACCTAGAGGTTGTGCAATCTTCATCAAGATGTCACCAAGATGCCGAGGAGGTCAAAGAGGGAAGTATCTCTGCTTTTTTAGTTTCAAATTTTGATTAAATTATATATTGAACTAGCTTTTTTATTAAAATTTGTTTTAATTTCTAGGAAATGATATTCCACCCCCAAATATTGAAAATCCTCCATCACCTCCTCATGAATACCCTCTTGAACAAGAACCATAGAAAATGCCTCATCAATTCCTAGACATCCCCCAGGAACACAAGAGAACATACTAGGGAAAATAGAAAATAAAAAATAGCTTGAGAAATTGATTACAATTCTAAAAGATCCTACTACAAAAAACCCTCTTAGGACAAGCCTTGTTGAATCAATGTAATCTATCGTGTTTCATGTAGGATCAATGAGTGCACAAATTAATTCTTGGTCCAATAAGAGGGAAGAAGAAAAACATTTTTATGCAAATAAACTATCCTATGAGCAAGTAAAGAACAAGAAAATTAACAAATATGACTTGTGTTCCCTCTTCACCAACCCACAAACGAATCAACCCTTAGCAACTGTATGCAAGAGATTCCCTATCAATTGGTTCCACCACGAAGGGATAAAGAATAATTTTTGGGTTAGGTGGTGGATGGTTTTTGACTAGCCTCTGTGCAATAATTACAAGGTGCCACAATACTTTTTAAGGAAACTCTATTGTGAGTTTGTCCTCAATAAGATTTCAAACTATTTTGACTTTATGTATTTCTAGGATAGAAGTGGGGGATCCTCACATGATAGAATAGGGGCACAACATAACCCACACCTAGCATCAAGACCCTTGGGTAGACCTGTGGTGGAGCATGTGGCTATTCCTTCCATTATTAAGGACAGTGTCAAGGTGGACACCTTAGAATCCATTATCTCACTCACTTAGAACCTTATATAGTATGTGAGGTCTCTAGAATAGGGTGATGTGGGTGAGTCTCCTAGGCCTCGAGTTCCAATCGATTTTTCGCAATCTTGCAGCATTGTTTACACTTATGATCCTAAGAGTAGTCAAGATGCGGCTATGCAAAATACATCAGTTACACAAGGGATGGTTATGACATAATCTTTGTTGAATGAAATATTCAATATTGATGCTCAAGTAAATTTGAACAAGTTCATTTTTTTTTTTATTAAATTTTATTCTGAAATGTAAGAATAACTAAATTAGTAGAATGATTATTATGAAAATTAAGGGATAGAGTGTTCATGCTACTTGTAGCATTCCCCTAGGCCCATATTTTATGACATCGTCGAGTCCACAGATATGTAACCAATAAAGAAATATAATTATTACATGTGAATAATTGAACTTTATATGAATGGTTTTCTCATAACTCACTTTGGATGTCAAATATTTTGATGGTGTCCACCTTTGACATCGACACTTTGCAATAGTCATGATTAATGAACTTTCACCCAGGTAACCTTTATTCATTAATGGTGTTGTAAAACAGTGTTAGGTAGTTTTATTAATTGAACAAAATTTGTTGTTTCATTTTCAGATGTTGACATCAAATACTCATCCTGATGTTCGTGCCATATTGGACCATGGTGTTGCTGCAAAAATAGCAAGTTTTGCTCCTTTGATAGAGGCATGAGACAAATTAATAAATTTCACATTATATTTGTTTTTTTATCGGTTTATTACTGAAAATTTTAATGATACTATATGTAGTTTAATTTTTATCTTGATGCTTGCTACAAGGGCTTGTGACTCCAGATCATGAATGTGCCCCTATTATGGATGAACATGTTGATTATTTGAATGCAGTAAGCGATTATTCTATTATATGTCATTTTATAATTCAATTTCTATATATTAATGTATATACTTTTTATTGTATTAGATGGGTGTCCAGAGAATTCTAGAGAGGAGGACGAGTGAGTGCACTTGAAAGACACCAACATCATATCCATCTCTATTCGGACAACAGTCAAAGGTAGCTCATGATTTGTTTCCTTCCCCTAGTGGGAAATGACTACATTAGGGTCCTTTGTTGTATGCCTATGTGGCATTTTTTAATATATGTTTTGTACTACGAATATGTGACTTTTTATGTCCATATGGATTTTTTGCAATCCTATATGACTTTATTTGATATATTTTATACTTTTATCGACATATAACATTGTATGGCCAAGGTATGGATTTTTCGTTAATGCAAATATTTTTTACTATTTTTTTCCATGCTTGCACCACAAATGATTAATTTAATAAATGAATAATTACACAAAGTTCATTTTTAGTAACCGTAAAATTGTTACAAATATCCCAAGCCTCTTTAAGGGGGCAACCCCCTTTACTTTAGACAATATTGGTAGCACAAGCATGTGAATTTTTAAAGTCTTTATCAAATATATTATGGATGAATTTGAGATCACAAGCAATTGGTAACATAATGAAACTAAAAATTATTATAATGCAGCCATAAAAGATATATTAGTGGGTCTAATTCACTATATCACATGTGTAGAGATCAAATTTTCATCCTAACTTACCACATCATACTTTTAGAGTTACCCTTACTTTAGGAATATCATGCTCTATATCCTTGTACATCGAGCTTCCATTGCAACATCTTTACATTTTAGAGTGACCTATGTCCTTACATTTGTGTTATGTATGTTCTCATTTACTTATCTTCACGCTCATCTAGTTTTATATTTGTAGCATCGTAAATTGTCACCCTTGACAATTTCACACTAGATTTTGCTCCCTCCTATGTGCATGGACCTAATTGTACACCTAATTTCTTAAATTATGCATTTCATGGCCCATTTAATTATTTATCAAGGAATCAAATGTATAAAATCAAACTAGAAATTTAATATTTTTCTCCTAACACTTTACACCCTACAAAATAGGACCTAGACAAGGGCGCCCTTGATGACCTTGTCCCCCTATTTTGGCTCCAATTTTTAATATGTCAGAGTCGGAACTTTATTATTTGAATTCCAAATGTCAAATTTTGGATATTGGAATTTAATTTTTGGGAAATTAGAATTATTGCATATAAATACCTAGTCATTGCATCATTTGAAATCTAACAAGGAGAATTAGAAAAAAGGGAAATTATTATACTTCAAGATCAAGTCAAGAGCAATCAAGAGAAAGATTATTGCAGCACTTCATTCTCAAAACATCAATGTCAATTTTTATGTGAGTTTGTTCATGTTTATGCATACATTTTGTTTGTGAGGACTCACCCTTGTAGGTCTTTAAAGAAAACCAATCCAAATTACAATCAAATCTTGAGGAGATGCACATGACTTCAGACCTTCAAGGAAATCAAATCTAAGTGGTGGGTTGCATCTAATTTTTGATTCATCATTCGCTTATCATTTAGCCTCTATCCCTCAAAAGGATAAGCTCTCTTTTATCAATTTTTCCATTGTCGAGGTGGAAACATCAACACGGGTTTGAATGAGTCAAGCCCCTATATGGCACAACCCTTCCTCTCTCTTTGAATGTGTAGGTTCCAGATCTCAAGAAGATTGGAGGAATATTGAAGACCTTTTTATCATTGTTTCATTGAAACCCTACAACTTGACAAGATACGAAAACTCAACTATCTTAGCAACCGACAAAGATATGACAGTGAGATTCAGAAGGAAGAAGCCTCTAATCAGACACTTGAGGACTGTGAAAGAAGATTGCAATTTTAGCTCTCTAGACATAGGCGCCCTAGGTGCACTTGTCCAACAAAATTAGGCTCATATTTATTTGACAGGTGCATATTACTCTGCTCTTTCTAGGTATGTTGTTGAATTTGTTTTTAAAGTTCCTTTGTTATAGAAAAGTTGCATTTTCAGATTAGGTTTTATAGTTTCATTAGGTCAATAAAATAAAATCATTTATAGTTAATTTCCAAGGCATTAAAGGATCATATCTATGGCTGGTTGAATCACCTTTAACGTTGGAATTCAATCTAATGTCCTTGTGGATTTGCATATGAATGTTCTTTGAAAAAGGATTGATGTTAGTGATCTAAGCATTAGACCTAGGATCCCCTTTTTCAATAGACCATTTTGGTGAACCTAGCATATCTTACACTTGCAATTTTTCAAATTTTGTTGTGCATAAAATTTGAAAATTGAATTTAAAACTTAGGTTTTTTTTAAATCTTGGTGATAATTTGTACTTATTTTAAAAAAAAAACTATCTATTTTCATTAGTTTTTCATTATAAAAATTGAAAAATAATATGGAAAAAATTGTAAAAAATTTCATCTCTATTATTTCTTGTCCAAGGTTTATATCTGAATTATTTTCATTGAGAAAATTAATTGCAAAATTATTTTATCATTTATGCATGCATATTTTAGTGAAAAAACATTAAAAAGGTGACAAATTTGCATTGTATTTTCATTCCAAAGAATCAAAAAGGATTACTTTTCTATATTTTTTGAAAAATTCATTCAATTACAATATTTAAATTCAATAAATTATCATTTGAACATATTTAGTTTCTCTAAAAAATCCAAAATTGCATGCATGCATGTGCTTCTGTTAAGGGTGAAAATAGGGTCCGTCAAAATGAATCAACAAAGTGATGGACCACTATTTTTTCTAAGACCCTAAACACCTCAAATTATGCAAAATAAGATGAAAATAACAATCAAAAATGCAATTTAACTATTATAGCAACTATGGGGGATGTTTTTAGAGCATAAAATGTTGTGTACCTAGCTAGAAAGTTATTGTTTTTGAGCTATGGAGGACTCATTCGCCTTTAGTGGCAAATGGGTCCTTTTAGGATTTTGGAAAACTGATTTTAGGATCATGTTCCTTGATGTTTGTACTCTCAAATTCCCTATTGTCAAGTTCTGAAAGGCGGTATGTAATTCTGTAGAGCTCTTTCCATGATCTTGCACTTTGAATGAAAACTTTTGCAACTTTGCAACTTTGACAATCTTGCTCCAAATCTTGCTCAACTTGATCTTCAACATGTAAATCTGCAATCACACACTCAAAGGGAAGAAAAACTTGTTTTTTGTTAGTGAATGGGGGTTTTCCTCAGTCAAACCCCTTGAAGGTAATCAAACCGAATGACGAAATAAAGTAATGAAGCATGAAATGTAAAATATGCAAATGATGTTACCTTGGATGTTGTCTTGTGAAACAAATTTGCAAACTAAAATGTAGTGTCCATGAACAATGTAGATATATAGGATCCTTGAATATTATTTGAACAATGGTTGCAAGTAGATCTTCAATGCTACATCCACCTCTTAGCTCAACAACATGAATGCATGCATCAAACCCTTGAAATGATTATATGACCTTGAATTGCTACAATAAACACTTGAAATCTGCCTTGTAATGCCTTATGAATGCCTTTGAAATGTTGTATAATGCTCTTGTAAAGTATTAGGATGCTCTCTTGAAAATCTTAGGTGAAACTATGCGAATTAACCCCTTATTTATACTAAATTAGGAGATTAACCCCGAAATTCAAAGAATTAAGGCCGACACCAGATCTTGGAAGAAACATTATTAAATTCCCGCCAAAATAAAATTAAAAAAGAGGTGTCTCATTAAGGGAGGACCCAATCACTACCTTGGGTGAATGGGTCCTAGCTCAGTTTTCCAGGACTTAACCCCGGGGGATTGAAAGAGTGATAAAAACCCATTCCAAATCACTAGAAAAAGGGGGGGTCCTGTTAAGGGAGGACCCATTTTCCATCAAGGGTGAATGGGTCCTAGTTCAACTTACCAAGACCAAAATTTTCCCAATGAAATAATTTGTTAATTAAATTACAATTGTCAGGATAGATCTTCAGGAGGTGTCAAAATTAAGGCCTAAATTTGAATTAAAAGGGGGTTAATAACTCCAATTAACCACAATCAATTAAGACCACCTTGATAAGTGTGGAAGAGATTTATAACACTTTATAACACTTAAAAAAGGTACAAATTATGTATATTTTATTTAGAAAGGGGCCCATAAGGCTTAATTAAGAAAATAAATCCCAGAAAAGTGTGAAAGTGTGTTACAACACTTTACAAAACCCTTGCAAAGGACCAATTAAGGCATGTTTTAGTTAAATAAAGGTCCTAGAATAGTGTGAATGTGTGCAACACATTACAACACTACTCCAAGATACCATTAGTTCAGATTTAATGTCAACTATCAAACCAAGCAAGGAAAAGGCTACTTTTTTTGTTACTACATTTTTCCCCCACTTTAGTGAGAGGATGACCCCATGTCAAACTCACACTAAAGTAGACATCCAAGACACTTAAATATGCAACAATAACAAAGATACATGATCATACCCTATCAAAGGCCAAGAAAACTAAACAAAAACAAAGGATCAAGCACAACTGTTTCAACACGATGTGAGATGGTGGTTGTTTGTCCATAACATATGTTTCTCACTCTAGGGTAGTGAAACCTCAGTTTGTCCACTAGGTGAGTTATCCCAATGAGGTGGTAAATGAGAGAATCTTATTAGCCTCTCATACCATACTGAATTTATCCTCTCGACAACTTCGATAAGGCACCACAATGAAAATGCTTTTGTAAATGCTTTTTGAATGTTATGTAAAAAGAAATTGTTAAAGGGGATTTTTCTTTGTTTGTGTAATAGTCTTCCTCTTAGGGAGCATTGTTCCTAATGTCTCCAAGAGAGGACAAGTCAAAAGTTTCAAATCATCACCCATGGGATGCCTCATTTGCATCATGCCATGGCAATAGATCATACACTCTTGGACGACATCAAACCCAATGACACCACCAAGAAAAGGACACATCACGAGAAAAAAGGAAAATCACACCATGATTTTTTTCCAAAAGATGTCATTTATGAATTCCCCCACATTAAAGTGGTTGCTACACCATCACTGTGAGAAATTTCTTTAAAGTGGCCAATGTTTTTTATCTTAAGACATGAGAGCTTTCCTCAAAAAACCCTATGCCAAGTCATGTTTTTCTGAAGCAAATTGTGTCATGAAATAGGAAGGAAGGGTTTCCCCCACAAATACATAATGGATCTATGGATTTTGGGTTAGTATGTATGTGTTACAATGTTGTCATAGAGCATGGAACTACCATCATTCCCCAAATACACATATAAATGGAAGAATGGCACAAAGAGAGAAAAAATAAAGAAAAATTATTTCAGGTCAACATGGAAGAAACATGAATGTCTTGATGCATTGCATCATCCCCAAAAGGAAAACACAAGACAAATGAAAAATTATTACGACATAAAGAAGAATGAAGGTACATATAAAATAATGCACAAAAGAGAGAGGAACATCAAATGAAATATCACGGGGGATCACATTACACACATGCAATCACATAAAGAACAATGAAAAATAAAAAGACTAGTACGACACAAGCGAGTCAACCTAAAGCAAGTCATCTACCTCCCAATCTCGGTCAATACAAATGGAAGGCATGCAACTAGCCAAAGGGACAACATCAAGTTTCGAACTAAGACATGCACCAAGTTCAAGACTCTTTTTAGCAGATTCATCATTTAAGCTCATGGAAGAAGAAAACAATGTATTCAACTCATCATTAGTCACTTGTTCATCAATTTTTGCAATATCAATGTCATCATCTAAGTTAATCATAGCAAGAGGTCAAATAACAATTTCCATGCAATGTTCTTGTTTATGTTGTGGCGAGGGTTGAGAGTCATCATGCATTGCTTCAGGTAGGTTTGGATTTTGATTTTATATGTTGTTGTTTTCTTGATTTTGCAATCTACAAGCAATAGCACGACGTCTACTTCTACACTCTCTAGCACCTCGATTTCATTTCAATTTATTATCAATTTGTTTTTGTGCAAGAGTGGGTTTTTCAATCATAGGTTCCTTCTCTTCCTTGGGAGGACTAGAAGAAACAACAGGAGTTTGTTCAACCACTTTCTCTTTGACTTTGTAAACTTGTTTGACTTGAGGAGGGACAACGAGATTTCTTTTAGTATCTCGTGGTCTCTTGTGGTAAATTGTAGGAGGTTGTTCTATAGGTTGTTCTTGTATGTTTGGAAGTGTTTTTGGTTTAATCATTGTCTCATCAAGGATAGTTGGTTCAACCATAGGTTGAGGCATGTTTCGAAGGGATAGTTTCACTATTTTATTTGACTTGAATTTTTTATATGATTTGAAAAAGAAATCTTCACGAGGCTTGATAGGTTCCATAGGCTCAGGCCAAAAGTAATCTAGTGAAAAATTCCCTTTTTCCAAGGCAAGATGGAATCTACTATGATGCACATTGAAGATGGCATTTCCAAATGGAAACTTTAGATATTTATGCACAACCGAAGGGACAACATTCATGGAGCAAAGCCATGGATAGCCTAGCTTCACACGAAATTGGTCTGATTGTGGAATGATGGAGAATGAGACTGTTAATGTTTTTGGTCCCACTTTTAAAGGGATATCTATTGATCCTATCGTAGGGAAAGCAAATCTATTGTGTGTCTTGATCCATGCTTTCGGGTTATCATATGTTTCTTGATATAGCTCATGCACATATAAGTATTCTTATGTGATCACATTCTCTCCACAAATGGGATCAATCAATATCCCATTAGTGGGCTTATTATTGATTCATCTAGCTATGTAAAGAGGACCATCAGGTGCATGTTTAGGTATGTCATTTTGTGACAAAGCAATGTTAAGAGGTTGTCTAGTCGAGCCCTTATGAGGTCTAGCTTTGATAAATGTTATCAGTTCATTTGCACGGGATGTTGTTCAATGGTATTTGTATTGTCATCATGTTCATGTCAACATTCATCACATTAGTCTTCATTTCACTACCTTTGAGAAATAAGATATTGTGCTTAGGCATGGGGTTTGTTAAGATTTGAGAATTTTGATTAGGAGGAGATACAAACATATTACCTTGATCATTCACACCTTTGATTAGTAAATGATTAGAATCAATAAGGTCTTGCACAAGATGTTTAAGATGCTTACAATATTTTATACTATGTCCATTTTTTTTGTGGTAATGACAATAAGCATTTTTTCAAAAGCCTTTGGGTAATGGTATAATAGGATCACATTCTCTAACAGGAGGTAAGGTAAGCATGTTTTTTTCAATAAGTTGCAACATGATATTGTGAAGAGTATCGGGTAAAGGAGTGAACTCTCTCTCCCTTTCTCTGAAAGGAGTTTTCTTTATAGCAGCCACTTGATTATTGTTTTTTTGAGTTGTTTGAGGGGTATTTAACTGTAAAAATCCCTTATTTTGTTTCTTAAAATGTTGATAATTGTTTTGAGTCATGGGTTCGCACTTTTCAAGATGACTAGAGGGATTTTTCATATCACAGCCACCAGTCAAGTTTTGATGGTAGCAAAGGGTTGTACATAACTATCTAAAGGATGGAAACCTCAACATTTCATGTTTTCTTTGTGGTTTATCTTGTAAGTTGGAAATGAACATTCTTTGAAGATCAGCATCAAGAATCTTAATGTTCACTTGTGAATAAAGTGTTTGATATCTTCCTATGAAATCGATCACTTTCTCATCCTCTTTTTTCTTTCATGTCATTAAATAAGCAAGGGTCATCTTGGGACCCGTGTGAATATGGAAGTGGTTGTAAAAGGCATCAATGAGTTCATTGAATGAACCAATTGAATTGTTCGGTAAAGAGGAGAACCACTCTAAGACAGTATCTTTCATGGATCTAGGGAATAGCTTAGCCAACAGCTTATCTTCAAAGATGAAATCACTACACAAGGTTGTGAATGTAGAAACATGGCTTACAGGATCTCCTTTCCCACCATATTTCTCAAATCAAGGGACCTCTATTCCTTGTGGCATTTGTGCTCTTAATATGTCGATGGAAAAGGGTGTAGACTTGATGTATTGCAAAGGTTGACCATTATTGTTCTGTTGTAATGTTTCCACTTGTCGTTGAAGGGATGTCATGGTTTTAAAAAGTGAGTTAATGAGAGGGCTATTTTGGTTATAAATTTGAGGGGAATAATGTGGTGTAGTGTATGTATGGGGAGGGATAGTGAATTGTAGGTTATCGAAGGTGGATTTTTGAGGCATTATTGGGTTTGAAGCATTTCCTATGGGAATACCTATGGAAGTGTATATGGTGCTAGTAGGTATGATTGTTGTGGTTGGTTGAATGGTAGTTGTGGGTTGGAATGTTGTTGTAGGTTGGAATGTTGTTGTAAGTTGTGTACTAGTGTATATGGGAATGGATATTTGTATCGTGGAGGATGGGATTGGAATTCCACCTTGGATTTGAGTAGACCCCAAAGCTTGAGAGGAATTGGTAATGGTAGGGATGGTGTTGGTAATGTTAGGGACATTGGTTGTAGGAGGTGAAGTCATGGGAAATGAAGTATGAAAACTATGATCCATGTAGGGTTGATTCTCAACACTATCAAAAAGAGAGTTAGGAAACCCAAGATCCATGGTGAGTGAGATATCATGGGATGGCATGAGCCTCGAACTACATCTTATAATAGTATTGTGAATGGGAAACCAGGTTGTAAATCTCTTAAAAACTTTACAACCCTAGTGTGCAAACCCTAGGATAGCAAAGGGAAAATGCAATAACCTAGAATGAAATGCAATTTTCAGAGTCTAAGCAATGCAATTTACTGATTAAACAATGTAATAAGCTAAAAATGAAACATTTTGATGCAAATTTGAACTTTTAATAATGCACTAAAATGAAGCAATTTAAGCTAAATGTGATGAAATTAATAAAATAGCAAAGCACGAAACTAAATTAGAAAGATAATTGCACCAAACAAAACCTTAAAAAATTAGATTTTAATGTCCTAAAAATGTAAATCTATAGCTAACGGGGACTCATTCACCAATAAGGGAAAATGGGTCCTAGTTAGGTGTTTCTAGGATTTTTGTGTGGAATTCGAAGTAAATTTTGATTCTTTTTCAGTTGCCAGAAGGTTTGGGTCAGACTTGATCAGGGACTTATTCATCAGTAAAGGCGAATGGGTCCTGGTTAGGTATTTTTAAATCATTTTTTAATGATTTGCAAGTTCTTAGTTATGTCTTCTGGTCCAGGTTTGAAATAGTGAGCTTCAGCTTCATATTTTCAAGAAATTTAATGTAAAAATGCATTGAAAAGATGAAATGCAAGACCTAGGTTGAAATGCAATTTTGTTTTTATTTTCAAATGCAATTGTATAAGGTCTAAATGAGATGAAAAATGACTGAATTGTTTTGTAATTTTCAGATTTAGAAAGATACAAAACAATGCAAATCTAAACCCTATATGATATACAAGATTTTAATGCAAAACAAGCAACCCTAAATGAGATCTTAATTCAATGCAAATCTAAATGCAATGAATGGAATATTTTAACTTAAGATGCAATGAGAGACTCCAAAAATCAGAAAATTGCAATGTTGAATATGTCGAGTTCACCAAATGATGTTAAGGGTGAAAATAGGGTCCACCAAAATGAATAAAAAAATTGATGGACTACTAATTTTTGTAAGACCCTAAACACCTCAAATTATGCAAAATAAGATGCAAATAAAAATTAGAAATACAACCTAACTGTTATAGCAACAATGGGGGATTCTTTTAGACCATAAAAGGTTGTGCACTTGGCTAGAAAGTTGTTTTTGAGCTATGGAGGACTCATTCGCCTTCAATGGTGAATGGATCCTTTTAGGGTTTTGGAAAAATGATTTCAGGATCATGTTCCTTGATGTATGTACTCTCAAATTCCTTGTTTTCAAGTTCTGAAAGTCGGTATGCAATTTTGTAGATCTCTTTCTGTGATCTTGCACTTTGAACAACTTTTGCAACTTTGCAACTTTGACAATCTTGCTCAACTTGATCTTTGAATTGTAAATCTACAATCACACACTCAAAGGGTAGAAAAACTTCTTGTTTGTTAGTGAATGGGAGTTTCCCTCAATCAAACCCCTTGTAGGTAATCAAACCGAATTATCAAATAAAGTAATGAAGCATGAAATGTGAAATGTGCAAATAACGTCACCTTGGATGTTGTCTTGTGAAACAAATTTGAAAACTAACATGTAGTGGCCATGAAGAATGTAGATATAGGATCCTTGAATATTATTTGAAAAATTGTTGCAAGTAGATCTTCAATGCTACATCCACCTCTTAGCTCAACAACATGAATGCATGCATCAAACCCTTGAAATGATGATATGACCTTGAATTGTTGCAATAAACACTTGAAATATGCCTTGTAATGCCTTATGAATGCCTTTGAAATTCTCTATAATTCTATTGTAAAGTATTAGGATGCTCTCTTGAAAATCTTAGGTGAAACTATGTGAATTAACCCCTTATACTAAATTTGGAGATTAACCCTGAAATTCAAAGAATTAACGTCGACACTAGATCTAGGAAGAAACATTATTAAATTCCCGCCATAATGAAATTCAAAAAGGGGGGTCTCTTTAAGGGAGGACCCATTCTCCACCTTGGTAAAATGGGTCTTGGCTCATTTTTCCAAGACCTACCCCCAGGGGATTGAAAGAGTGATAAAAACCCATTCCAGGTCACCTGAAAAAAGGAGGTCCTTTTAAGGGAGGACCCATTCACCATCAAGGGAAAATGGGTCATGTTAAGGGAGGAAACATTTGCCATCAACGAAAAATGATTCATGGCTCAACTTACTAGGACCAAACTTTTCCCAATGAAATAATTTGTTAATTAAATTACAATTTTTGGGATAGATCTTCAAGAGGTGTCAAAATTAAGGCCTAAATTTGAATTAAAAGGGGGTTAATAACTCCAATTAACCACAATCAACTAAGACCACCTAGATAAGTGTGAAATTGCTTTATAGCACTTTACAACAATTAAACAAGGTACAAATTATGTACATTTTATTTAGAAAGGGGCCCATAAGGCTTAATTAAGCAAATAAGTCCTAGAAAAGTGTGAAGTGTGTTACAACACTTTACAATACCCTTGCAAAGGACCAATTAAGGCATGTTTTAGTTAAATAAAGGTCCTAGAATTGTGTGAATGTGTAAAACACATTACAACACTACTCCAAGACACCATTAGTTCAGATTTAATGTCAACTATCAAACCAAGCAAGGAAAAGGCTAATTTTTTTGTTACTACAGCTTCATATAGAAAAATTAGGTTTTGGTGCATTTCCATAAAATTATTAACTTTCAAATATGAACCTCTGAGACATAGGACCCTAAGACACTATAGATCAGTCCTAAATTTTGAATTTTATAAAAATTCCTACTAGACTAGGGTACCTTGGGCACCCTTTTCGAGTCATTTTGGGCAAAAAAAATTGTGAAGATTCCTATGGGCATCCTCTGTCCAGATCTAGTTCCTATTTTAGAATTCTATTTTTTAAACCTGTTTGGTTTTTCTAAAACATTTCTAGCTTGACCCATAGGGCATAACACAATTTTCTCATTGCAAAAATTGTGTTGTCATAATTCATGTTCTATTGTCAGATCTTGAACTAAGCATTTTAAAGAAATTTTGTTAAAAGAATGTGAAAATGAGATTATTTCTCCTCTTTTTTTTATTTTTCATTGATCCCTCTCCCACTATCTCTCCTATGTGTGGGGTTATATTGGTGCAAGAGAATGTAATCATTGAAAATCATGACAATTATGTTTATTATTCTCCTGATATCTCACCTACTTGTGAAGAAGATATCATTGTGCTAGAAGATCCAATCATTGAGCATCATGAGAATCTTGTTTTTTTCTCTCCCAATACCTCTCCTACTTGGGAAGTTATTATGACACAAGAGGGTGAAACCATTGATACATTTATTTCAAAAGATAGTAAGATGGATGGAATAGATAAAGATGCTAAGGTGGCATTAGACCCCCCATCGATAAAAGATCATCAACAAGTAGTTAGTTCTGTTGAGGTTATGAATGCACAATTAACATTTAGATCTCTTTTAATTATTGGGCCTCCTAATACTCCTCTAATTATTGTACCTTCTAAATCACCTCTCATTATAGGACCTCCTAAACCTCATGGCCATATCTTAAACTTTACAAAACAGCTCACTAGTAATCATGTGTCGCAACAACCAAGTTATCACGCAGTTGCTCACACATATAACATGAAATAATAAGCAAGTAAAACAAACACCAACATCCATCCCATTACCTCAACCATATCTTCCACTAACACCTAATATTCCTCAACGTAGTGGTAAATAATATGATCTTGTTGAGCAACTTTGTTATACTCCAACCAAGATCTCCCTTTGGGACTTAATTCAAACATCACCTACATACCATGGGATGCTCCAAGAGGCTTTATAGAAGATTGATGTCTCAACTTCTATCCAACCGAACAATGTATCGGCCTTGTTTGACTATATTCAAGTGAAAATTTTGGGTATTACATTCCCTCAACATGAGTTATGCTCACTTGAGGTCCAAAATAAACATGAAGCCTTAATGAGAAAGGTAGTCATTAATAAAACTAGGGTTAGGTGTACCCTCATAGATAATGGATCGAGTCTTAATGTTTATAGCATTGATCTTCTAGATAAAATGGGTATGGATGAAAATCTTATAGAAACTAATGATGTTAATATTCATGGCTTTGATAATGTTAGCAAGCATCCATTACGGGTGATCACACTACCCATTAAGGTAGGACCTGTGGTTTTTCCTACCCCTATCCATATCATGTGAATCATAGGAAATAGGGTTGGGCACCTTTTGGGAGATGGAACTCAAGGGACCTATTTCATTAAAGGAAACGAAGATCCCTCAACCAATTGACTTGATTGAGGAATGGGATAGGGTTAAGATGGTTTCCATGGGTGTGATTAAATGAAAGAGGGAGTTCACAACTAAGAAAATGCTTAGAAAGAAAGGAATGAAAGAAATATGCAAATCTAACTATATGACCTAGAAAATGGAATTTGAAAGAATGTAATCAGACTAATAAATAGAATAAAATAGAGAAGTACTTGGAGAAAGGAAGATGACAAAGCAAGGCCTAAAAACCATGAAAATGGATGCTTTTAAGGTGTATTGGGACTCATACGCTAGACTGGGTGATTTAGTCCCAGTATAGGGTTTATGGGCAGGATCTACAATCTCTAGGAGACTAATTAGTATCCTCTAAAAACTGGTAAAAAGGTAGCACTGGGACTCATATGCCCAGACTATTACAAAGTGTCTTGTTTTGTCGTGAAGTGTCCCAAGAGTAGAATTCTGAAGCAAAACTTTGTGAGCCTCTGAAGATGGATCAAATAAGCACTTTCCCATTGGTTTTATGTAAATTGGTTGGATATCTTGCTCTAGATCTAAGTTTCCATGAGCCTTGGCAACTTTTCATGACAAATTTTCTAACTTTGTCATTTTGGTACTTTTGAAGGCTTCAAACCCACTTTTTCTTCAACCTATAAACTTGCAATCACAAAAAGAGAGGGAAAGAATGTGGTTTTGTTAGGGAATGGGGATTTTCCTTGGTCAAGCCTTGTTTTGGTAATCAAACCTTAATGACAAATGAAGCATGAATGAAATGAAATAATAGATGAAATAATAGAAACTTGTTTGAAACCTTGTAGATCTACAAACAAGCATGAAGTGGCCTCAATGAATGTAGATATTGATCACAACACTTTATTAGAAACAATGCTTGAATGGTATCTTGAATTGATCTTTAATGTTGCATCACAACATTAGCTCAACAACATGCATGATGCACTAAGTCTTTGACATGATGAAATGACTCTTGATTGCTACAATAATCTTCTATAAATATCCTCTTGAATTCCTTAGAAATGCTCTTGAATTCTCTTGTGAAGTACTATTGATTTCTTATGAAATTCTAGGATGAAACTATGTGAAATAACCTTTTACTTATACTTGTTTATGCAAAATTTCCTAGAATTACAACACTACAAGCCGACATCAAATCTAGGAGAATAAAATCCTGCCAAGAATTTGATTTAAATTAGGTCTTGGTTAAAGTGGGACTCATACGCCAGTTGTGGCGTATGAATCCCAGTGGCTTAAACACTGGACACAAATTCCAAGAAGTGTCTTGTTTAATGTGAAATTCAAAATCAGGTCCCAAGACCTAGGTGGGAATCATATGCCCAAGGTAGCGTATGAGTCCCAGATCACCAAATTTGGAACAGACAACCTCAAACATTGAATTATGATTGGTTATTTGATAAATGTCACAATTATCCTTAGAAAAATGCATTAAATAAGGCTTGTGGATGCAAAATAGGACCAAATAAGGCATAAAGAAACCCAATTTTAGAAGGGAGGGCCCAAACAAGTGTAAAAATGTAGAGGGATACATTTTTCTACACTACATCATGTCAAGACCTCTTTCATACAATCTTCTCCTAGGTAGACCATGGATTCACACCATGAAGGGAGTCCCATCTACTCTTCACCATAAAATGAATTATGAATATAATAACAAGATATATATGGTTAAAGTAGATGAAAAAAGCTATGATTCATCAATCCAAGATGATCATAACACTTCCAACTCACTTAATAATTTGATTCCAACTTCAAGGGTAGAACCTATACATATTGAACATAATCATGATTGTATTCCACCTATAACAAAACTCTTAGATGATGATTGGGGGTCATTAGATTTTATACCTTGTTTCAAAGGGGAGTCTAAAATCTTTCCATCAAAATCCAAAGAGTAAAATACCAATGACGATCATGATATTGCTCCATCTTCGAACGCATGTTTTGGTGATGATTGGGGTTCATTAGATTTTACACCCTCCTTTATGGGAGAGTACAAAATCTTATAGTCTAAACCTAAAGAGTTTTGTTTTTTATCTTGTTCTACATCAACACATTCAAAGACATCACCTCATGATGATGATGGGGTCTCTTTAACTTCTATCCCTCATGAGTGGAAGATGCCTAACTTTAAAAAACTTAAAAAGGATTTGCATGCTCGCAAAAGATCCAATCCTTCTCATGAGCATGTAGATATGATTTCTTCATCTAAGTTAGAAGGATGTTATGGGCTTGGATACATATTTCTTTCTAAAAATAGATATAATTCAAACATGGAACAAAATGATAAGGATCAAGTGAAGTCTATACCATACTTTTCCAAATAGGGTCTAGGTTTCCAACCTTCATCACCATCTTCATCAAATGCTTTATCATCTACTCTATTTATGACATCTTCTGGTAAGCGAGCAAGATTTTCTTCACGAGAGAAATAAATTTCTTCTACTACTAAGCAAGAGAATATTTTGTCAAGGCCTCTCAAAGCTTGCTTGATTACTCTTCCTCTAAAAACATGAAATAAATTTTATAACAAAAACTCATTTTGTGCATATCATCGAGTGCATGGTCATTCTACCAATGAATTTCATGCCTTGAGTAATAAAATAAAAAAAATTAGTGATTGTGGCACTGCTCTCTCATGTGTGGATGCATCAAATCCTTCTAAGAAATAATGATCTCTATTCTATGGTGTTTCTCCTCACTATGTGGCATTTGTAGCTTTATGTGTTTGATCATTGTCATTTATGGTGGTACAATCTTAAGTTCAACCATATTACATTCATGGCAGCAACATGATAGTCTCTTGTGTGGTTTTGTTTGCATTTTACACTTGGAGGCCAAGGATAACTAGCTTTGGGAGATGCACATTCTTTTCAAGGATCCCCTCTTCCCTTTTTCTTCCTTAAAATACCAACATAGCATGTATGTTCAAATTTTAAGGGGGGGCATAAATCACCCCTATCCATTTTGTCTTGTGAGATTTGACTTATTGGAATACCCCTTTAGTGGTGGTGTTGTTTATAACGCCCCTTGAAGTGTGGTTATCAATTTTTCCCCTATGAAATTAAGCATTTGTTCATCCCTCATGGTGTTAAACTTTTTGCACCCCCTAAGGTGATTTTTGTGTGCTCCTTGAAGCATGGTTAGCATAGTCCTAGCATAATGGAGTTTATTGGTCTATGAGTTTAAGAGAATTCTCAAAATGGCCACCTAGCATAACGCAACTTGCTTGCTAGTGGAGCCATGTGTTTCATGAGTGTCATAGCATAATGCAACTTTCTAACCATGTAAAACCCATCATATTACATGGACACCTAACACAACATAGATTGCTAATTAGTAGATCTATGTATCTCATGAGTTATTTAACATCCTTGTGAGAGCACCATTTTTTTTAAACAACACATTGGATGGATGCCATTTGGTATTGAGCCAAATTTAAGACTGCTCAAGGTCTCTTTTCCTTATTGACTTGAATCCCTTTAGTACTAACCTTGTGTTTCTATGATTATTGTATGTTATGTGTTTGTATCATTTTTGTATTCATGTTATGTTTGCATTATATTATATTATGTGTCTTCATTATGTATGCTTCATTATTTTCATATTGCATTTCACCCCACATGTGTGTTTCTTTTCCCTTATGTTGGTTTTCCATGGGATATTGAATCCTAGGGTCTTGTGCACTCCTCCTAGATTCATTGACATCCTATTACTTCAAAATTTGGATAATTGAACCCCTCTTGGCATTTTTCTACTTTAGTGTGAGTCTAAGTGTAAGTCCATACTCTCACTAAAGTGGGGGCTAAATGTAGCATCATAAATTGTCATCCTTGACAATTTCACACTAGATTTTTCTCCCTCCTATATGCATGGACCTAATTGTACACCTAATTTCCTAAATTACCCATTTTATGGCCCATTTAGTTATTTATCAAGGAATCAAATGTATAAAATCTAACTACACATTTAATTTTTTATCATGATACTTTACACCCCATGAAATATGGCCTAGACAAGGGCACCCTTGGCGACCTTATCCTCCTATTTTAGCTCCAATTTTTAATAAGTTGGATTTGGCACTTTATTATTTTAATTTCAAATGTCAAATGTCGACTATTGGAATTTAATTTATGGAAAATTAGAATTATTGCATATAAATACCTAGTCATTGCATCATTTGAAATCTAACAAGGAAAATTGGCAAAAAGGGCAATTATTATACTTCAAGATCAAGTCAAGAGTAGTTAAGAGCAAGATTATTGCAACACTTCATTTTCAAAGCATCATGCCAATTTTTATGTGAGTTTTTTCATGTTTATGTATATATTTTTTTTGTGAGGACTAACCCTTGTAGGTCTTCAAAGCAAGCCAAGCCAAATTATAATCAAGCCTTGAGGAGATGGGCACAACTTTACTCCTTCAAGGAAATAAGATATGAGTGGTGAGTTGCATCTTATTATTGATTCATCATTTGTTTAATTTGATTGTTGATTCATCATTTGTTTATCATTTAGCCTCTATCTCTCAAAAGGATAAGCTCTCTTTTATCAAATTTTCCATTGTGGATGTGGAATCACCAAGATGGGATTTGACTGAGGCAATCCCCTATATGGCGCAACCCTTCCTCTCTCTTTGAATGTGTAGGTTCAAAAATTGAAGAATATTGGAAGGAATATTGAAGACCTTTTTATCATTGTTATAGTGAAACCCTACAACTTGACAAGATATGAAAACTCAATTATCTCAACAATCGACAAAGATATGACAGTGAGATCCATAAGGAAGAATCCTTTAATTAGACACCTAAGGACTATAAAAGAAGATTGTAGTTTCAGATCTCTAGACATAAGTTCCCTAGGTGCCCTTTTCCAACAAAATTAGGCTCAAATTTGTATGAAAAGTGCATAGTACTCTACTCTTTCCATATTTGTTGTTGAATTTTATTTTTCAATTTCTTTTTTACAAAAAAGTTGTATTTTCATATTAGGTCTCATAGTTTCAATAGGTCAATAAAATCAAATCAATTTCAATCAATTTCCAAGGTATTAAAGGATCATTTATGAGGTTGACTGACTCACCTTTAAGGTTGGAAGTCAATCTAATCTCCTTGCTAATTTGCATCTAAATGTTCTTTGAAAAAGGATTGATGTTAGTGATCTAAGCATTAGACCTAAGGTCCCTTTTTTCAATAAAACAATAGTCTTTGGTTGTTTTGTTAGCATGATGATTATTTCTACATGTATGCACAAATAATACATAGATATTAGTTCATAAAATTCAAGGATTGTCATGTCTTCATTAGGATTGTCTTAGCCTCATTGTTAGGATTGTCATAACTTTCTTAGTCCAGAGTCATAGGTTCATTAGGAATACATGTTACATTCTTAGGATAGTGATAGGTTCATTAGAATAGTTATTGAAACATAGAAAAAGAGGTTCACTATCAATAGGGTATCAATGATGAACCTAATTTTCATTAGGGATGTGTTTCATTCAATTATGAAGGCCAATATACCAAAATAACAATCAGAAACTAATCCTAACTGTTATAGCAATGAAAAGGGGAGTTTTTAGAGCTTGAAGTGATGTGTACCTTATAGAGAACTTATTTTTTTTATGCCACGGAGGACTCATTCACCTTTAGTGGTGAATGGGTCCCTGTTAGGGTTTCAAAAACCAAATTTTGGGTTTTATTCCTCTCAGTCTACTCTCCTAGATCCCAGGTTTTCACTGCTTCAAGCCCTACTAAGGACTCATTCACCTTTAGTGGCAAATGGATCCTTTTAGGGTTCAAAAAAATGACTTCTTATTTTTGTACTTCAATGTATGCACTCTCATATCCTTGGTTGTCAGCTCCCAAAAGTCTAAAACCAATTTTGTAGTGTCCTTTCTTTTTACTTGCACTATGAATGACAATCTTGCAACTTGACAACTTTGATATTTTTTTCTTCAAACTTATTCTCCACTTGATCTTCAACCTATAAATCTGCAAATACACATTCAAGAGAAGAAAAACTTGTTGATTGTTAGTGAATAGGGGTTTTCCTAAGTCAAAACCCTTGTAGGTAATTAAACCAAATGATGAGATAATGAAATTGAAGCATGAACATGAAATATGTAATGTTGATACCTTGGATGTTGTCTTGGAAGATAAATGTGCAAACTAACATGAAGTGGCCATGAAGAATGTAGACCTTGATCTCAAACATGATCTGAAACAATTCTTGCAAGTAGATCTTCAATACATCCACTATCTTAGCTCAACAACATGCATGATGAAATGATCTTGAATTGCTGCAATAAACTCTTGATAATCTTCCCTTTAATGTCTTCTTGAATGCTCTAAAATGATCTTGTGAACTCTTGGGAAGCTTCCATAATGATTCTTAGGTGAAACTATGTGAATTAGCCTCATACTTATAATAAATCAAGAGATTAACCCCAAAATTCAAATAATTCAAGCCAACATCAAATCTAGAAATGAAAATTATTAAAATCCTGCTAGAATTAAATTCAAAAAGGAGGTCCCTATTAAGGGAGGACCCATTCGCTGCCTAGGGCGAATGGGTCCTGACACAAGTTTCCAGGACCATACCTTCGGGGGGTGAAATAAAATAAAAAAACCCATGTAGAATATGTAAAGAAAGATGTCATGTCCCCAAAATTGTAACACCAAATATGACATATTAAAATACGAAAAAAAAAATCCAATAAATATCAAAATATAAATATAGGTAATCACAATCTAAATATTATTATTATAATTATAGTTATCTTAAATAATACTATATAATTATAATGTAATTATCATAACTACTAATTATAAATATCATAATATTATAATTATAAAAATATAATATTATAATTATAAAAATATAATATTGTGATTACCAAATATAAATACCAAATATTATAATCATTATAATATATTAAATGTGAAATACATAAGATATCAATGTAAAAGATTATAACACATTGAAATAACATAATATATATATGTATATTGACTTTAATGATTAGAATATGAAATAATAAAAATACAAATAAATAAAATATCAAAAATAAAATAATGGACATAATCTAAAAATATCTTATAGTCACAATTATCAAATGATCCTTATAATTATAATTATCCAATGATAATATTATCATTAAAATAAACATAATTGTCAACATATATTAATGTTGACCAAGATTATGAATTGAATCTCTAAGAGGCAAACGATTCCTAAAAGTTAAGATTGCCATGACAAATAAAGATTAAGTCAACAATATTAGAAGGAAACAAGGCACAAATTAGAGGCAACAATTTTATGAGAGAGACACATCCTTGGGAAAGGACTTGACTCAAGGAAAATATTTAAGAGAGAACATCTTCAAGAAAAAAGGATCGGGCCGGAAAGGAATAAGGTCTATAGATGGATCAGGAAATAAAGAGGTAAGTATTTTTTCATAAAATTAAATAAGAAGTAATAAATGCTTATGTATTTAGGAAATGAAATATGTTAAGTACGTTGTGAACTTAGTGTAGAAGTTGATAATCCAACCTCACAGATCCCAATGAACACCTGCAAGTAAATAACCTATCACCAAAGGAGATCAAGAGACACAAGAATGGTGCTTTGCAAACATGAAGCAAAAGATGCATTACCCGTGAAGATTAATAATTACAAAGTGATCAATCCTTAAGAAAGGATATCAAAACCCTAAAGAGAACCCTAGGATAAGGATTAAATTAGCATGTAACAAGTGTCAAAATCATAATGATTGAGACAACATGACTAATTTAATAATGCATAAAATAAAGATTCCTAAGTTTAGCTTAAGTGAAATAAAGTAAAGGTGACTTAATTAATTAATCAATATGATTAAATTAATTAAGTAAAGAACCTATTACTCTAACACCCCCCCTTAAGATGAACTTAGGGAGAAGCTAAGAAACTAAGGAAAAAATGCATGAAAGCAAAGATGGGTCCTAGCAAACAAGGCCAAATGAGGTACCCATGTACAAATGTAAAAGATCTCTCACAATAGGAGAAAAGGAGAAAACCTCGTGGGAAAAAATCCTCTCCAAAAGAGAGAAATATAAGTGAAAGACTAAGAAGCCTCCAAACAAGAGTGAAGGATGAAGAAACCTCCAATCAAGAAGAAATTGTCCCAAAAGATAGGAACAAAGGATGAACATGAAAAACATCATTGAAGCATGAAGAAGTTGCAAACACTATCGTAGAATGATTGTTGAAATGCTGAAAACAAGAATGCAAGAGTGTCCATATGGTAAGTGCTCCATCTCACTAAAATGTACAGGTAACTAGCCACTACATCCACCTAGTACATAGGAACAAATACTGTATACATAGCTCACTCCAACGTGAAACTGAAGAAGCATTAACACCAATAGTAGAAACCCCCCCATAATGCTGACAAGGGAGAGGTATGACAGGTACACTGAAACTGAATGCCTGAAAGTAGTGCATGAATAGGAACCAAAAAAAATTGAAGGTGCAGACATGAAAGTACAAGCAGATATAAAGGATGTGAAAGTCCTTCACTCTTGTTTGTAGCTTCTTCATGCTCTAATAACATGCAGAAGTTGATAATCCAACCTCACAAATCGCAATGAACACCTGCAAGAAAATAACCTGTCACCAAAGGAGATCAAGAGACACAAGAATGGGGCTTTACAAGTATGAAGCAAAAGATGCATTACCCATAAAGATTAATAATTACAAGGTGATCAATCCTTAATATAGGAGATCAAAACCCTAAAGAGAACCCTAGGATGAGGATTAAATTAGCATGTGACAAGTGTCGAGATCATAATGATTGAGACAACATGACTAATTTAATAATGTATAAAATAAAGATTCCTAAGTTTAGCTTAAGTGAAATAAAGTAAAGGTGACTTAATTAATTAATCAAGTAAACAACCTATTACTCTAACACCCCCCCTTAAGATGAACTTAGGGAGAAGCTAAGAAACTAAGGAAAAAATGCATGAAAGCAAAGATGGGTCCCGACAAACAAGGCAAGATGAGGTACCCATGTACAAATGTAAAAGATCTCTCACAACAGGAGAAAAAGAGAAAACCTCGTGGGAAAAAATCCTCTCCAAAAGAGAGAAATACAAGTGAAGGACTAAGAAGCCTCCAATCAAGAAGAAATTGTCCCAAAAGATAGGAACAAAGGATGAACATGAAAAACATCACTGAAGCATTAAGAAGTTGCAAACACTGTCATAGAATGACTATTGAAATGTTGAAAATAGGAATGCAAGAGTGTCCATATGGTAATTGCTCAATCTCACTAAAATGCATGGGTAACTAGCCACTGCATCCGCCTAGTAGATAGGAACAAATATTGTATGCATAGCTCACTCCAACACGAAACTAAAGAAGCATTAACACCAATAGTAGAAACCCCCCATAATGCTGACAAGGGAGAGGTATGATAGGTACACTAAAACTAAATGCCTAAAATTAGTGCATTAATAGGAACCAAAAACATCTAAAGGTGCAGACCTGAAAGTACAAGCAGATATAAAGGATGTGAAAGTTCTTCACTCTTGTTTGCAGTTTCTTCATGCTCTTATACCATGTAGAAGTTGATAATCCAACCTCAGAGATCCCAATGAACACCTGCAAGCAAATAACTTTCCACCAAAGGAGATCAAGAGACACAAGAATGGTGCTCTGCAAACATGAAGCAAAAGATGCATTACCCATGAAGATTAATAATTACAAAGTGACCAATCCTTAAGAAAGGAGATCAAAACCCTAAAGAGAACCCTAGGATGAGGATTAAATTAGCATGTGACAAGTGTCAAGATCATAATGATTAAGACAACATGATTAATTTAATAATGCATAAAATAAATATTCCTAAGTTTAGCTTGAGTGAAATAAAGTAAAGATGACTTAATTAATTAATCAATATGATTAAATTAATCAAGTAAACAACCTATTACTCTAACACTTAGATGTTGATGATTGGAAAATAAATTAGTAATTTAATAACAATTGGTCATTGATAAATATATTTAAATATATTATGTGGGACAATTATATTTAAATATATTTATGATTGATAAATATTCAATTAAGGATTGATAAATATATTTACTAAATATAGTATGGTTGTTGTATATATTGTAATTCATACATTTGATAAATACATTATTGAATGCAATTTACACTAAGATACTTATCTAATCAATTTGATCTATTGATTTATTTGGAAATGGATTCATGTTTCTATATTTATTCTCATGGTATAGTTAGTGCCTTTATGGATAACTATTTATTGCAATAATCATTACATGCAAGTTGTTGGTATTATTAAACAATCGTGTTGATGGTTGAGAGGAAGGAACCGATGGGTTGAGCAGATACTAGATTTCTCCTCTGGGTATGCCACTCCCCAGATTCGATGACTAAGCATCATTTCATCGGCCATCGGGAGCCAAGGGGGTTATATCCACTCTTGGCCTTAGAGAGAGCATCTACGGGCCTCCTATGGATATCCTTCCTCCAAACTATCACATGGTTGGATCAGCTTGAGGAACTCTCCATCATAGTTAGGAGAGGATGAGGATGGATAAGGAAAGCAGATACAAGTGTATCCACTAAGTATCCCACCTGAAGGGTGGAATAGTCTTGGTCAGGCGTTCTTGTCACTTGGGGCCAAGGGGTGGGTAGTCTTGGTCAGACGCTCATGCTCTTGGGCTTAGATGGATAGCTTCAGGCAGGCTTATCTTTCCCATCCAATCCCAATCTATGATTGAGTTACTTTGAACATGATGTGGCTTGTCTTATGTAATTGTATTGTGCAAGTAGATAGGAATATTCCTTTTATGTTTGTTATGCTATATGGATAAATAATATTTTTTATGTGTTTTATATTTTGTTACTATCTAACATGGTTGCATGACCAAAAACAAGATTTATCTTTCTCAATGCATTTAGTTAATAAGTTGTAACCCTAACTACACTAACTTATGTTTCTAGGGTAAGAATTAGGGTTTTCTAAAAAGGGGACATTACAAAAGAGGGTCTTATAGAGGGAGGACCCATTCACCACTTAGGGTGAATGGGTCCTAGCACCAATTTCTAGGACCTTGATTTTTCCCAATTAAATGTTTTACAATTTGAATTTGTTGAAAGGCACAAGACAACTGAGAGGGGGGGTGAATCAGTTGTCACCAAATACAATCACAAATCTAAAACACTTATCAACTTCTCATCCACTTAATTTTGTTATTAAGTATGAACATGAAATGAAAATAACAAAAAGCAATACCAACACAAGAAACACCAGATTTACATGGAAAACCCAATAAGGGAAAAACCACGATGAGGATTAACTCACAATATAAAGTAATTCCAAAACTGAATACAAAGAGGCTCACTGTCAAGGGCTCACTACCCAAAATATAAAGCTCACTGCCTACAGAAAGGACTCATTTTCCAACAAGGAGGTTCACTGCCTATAGATACAAAAGATAACAAAAAAGATCCACCACAACGAGTTACACACATCTGCAACCTTGATTAGAATATTATAGGCACCATTAGCTCACTGCTTTCAGGAATCTGACACATTAAAGTACTTTTGCCTCAATCCACTTTTGTACACTCTTACTTCTCACACTTCTGGCATTCTTGATACATTCAATTCATAACATCTTGACTTGTATTTATACCATCTTCAACCTTAGAAACTTTCTCCAAGGTTGGCTACACACGCTTCATTTTATAAATTCAAATTAGGTCAGCAACTCAACATTCCTGCGGTGGAAGAGAATGAGAGTGGACCAAACCAACACTTAACCAAGACCCAAAACAACATCTCAGATCAATCACACACTTCCTTAATTGATACTTATCCTTCGCATGAGGTGTAGACACCAGGTCAGACAAACCTAATGAAAACACAAATGAACTTTGAAGTACACACTTCCACAACAAGAGGATAGTATGTAGACCACATAACACACTTTTCCAAACATTGGAACACATCTTAGATGCCTTCAAACTCATCCGCAACAAATACAACAATCTTCATACACAACACTTTCCACCAGTTCATCTGGACTTCACATACACACACAACAACTCTAAAACACAACTTCTAGAGCACCAAACCACAAATGCCTTTGCCAAAACATAGATAACATCATTACCAACCTTCTACTAGATCTGCAAAACCTAAAACAAACTAGTGGAGGACTGCGAAGCAGAAAGATTTCTCCCAGTCCACAAACAAACAACTTTGTCAAACCATTTCACACACCGGTGAACACAACTTTCACACTCCATCAAACCAGATGCTCTAATCTAGGATATATCACCCAATAATGTCCATGAATAACACTTCATATCCACACAAACATAGGATCAACACAAAAGAAATGTGGAGCACATACCAGAGCACATTTTGGGCACATACTCAACTTTGTCTTCACTATTTCTCAAAAGCACTTGGCAACTCATCATATCAACACACCTACAACACCATAAAGATAGCTCCATGTACTCACAACATCTCAACAATATCTCAACTATACACGCACAACCTACAATCACCTAATTCATTTCTTTGCAATATCATGTACAGTGTTAACATCAATGACAACACCACCATACTCACTCACTGGTGTCAAGATAGATCCTCGAAAGGTGTCACAAATAAGGCCTTTGAATTAAAGGGGCTAATTAACTCTAATTAACCACAATTAATTAAGAGGACCCTAGCTAAATGTGAAAGTGTGTTACAACACTTCACAACACCATAAATAGGGTA
Source organism: Sequoia sempervirens (assembly GCA_007258455.2). NCBI lineage: Eukaryota > Viridiplantae > Streptophyta > Pinopsida > Cupressales > Cupressaceae > Sequoia > Sequoia sempervirens. The sequence continues at coordinate 99,216,253 of VDFB02058242.1, read as the reverse complement.
CACATTAAGTATATTTTATTAAAAGGGGTTTAAGATCACTGTGAATGTGTACAACACACTACAACACTAAACCTAGGCAACATTAGATTAATTCAATAACAATTATTCCCAAATTAAGGAAAAGAGATACTTTTTATGTTACTACAATTATAACTTCATTCGGACAATCATAGGCTATTTAGGATAGTCATATGTTTGTTAAGATAGTCATAGCTTCATTGGGACTATCATAACTTCATTAGGACAATCCTAATGAATGTAAGACAGTCATAGGCTCATTACGAACTATAACAATAATACTCAAATGATGAAAAAATGATTGTGTTCTATTTTTGTAATATGATCCTAGAGGATGAATAATATGATTTTTGTGACTGCCCTATTATCATGTTCATGGTCACTATCTAAAAGATTATTTTTAATGGTCATAAGATCTCTTAACATTTATAAATTTGAGATGAACTTCAAATGTGATGTCTTGTGCTTTCCTTTTTGGAGACCATTGTCTTCCTACTATCCAAGATGACTGCTCTCCATTTACAAACTTGTGATGCTTCTCTTTAATTGTGCTATAGACTATGTATAGTGATTGTCATGCATTTTCCACTTACAATCTCAAAGACCACCACTCCAAACCTGTACACATTTCCCCTTTCTATCTAATGACTGTGACTATCATTGACATCATTCCTTTGAAACTATTTGAAACTATTTGAATCTATTATCCCCATCATCATCTCTATCTTCTATTTCATTGTCACTTTTGCCCAATATTTAGGTCTTGTAAGGAATTTCCTCATTATTATGAGGAAAAGTCATTTAATTTTCTTGATGACTATCCACTAAATCCAACTCTTGTTATCCAAAATACTAGGCCCTAAGTGGTAATTCATTACAAACTATCCTTTCACCTTTAATATGCATGTTCTTGACTTTGAAATTTTCCTATCCACGGTCATAAGCATTAGCAAACCTTGTCATTATCTCTAGATCTTCCATTCAAACCCTATAAAATTTTGTCATGCTTTTGTGTCATATATTGCAATGAGTGTCTTCTATCTCATAAAGGATTGTCCTATTGACATCATATGCGACTTCCCTTTTGATGTAGTTACTCCCCTTTGTTTTGTTAATGGTGACTGTCCTTATGGAGGATTTCCTTCGTCATTGTGGTTGTTCTCTTTCACTTGACATTGCACTTTCCATGTTTCACTTTCCTTAGCATGGTGATCCATTGCTTTTTGACATTTGTCATGTTGACTTGACTGTCCAAAGATTCTTTGATGAATCCTTATCATGGTCTATCTTCTTCATGACAGTCCTCTACTTATACCGTCCTTACATGGTAACAATCATCCTTTTTTTTAACTATCACAAACCTACTCTTGGCATACCCTATGTCAATATTTTATGACAATTGTCCTAGCATCATGATATAAGTGTTTGTCCCCTATTAATAGCAGATCATTATCTTCATGTTTTGTCAATGTTATCTTCACTATGCTTTTGGAACTTCATATTGACTGCCCTTTCATATCAAAACCATCTTAGGCCTATAATCTATTATCTTTTGATGCTACCAAGTCCCATAAATATGATTATACAACATCAATATTTCATAGGTTATCTTCATTTTCTTATGACTATCCTAGGTTTTGGATCTCTAGGAGTTATAATGCAGATGATGCTTGATGAGAGGCTTGATGTTGTTTTTTAATAGTTACAACCATTCTTAGACAACTGCAAGGTGATAGGAGCCTACTAATTACTAAAATTTGACTAAGTATGAGAAATTATAAGCTCCTCCAAAACCTAGAATTTGTATTATAACTTCTAGAGATCTAAAACCATTCTTAAACATCCTAAAACTATATACATGAAATAAAACTTAAAGTATAAAGAAGGAAATGTTCATATGTAAATGTCACTTATAATTAAATGTAATGTTGAGTTCTCTCTTAGCTTTCTAAACATGACAATTTTTTCTATGTTTCGATTATCTTAAGATTTTGATCTTTAATCTATTTTGCTAGTGTCTCCATTTTTTGTTAAAAACAAATATACAATATTTTTCATTTCATTTTTTACCCATTCATGGAAATTTGAAAGAAATTACATTTTTACAAACTAGAGTATTCTTTATACATTAAAAAAAAAATGATTAGTTTCCAAAATAATTAGGGGGCGCATGCTCAAATTTTTGGTTTTTAAGATGTGTCCAATTTGAAAATTAGTAAAAAAAAAATCATATATTCATTAACAAATTAGTAGAAAGATTGAGCATATACTATAGCTAATTTTTCACCAAAGCATTTTTCAAATACAAAAAAAAAAAATTAATATTTTAGGGCAGGCCACCCCAAATGATATGTTATGGTTTTTTGATAAAAACATGAGCATTTTGTGTGGCCCCCTATTTGAACCCCTTAATCTCCACCATTTAAAAAAAAAAAATAGTAGTTTAGAAAGTATATTTAGAGAAATATGACTCTTGTTCTTGTTGCATCCTCAAATTTTGATTGTAACTATCTTCAATTTATCATCCAAGGTTAGTTTTTCCTAATTTAAAAAAAAATAAAAAAATAAAGTGACCACTTAAAACCCCCTTTTGACCCCCCATTTACATGCACATACCTATTAGTAATGTGAAAGGATTAGTTGCATTAGATGAAGCTCAAAATTATTAAACATGGACAATTGTTCATCTATTAGTACATGGTTCATTTCAAAACATATTATAATTGATCATAAATAGTGTAATATTATTAATATTTGTATAATGTTTTAAATAAGCTTGATGATACTATGTGAAAAGGTCAAATCTAGTTTGTATAAGATTACAGTGTTTGATTTCTAGTGGCAAGGATGTCCTAAGTGATCACCAAGTCCCTACTTAATACACTATTCCATGATATAACATGTTTTCTTTTTACTAAGCCAAGATAAGGTTGTCTACATTTAGTGTGTCTTTTCCTTTGATTCAATTTACAATGTAGTAAGAACAATATTCCTTATATTTTTTTGAAAATTGTATTTCAATTTTTTTGTGGGATTTTAAATTAGAATTTAACCTTATTCTTTCATGTGCTTGTATTTCAAACATTTAATTTCAATAAGGTCTAACTTTTTAAGGATCCAATTTTTTTACATTTAGACAACTTTTTCCCAAAAGGAAACTTTGCATTACTACAATTAAAGATTTACTGTGTAGCATATCAAATAGATTTGAAGCCTAAACTTCCTTCTACTAAACATAAATTCTAGTCCCTAAATACTAGACTTATTCAATGCATTTCACATGCATGTATTTGTAATGGGGTTGTAAATATACTTGATGGTGTAGAAGATACATTCCATGTAACCACAACCAAGCCTTTCTATTTTATTTATCCATATGAAGTTTCAGAATAAAAGGGGAAAAGTTCAAATGATTTGGAAAGGAGGTTTCAAATTCAAGGGTTTATAGAAAAACCATATAATCTAAATACTAGGTGTGCTAATACACTAAAAAAATTACCTCCTACCTAGGATTTTTAAGGATTTATATTGCTTGTTGCATCCATAGAAATTTAAAACTCAAAGCATTGATTCTGAAAACTATTTGAGGGTATAGCTAAGTTCTAAACCAATTTAACATTGAATTGTATAATATATAAATATGTCCATCCTCTTAAATTCTCAATAAGTAGTCCATCTACCCACTAGAAAAAATAGGTGTCCTACCTAAGAAAAAATATGACAATGTCAAAAAGAATTCTTTCAAGTTTTATGGATGTGCAAAAGATGCATGCATTTAATGCACATAAATCATTAAAAATTTTGAGCCAAATCAATCCCACTTCACTAGAAAGGGTAAGTTCTATATTCTCTAACAATATGTGCATCAAGGTCCTTGGTACTCATATCCTCAAAAAAAAAATTCCCTTATTCTGATGCCTCCTACTAGTCCTATGAGTAGTAGATGGCAATGACATTTTATGATCGTAATTAGAGTGTCAAAAATATGCAATGTTATTCATTCTATGCCTACCAATAAGCTACTTTATTACACTAAGCTACACTTTCTGTTATGAAAGAAAGGAATTTCTATATGTTTGACATTATTATGAATCTTATCTAGTTTTCATGTGTTACTAAATGTTTGCCCTTTTTTCTAAACTTTGCACAAAATTTATTAAGGATATAACTCGATGAAGGGGACTCTAGTTCTTTTATGAAAACATCCCTTAAATATTCTAAACTATGGTAGTTCAAACAAAAACTGTTTTATATAAAACTTTATTTTTCCCTAACATTAAAGACTAAACAATTGCTTTAAAAAATAAATATTATTCCTACACTTTAAATATATTATTTTGAAGAAACAATCCATTTTTGACATAAATATATAATTATTTAAACCAAGCCCCATGCATGATAAACATGTTCTGTCTTTAGAGATGAAAAAATATGAATATATTCAACAAATTTACTAGAATCTAGATCAAAAACATGCATTTTTCACAAATAGTACAACTAACAAGATATTTTACTTACTCAAAAGAAGAAAAATTTAGTCTACTATAAAACCCTCATCCCTTATATTGTGTGCCCCTCTCCCTTATGATTCAAAATCCACAACCAATTTAAAAATAAATAATAAACATTCCAATGACAAATAAATTTTTAAAACATTTGACAAAAACCCATATCTACATTGAAGGCCTCTCAAAGAATAAAGAAATCTTTCCCTTGTAGGGTTTAGGATAAACCCAAAAGGCACTATTCTTTCTAAAAATAAATAACTTCAACAGAATTTCCTGATAGTGATACTCTATTTCTTTTCATTTTTTCAAATATACAATAGTTATGGAATACTCTGCTATCGCCTTTCAGTTCAGTATCAAAAGAAATCAAGAAGAAATAGCTCCAATAAAGTTTCTTAATAAATCTACCATCCATCTTTTCAAATGTGCATAGATAGCTTATGGCATCTCAATAAAGATTGTATTTTGTTCCCTGTTGTTCAATATCAAAATAAATCAAGTAGAAATAATCCCAGTGTCTTGATACTCATATATCAATCATCTTTCCAGCTAGTCATACTTAGCTTGTGGCATTAGCCTTATCAAAAACTGTACACTGATTTAATTGATTTGGTTTGGTATGTGTATTGACAGAGTTTCTATTGCTAGTGTTTGTATACATCAATTTGTGTTGGGACCTTGAGAAAACACAAGTTCTTCTGTCTTCAGCACAAGGGAAAAATATGCAAATCATACAACCCTGAAATTATGGTTTTGAAACTCACAGAAGGAGTAAGGTCATCTGGGTTCAACCTCTTTGCTAATCCAAAGTCTCCTGCAGATTCATTATACCAATGTCAATTGTGAATATTCTTGACTTACACAGCAAATCAAGCAGCTTTCTCTCTAGCGAATTTGTGTCAAAAGAGTTACATCTCTCAAGTCTATTCCAAGGAGATCAAACTTACCAATACAGACATCCTGCTCCTTTGTCAAGAAACTATTTGAGCACTGCGAAGAAATTGGCACACTACAATCATGTTACTGTTTCCCAAGAGAAATGTTGAAACAAGCACAGTCCCTTATTAACTAACCTTCAAATCTCAATGAAGGATATGATTTGAGTGCAGATAGTCCACTAAAATAATAATCAATTAACTAACCTTAAATTCTCAATGAAGGATATGATTTGAGTGCAAATAGTCCACTACAAGAAGAAGCTGTACAAACCATTTACAGAGTTTCTGCTAGAAAACATGAAGCCAGTTTATAAATGTACTCAGAGATCAGAAAGACAAATTGCATTTGGATAAATTGTTTTTGAAGTAACTTGACTTTCACATGATTACTACTGACTTATTCTGAAAATATACTCTGTTTTCCTTTTTCATTTTCTCAGCCCTGGTTTAACCATACCATTTTAAATCAGGATTCAGTCAGGCATTTAAAAAAGAGATGATGCTAAAGACATATGACGAGCAAAACTCTTTCACAGGCAGGGAAAACTTACATATCCCCACCTTCACAGTAATCTATCACAATACACAAATAGCAGCCCTGCCAAGAAAAAATCAAGAAAAGCATCATAAATTTTGTATTATAAGAAAATTCTAAACAAGTTCCCATAAAAATGCCACCTTAATATTCAAAAATAAGCCGCACTGACTGAAAAATGTTAATAAACCTGCAATGACAAAAAAAATGGAGAGGATATTACTATTCATTGCCATATGGTCCTTTGGAACGTGATATCAAAACTTCATCTCCAACAATTTCAGCTACCAAACTTCTACCATGTGACTTCAAAAATTGTAAGAGTAAGGTTTTAGAAAACACTACTATAACCAAGGTAAGTAGTTAGCAAACTCAAAAGAATAATCATAATAATATGACTTTAGTATAACAAAAACAGATTTAAGAAAGCAAGAATATCTAAAGGGGGGTCACTGTCAAGCATATATTAATGTAAAACATAGCCACATCAACAATGACAACACTAAAGGTGAGACCACAAATGATTCTCAGAATACACTTCATGAGAAAAAGGCATAGAGAGAATATCCTACCTGAAAAATGGATGAAACTTCTGTTGCAACCAATTCAACATTGCACTCTGAGAGCCTATTCAAAAGACCTGAGAAAACAATGGATGAAAATCAGCAAAAAAACATTGTGAAAATAAGTAACTCCTGAACTGGTATCTCCCATTCTTAAATGCTTTCTTTTTGAGTAAATCTCTTTATCAGTAAGAAAGCACCCAAAATCTGAAAAAGCAAATACAAAAGACCAGCCCGTTTTTAGTCCCAAAACTGATGATGACATTTCTTTACGTGGCCAACAAACCTCTGATGTGCCACCGTGTCTATTGCTAGATTAGCTCTCTCCTCCGGATTAAAATAGTTTTAAGTGTAACATTGCCAGCTTGCTAAAAAGTTAAGTTATAGGTATAGAATAGCTCTGTAGAAATAAGGCGTTATCTATTGAAAAAGGGCAATTTGCTCTACTAACTTAATGCCAGAAAATAACTCCTACATATGTAACTAGAGCTTGCTTTTCCATTTAATCTGGTTGCATTGCCTTGGTGCACAATTAACTTAATGGGAATTGTAGTGAACTTTAAAACTAACAGACAACTAGCATACGCACAGGCTATAAATTAAATAAGTATATTCCTTAGACTGTAGATCTTTTTTGGGCCAGAAAAAAAAGGGAATTTTATACAACCAAAAGTTTTAAGGTGAGAATTGATCGGTAAGAGCACAACAAAATGAATAGAAAGAATGGTGATTGAGATAATGATCTTAACATAATGATAATGCTCAGATTTATTTCTTTAGCAGCTCTCTGTACTGTCATTGTCGAGTGTGAGCAAACTGAGGTCCAATTTGTTGTAGCTCGAACTTTTTGATGGATCCAACAATATCTTTTAGAGTACCATTGTATGTATATGGAATTTTTTTGAGCATTGTGATGATGTTTTTCATGGAGGGCTTCACAAACTGCCTGTAGGGCTCTGTTTTGCTAGAAATGGTACCGTGATAATGGTAATAGTAGGCCCATATCCTGCGCCAAAATGGGAGCTTTAGAACTAGGCATGTAAATGGAGTAATGCACAAGATAAGGCATGAATTGTTTTCTCTGGTAGGCATGACTGCAAAATGTGGAAGCACAGACAAACCAAGTGAACTGTTTGACCAAAAACCCCATATGAAACGAAATTGATACATATAAACATTTTCAAACCCTAGCTTAAAATTCATAAACAAAATATGTGTAAACACCAGAGTAGATTGACATTTTGCTTCAACAATTTTTTCGGGATCAAAATGAATGTTTAAAAAAATCCCAATTTCTTGAGCTTTTGCCTTTTTGAAGGTAATTAATGGAATATAAAAAAATCTCAATTTTCTGCAGTAAAAAGACTTTGATACATATACATATTCAAAATCCTAAGATTTAAAAATCATAATCTGAATATGTGTAAACATGTATAACAGCTTGGCAGTACCCAGAACCTAGCACCCCTACTTGGTAGTACCCAGAATCATAATCTTGGATGTTTGGACACTTCCTTGCCTGCAGTACCCACAACCCCTCCTTCTTGTCCTTAGTAACTCTCACGTCGGTCTGTAACTCTTAAGAAGAAGTCACCATTTGTTAAACACACAAAAAACATAAATATTAAACTAGATGCCTCAGCAAAGAGCATATAAGACTGTGACCTGCAATAATAGACAATAGAAACAAAGTCCAAATAAAAATAAACAAAAATATAAGGTTTCCCTGGAATGGAGCAACCCCAATGCCTCACTTTTTCCTGGACTATCTTTGCAAGATCCTTGGTGAAGAAACTATAACTACCCTGTTCTTAGCTTTTGAAGAAGACCAACCTACAACTTTCACAGAAAGAGAGATGCCTGTAAAATGAAATCCAACTGCCACAGCCACGGAAGAAGAAATGGGTAAGTGAAAAGAACGAGAACCAGCTGCCACAGTCAGGGAAGAAGAAATCGTTTAGTGAAAAGAACACTATTAAGAGCGAAAACCATAGTACAATCGTCTCTCAAAGAATACATAATGCTAAGTATTCAAACTGACCCTACGACTGGCTCTCACTTTACACAGCAAATGGCATGACCCTTCCAAAGCTGCAACAGTGAACTTGGAATAAGAAAACATCCGCTGCAAACATGCCTCAATCTAACAACGCCACTGAATTAGAAGCTACAGACTTTAAGCGATAGTTTACCTACAGCTTCAAATGCTTCACCTTCTTCGTAAACAGAGCACAATCCAAATGCATATCAAACGAATGCAATAGTAATCTGCCGTGCATTTTCCTATGCTTCCAATAGCACCGTACTGTATCCAGCAAACGCATTTAATGTCAAAATATTTGTCCAATCTAAAATTTATCTATGTCTTCTTATTTTCCTAATTTTCTTAAACAAAAATGATTTACAGAGCTACTCCCACAAATAGAAAAAGAGATAAATGTTAATTTTCAAATATAAAAATAAGTTTTAAAATTCAAACTATACAAATAGAAAGTAATATGTTAAAATAAGAGCATGTGATTGGCCGATGCTACATAAAATACATATGGCTCGAATGCAATAGTAACCTGCCTTAAACAGGAACTAAAAATATAGACCCCTAAATGACCAATAAAACCCAAGTTCATAACTCCCATAACTCCGATAATGCTTCAACACTACAAGTCCATAACTCCCATAAAAAACTAAACTAAAATGAAATGAGCATTAACCAATGGTCATTCAGGAAATAATCTCATCATTTCCAAGTAATAACTCTATTGAAAATAAACACCTGATAGAACATTTAAATTCAGTTCCCCTACTTTGATATCTTCAATGCATTGTGAAGATGAAATGAACCATCCATTGGCTCTCATCAACAAGAGTAATGAAACCTCTGTATGATCTCTCTATGCTGCCTGCGACGCCATTGTCTCCTCCCTCTTATCTTTCTTTCCACCACTGCCAAAACTTTAAACAAAAAAAGGTATTTGTGTGATGTTGACAAATCTAGAGCCTTCAGAATACTTACATCTGCTGCAATTGGCGAAATTCCTCTATCCTTCATGATTTGATGCATGCCCATAAAGCTTTGAGTACAGAAAATAAATAGAAAATGACTGAAAAGGGTCAAGCCATCAATGTGTCAAGTAATTTCTACGTAATTCGGTACAGGACGAGTCTGTTCTGGATAAATATCATGGAAAGTGTGACAGTGGAGATGTAACAGGTATATATATTATTATCCCACATTCATTAAAGAAAGTATAATATTACACATTATATATCCGAAGGCGACTGGCAATTGTGTCTTTGAATAAACCCAAAGACTGCAGCAAGTCTAATAGACACTATTTCGAGGGTGATGATAAGAGATCAGTCTTGCATCCCATATGCATGATATCTATCTCGTTCTAGGCTGACTCGAACAGCAAATACAACGTGGCAATTTTGTTTTTATTTATAATTTCAAATTTATTTATTCTTTTTAACATTCATTTTAATTTCTATTTTGTTCTTAATCAATAAGACATGAAGTAAATGTTACCCTCTAGGTGTATGGTGTTAGATTTAATTTCAATTTGTTATCTTGCTAACACTCATTTGTTTTTATGTATAATTTCTATTTTGATTTTAATCAACAAGGTATGAAGGAAATGTTACCCTCTAAATGTATGGTGTTGGGTTTAATTTATATTTTATTTATTGTTAATACTTATTTGCTTTTATTTATAATTTCTATTATATTGTTAACCTCATTTGTTTTTATTTATAATTTCTATTTTGTTCTTAATCGATGAGATATGAAGTAAATGTTACCCTCTACATGTATGGTGTTGGATTGGGGCATACTTATCCCTTGAATAATAATTGGACTTCTTTTTCAAACATAGATTTTAGGATGTGTTAGTTTTTTTGGAGGTTAGTATTTATATTTTGGATCAAGATTTCGTTGTATCTAAAGAGTGGAGTCTTTGGATTTCAATTTGAGTTGAGTTCGCTAGTTTTGCCTTGTTCTTTTTTTGGATCACATTGCTATTTTTTAAGCCATGTTGTTAGCCTCCCTCTAGGGTAACTTAAGCAGCACATACAAATGAGCATTTTTGTTTATATTTATATGATCATCTTTTATTGTTAATCAACAAGTTATGGAGTAAATGTCATGACCTCTAGATGTTTGATGTTGGGTTGGGGGCATGCTTTCCTCCTAAATAATAACTGGGCTTCTTTTTCAAACAATAGATCTTAGTATGTGTAGCTTTTTTTGGGTTGGCTTGTATAATTTAGATCAATATTTTTTTGTATTTAATGTTAGGAAGGGTGTATTAACCTTGCTCCTATTGATATGATTTCAAAAAGTGTGATTTTTGTGTTATAAAATAGAAAAACTCAATTTCTAGGCTATAGAGTTGATTTTTGGCCATAATAATATTTTGGGTTGTTTGGCACTACCCAAAAGGGTGCTTGTTGTGCAAGTCTCTTCAAGCTCTATAATTAAATAAATATGTCCAATTAACCTCTTGGACCAAAAGTTATGGCCTCCAAAATTTTGCATAGAAATATAAAAATGTGGATACATAAAAGAGTTGTAAGCAAGAGTTAAATTTGTTGACCAATTTATAATTCATGTGTTATAACACTGTAGTGTCGAAAAATGTCATTGGTGACATTTTCACACTTGTTTGGGCCCTCCTTATAAAATCAAGCTTAATGATACCTTGACTTAGTGTTGTAATGTGTTTAACACACTCACATTAGGTCTTGGGCCCTTGTAAACTAAATAAACTTAGCTATACCTTATTTAGAGTGTTGTAAAGTGTTGTAACACATTTTCACACTTTTCTAGGGTTTTGTTAAATAATTGGGTTGCTTTGTGCTTTAATTGGCCTTATTTTACATCCACAAGCCCCGTTTAATCCTGACATAAATCAATATCCAATCATAATTCAGGTGTTTTTAGGTTGTGTGACCCAAGTTTAGTGATATAGGACTCATACACCACCTTGGGCATATGAGTCCCACCTAAGGTTTTGGGTCCCGATCTAGATTTTACACCTTTCTAAGCATTTTTTAAAATGGTCCCATAATTTATGCCTAGTGGGACTCATACACCACCTTGGGCGTATGAGTCTCGTGTGGCCAAAAATCAAATTTAATTCAAATTCTTGGTGGGATTTTATTCTTCTAGATTTGATGTCGGCTTGTAGTGTTGCAATTTCAGAAAATTTGGCATAAACAAGTATAAATACAAGGTTCTTTCACTCATTTTCACCTAAGCATTCAAGAGATCATCCTAAGCCTTCAAGTATTCATGCATTATAGCAAATTGGACTTCATGAGAGCATTCGAGAGTCTTCAAGAGTTGATTAGCAAGTGTTTTAGAGTATTATTCAAGCATCAAGCATCATTCCAAAGTCTTTGTGCATCATTTTTTTTTGAGCTAACAATTGTGGTGTAGGGTTTCATGATTCAAGCTAGCATTCAACTCAATATCTATCACATTCAAGCAAGAGTCAAGATCTACATCCATTGGAGTCATTTCATACATGTTTGCGGCACTTTATTGCTAGGGTTTGGTGAATTGCAACATTACATTTTGTTCATTATCCATTATCTTTTCCTATTTCATTTCATTTCAAGGTTTGATTACCAAAACAAGGTTTGACCAAGGCAAACCCCTTTCTACTAACAAAACAACATTTTTCCCTATCTTTAGTGTGTGATTTGCATATTTAGGTTGAAGATACATTGAAGAGAAAGTTTAGAAAAAGTTGTCAAAGTGTTTAAATTTTTCAAAGTTGTCAGCTTGCATTAGAGATCATTGGAGAACATCTACAGGATGCAAATTGAAGATTCAGATCCAAAAATCGAGTGGAAAGGACAGAGCAGACATAGAAGAGCAGAATCAGACTTTGAATTTCTAAAAAACCCTAACTGGATTGATACGCCACTTCTAGCGTATGAGTCCTAGTATAGGTTAATTTCTAGATTTTTGCAGATTTGGAATCTACACTACCAGAAACCTATTTCTACCCAAAATCCCTAATTTGGGACTAAATTGCCCAGATTGGCGTATGAGTCCCAACATGCTTTAAAATTAGTGGTTTCAACATTTCAGGCCTTCATCCAATCTTCTTCAGGTTTCTAGGTGCACACCTTTCATCTCTCATCTTTTCGTTTTGATTTACATGCATTTTTAGGTCATTTAAGTGAAGTATTGCATTGTATTAGGTTTAAACATTAGGTCCTTCATTTAATTAGTCTTTCCAAGCCCTAGCTTGGTGGTGAACCCCTCTTTAGTCTATAATCAGACCCTAGGACAACCCTATTGCAAGATTTCTTTCTCCTTTGCATATCTTAGATTGAGATCTTTAGGGTTTTCCTTGAATGAGAGTGTGTGAAGATTGTTATTCTATCTCCCAAGTATAGAATCAACAAAATTCAACCTTTCAAACACATCATAAGACATATTTTACTAGAGATAATAAAACCAAAATGGAATGCTTGTTGGAATTGACTGATTCAATCCACAGCTCCCATGAAACACTTGCAAGCGATTACCTATCACAATATAGAAAAGATCAACAAGCAAGATTGTGCTCAATAACCTAAGAATTATATTGATGCAACTACCGGTTGAATATGCTTCTGTACATAATTTATTATAATTACAATGAAGCAATCCTTATGAAAAGGATGAAAGCTAACCCTATATTAGGGTTAGATTAGAACATGACAAGTGTCCTCATAGGAATGAATGACAAAACATGTTCTAATATTAGAAGCTTTAATCATGAAAAATGTAACTAATTAATTAAAGGAAATAATGAAATAAAAGCACTCCTAAGTTTAGCTTAAGTGTAATAAAGCATAAAGTGACCCAATTAGGTGATGACTTTATTACTCTAACACCCCCCCTTAAGATGAACTATGGAGAAGCTAAACTATGATAAAAAAAATACTTGAATGGACGCATGAATGGGTCCCACCTTAATGGTTGATGAGGTACCCATGTACAACATACGAATCTCTCACAAAAGGAGAAAGGGAGAAAACCACATGGGAATAAAACTCCCCTCCAAAAGAGAGAAAAGAAATGAATGTAATGCACTAATAGAAGAAGGATAGAAGGTGGATTACATGATACCCCCCAAAGATAACTTCTATCACATAAGTACATATACAATGGTCTCCCTAGGAGAGATAGAAAGAGACTAGAAGGCCCCCCCACAATGAAGAAAATCCTATCGCAATGGTGGATGCCTAATGTAGAATCCAGAAAGAGATCTTGAAGCGAAAAATAACATTCCTCCCCTTGGGAAGAAATGGATCCAAAGGACGATGTCAAAGAAACCCTGTGAAGAGTGATGAACCAATATGTCTCAAGATTTGTGCCTATAAAAAGTACTCACGTATCCACATGTCAAAAAGCGATGATGGCAATCCAAGATCCTGTGAAGACTGATATAGAACAAGTTGCAAAGGCGATGAAGATGGTGGGCCAACATCGGTGATGTGGCTATCAACAAAGAGGAGATGAATGTCCTCAAAGTAATCCTCTAGATCTGTAATAGAGGACTCTACAAACAAGGATGATATGTCTGTGAGATATGAATCCCAAGTAGATATCTTTGGAAGATGTATGATGTCCTGTTACACTAAATCAATAGGGTCCAAGGATGTGGCCATGTCAAACTAATCAAAAACAATAGGAGATGCTGATGTAGTCTCGATCTGAAGAGTGGGAACATGAATGCAAGTCTCTGAACCATTGGAACATGCAAGACCTATGAGATATTCAAGCTCCTCTAAAGTATCATCATCAAAGGGTATGCAATCTATATTTGCAAGAGGTATGAGACAATCTGCAGTAGGATCCTCTGGGTATGGAGAGATTTGAGGGTCTCCATGGATCTCCCAAAGTTGTGTCCAAAGTATGTGGGGACATTCAATGTCTGATACAACATACATAGTGTCAAGATCAACACTAGAACATATAACCCCTACAATATGATCTACAATGTTTCTCTATGCTGAAAAAATCCTTTGTGTGTCTGGTGTAGGTATGAGTCTGTAGACATCAAAAATATACATATTGATATCGCACACTCGATCCTGATCTACTAACATCACCTCATCCTGAATTATCCCTCTATCTAACCATTTAATCGAATAGCCTTATTTGATTAAATTCATCATAATTCTCCTTTTTAATTAAATAAATCCCTCGATTTAATTAAATCATTGTCTCTATGTAATTAACTAGGTCATTTCATCTTCCTATCTTTATTTAATTAAATAATCCATATTATTTGATTAAATTTCTAAAGTTCATCTAATTAAATTAAATAAATTAAACATTTATCTAATTTAATCTAAAATCACCCCTTTTGGTTAAATAAATCAAAATATTTATTTAACTAAGTCTTAATCATTTTCATCTCTTTTTGATTTATTTCAATCCTAAAATCTAAATCAAATAGTCAAATCAGCTAAATCTCCCCTTAAATTAATCAAATCCTAATTAATTTAATCCTAATCACTCAAATCCTCTATATTTTGCAACTTGCACATGAAAATCAATTTAATTGATTTATAAATCATCTATTTTCATTCAAAAAGGCATCAAAGATGGAATATTCCTCAAATTTGAAATCTCCCCCCAAAAGGACTTGTCCATCCAACAAAGCATTTAAAATCTCTTACATGTTCTTTTTCTTGAGCCATGTGCATTTGCTTCACCTTTCACCTCATCCTTCAAGCCATATTTTGAATTTGAATCTCCCCCCTCTTTGCACATGCATCAAAATGTGCTCATCCTTCATCCTATCAAATGTTGGCAAGTGGCACCTTGCCATTGGTTGAATGTTAGTCCCACATTGTTTCATTTTTGGCATTCATCCATCTTAGCATTCTATAAATAAAGAGCTCATATCCTCATTTTATCATCCACAACTTGAGTAAACTTACTATACTCAAATTCATAGCAATTTTCATCCATCTCATTGAATCATAGCTAGGTTTTTGCAAATTTTAGCTTGGAGCATTCATCAATCTTCATCAAAGTGGATCACAATCTTCATCAAATCATCAAAGCTAGCATTGGAGTTGGGAAAGGGCCAATTTTCACATCAAATTGGCACCAATTCCCCCATGGGATCAAGAGTTTGCATTGCTTTCAATAGGATTTAATCTAATTTCTTATTTTTTCATTATTTTCTTCTCTTCATTCCTATTTTGAGTTTTGTTAATGGATTTCATGGGGAATCCTTGTTCTTACTTGCATTTGATCTCCTAATGTATTCATTTGTTGTGTTTTGCAGGTATTTGGATTAGGGATTCATATTTTGGCGCTAGATCAAATTTGTGTGCTTACCAAAATAGTTGAGTCATTGCACCAAGAGACATCTCCACCATCATTACCCATATCAACATCATTCCTTGGTTTAGGGCTTCCCCCTTTACCTAGCACCAATCACTCCATCCAAATCAATCCACCTAACACCAATCAAGCCATCACATCAAAACCTTTGAATATACCATCGACATCACACCAATGGATGGTATCTAATCAAACAACAACGTTGATCCCAAATCAAAACATGGTCTCCCAAAGACCTATCACTTCAGTCATTCCAACCATCCCTATCACTTCGATCACTCCAACCACCACTCTCACACCCATCATATCTCAACCCCTCACTACCATGATCGCTCCAAGCGTATCTCAACCACTTGTCACTACATCCAACACGATTCCAAATACATCACCACTACCACCAAAACCAAGTGCAATAAGTCAATATTGTAACATCGCACCAAAAGCACATCAAGCCTACCAATAATCTCTTCAACAATATCAAGTGGCTCCACAAGCCGCTCAAGCTACCCAACGACAAGCACAAACACGAAAAATGATAACTATTGGGGATAGCGATGAACATTCAACCACTGGTGATAGAATTGACGATCTCCTCACCACAATTGTTGAAAACAATGAGCAAGATCGATCCATCAAAGAGCACATTGAAGATGTTTCTATCTCGTCCGAAGATTGAATCAACATATGTCAAGTGTCCCTTTTCAATCATGATCAAAATCCATCAACCAAAAATGATCCAATTCAAGAAATGTCAACATCATTTGACCCTATGGTTGAAGACATTGGAAATCTCTCAACCACAATTGTTGAAAACAATGATCAAGATTTCCCCATCAATGAGCACCTTGAAGATGTTTCCACCCCATTCGATGATCAACTCACCATATATCAAGAGCCACTTTTTAGTGATCTCTTTCAAGGAGTGTTAGGATTATTTGATCCTATTGACATAATGCACGATCCGTTCACCTATGATCATGTTGAAAATGTCTCTACATCACCTTATGAGTTAGAGGACATATCTCAAGAATTTATTCAAAAGCATGATCAGTGTCATTCACCAAGGTCTAGCAATGGTCCCTTCCAAGACATGTTGACCCCCTTTGACCTCATGGTCACAAATATTGAAGGAACCCTAAACTCGACACTTGAGGATATTGAACCACTTACCATGTCTAATGACAACATCCAAGAACCCCTTATAGGCAATCCATCCTTTGAAACTGATCAATGTCAAGAACTATATCCAAAGCATGTCAAAAGAAACTTCGAAATCATTCAAGATCAAGAATTTGTATCTTCAAGATACTACAATAATCTAATGGACACCCTCCTATCTATGCAAGATGATCATATCCATAATCCTCCATCTACCCATGAGATGCTTTATGCGGATGGACACGTAGATGATCTTCATCTAGAACAAAATTTTGTTACACACAAAGAGCAGATTATCAACTCCTACAGTGAAACTAAGTTATCAACATCAGGATCAGATATATCCTGAATTCAAACTGAGGACATTAGGTATGCAAATGTCCAACATTATCCACTCAAGGAAACAAGTCAGATAGAACAGGATATTCCAGAGTTAGCAGAGCAGCAAATGGAAATCACATCACCTACGGTGGTCATTTATCAGAGAATTCATTCTAAACAAAAGCTCTTGGAACAGGAGAAATCAAAGCATGAAGGTACTACTTCCACAATACTGGGGGCAACTTTATCTAATGCAAACATCAACATAGGGAGCACAAAGAGTCCTTATGATGAAACTAGTGTCAATACTACAACCAACCACATCATGAATCTTCATCCACCCATCACCCCATCCATGAATTGGGAACAATATCAAAAGAAAGAATGGAGTCAAAGTATGAAGAACGTTATCAAAGGAAAAGCAGTTGGAAAGCATAATGGGAAAATCAAATACATATGGATACCAAAGCATAGAAAGAAAGATTATCCCTATCAAACTCCATTAGTCAAAGAAACTATGGGGCAAAATAAAGAAGGGAAAAGTATCCATCAAAGATGTCCACAAAATCAAAAGCAGGCTTTTCAAGCAACGTATAAAGTGTATCAAGCAGTTGGTCCTAATTTTGCACACACTTCCATATCCACCCATCATTGCTCATCTTCCCAAGTTTGGAGAGTCAAAGGTTCCAAATTGTCAACCAATCCATCTCTTACCCCTAAACACACTCCATCCACGCCTCCACGCATAATATCCAATTCTCACATTGACCATGTATTGGCAACAACTCTTCATCATAAGGATTCTGAAGGCACTCTATCGCGATGTACGCATAGAGACAGAGTTAACCTCGGTATCGACGAAGCAAATCAAGAATCCCAAAAGTTGCATTCAAGTGCATGTATCTTAGCAAAGAAAATTCTTCAAGCAGGATATCGATGGCACATTATGACAGGGGCATCTACATCAGCAACACCTTCTGATTCAGCATGAGCTTAAAATCTTTCACAAAAAAATACAAAAAAATCAAAAAAATATGAAAATCCAAAAAAAATTAGAAAAAGGATTGAAAACAGTAAAGAAAAAAATCGTCCTCTAGTGAAAACCACTACGGTGGCGCTTTGGACAGGCACCATGATGAAAACCTAGAAAATAGGCGTCATGTGTGGAATCGAGCATCTACGTGCACCATTTCAAGTGGAAGCATCTCATCCCATCCGTAATAAATCAAGCATTCCATCCATCTCAGCCATAATAAATCCATTCATCCATGAACCATTTATCTAGTCCATTCTCATATATCTGCATCCATCATCCAAATTATCTTGATCTTGACAAATTTGGGGCACACTTTACACTTGCTTATGGTAAACATCTTGACATGGGTCATTTTCATTGATCCTATCCTATGCAACATTATCTAATCCATGAAGCATTATACAATGAAGCATTCCTTCATTCAAAAACTTTATCTTATTGCAAGATAATCCTTGGAATCGTTTGCATGATTACCATATCCATCAGTCCATACACCTATCTGAGCATCCATCCATGGCATTCCATACATTGCTAGACATTGGGGGCAGATATGTACATTGCTTCGGGAATAAATCTTGATATATATCCTCCAACTTATGTGGTGATCCGAACATTGGAAAACGTGAAATAAAATTGGTCAAAACCGCTTGTGAGAAAAGTTCCAAATCACTAGCCCATGGCATATTTTGACAAGAGGATGTTCCTTATCAGGCTTTATCTTTCATCGAACATCAAACATCGATCCAAACAATCAATATTAGTTGCATTTGATTTGCACATTAATGTCGCATCAATCATTCAAACATCTTTTGTTCCAAATCAAGCTTCATCAATCATGATAAATCAAATCCAATCAATCCATCATCTTGGGATATCCATCCTAATCCTTGTGTTGCTTAACACTATCCTTGCATTGTTGTGCATCCTCAACAATGTTATTGTCATCAATCCTAATCAATCAAATCCTTGCATTGTTGTGTATCCTCAACAATGTTATCATCATCATCAATCCATCAATTTGATCCATCAACCTTAGCTTGGTCTTCAACAAAATCCCAAACAGAGAACTGATATCGTCACACATGTCCATATCCAAATCATCAAAATCATGCGAAAATCCAAAAACATTCAAAAAACATCAAAATCCAAAAACACTCAAAAAGTCAAAAAACATCAAAAACATTAGTATCTGAACTACGTCGTCTCTGAGCTTAAACGTAGGCAAGGCTAATCTTTGATCAGCCCGAGACATCAAAATCCAAAACATTCAAAAATAAAAATCCAAAACATTCAAAAAACATCAAACGCAAAATCCAAAAACATTAGAAAATCAAAAAATAAAACATTTGAAAAATCCAAAACCCCAAAAAACAGCCTCAAAACATTCCAACAACATCAAAAACATCCAAATATTTGAAAAAAATCCATCCATCTCATCTTGAAATTACCCGCGATAACCAATCATCCATAATAAATTGATCGTCATCTTCATCCTTTGACAACACAAATAGAAACAATCACAACAATCAGCAAAAGCAAGCTTCAATCGTAAAATCAAAAGAAAACAACAAATATTTAAAACAAAATCAAACTCTTGATCATTTTCAAACATGTCAATCAACCTTATATCAACAACCTATCAATCAACTTATCAAACCATCATCATCCTATACAATGCATGTCCTAGGATGTATCGTTCCGACAATGGGCATCATTTTGGATATCACTTTGGATCTTATCCTATCAAAACACATCCCTCTAGCTGAAGGTATGAAGAACATTGGCTTGTTTGTGTACTTGATCTTTTCTTTTGATTTATCTTATTGCGCTCATTCCAAGGACCTCTCGATGATATCCGAAAGAATGATTTAGAGAGATAGAAATGGGGCAACGATCATTATCTTTTGTCTGCTATGCTTGTTGGACGTTCTTGTAATATAACCTTGGCGAATACTTGCTTTGTTAGGTATGTATGGAAGAATTCTAGGACAACTTGTTGACTATTGCATTGATCAGTTATACCTTTCGGTGTTTTGGTCTAAGGTGTCTGAAACTTTCGAAGTACATCCTAGCAAGGTTTTTGTATGTCAGGTGTGAACAAGAATACTCCTATCTGTTTGTTGAGTCAAAGTCTATCGCATTAGGTACAACACCATCTTGGTTCTTTATACCCTGATGCATCATGCCTACATGTGTTATCAAACATAAGGTAATTGGCCCTTTGAAAATCCCAACTCCTTGGCAAGAAATCATCATCATCATCATCATCATCTCATGTCTTGTTGGAATCTCTTGTTTTCTTCTATCTCTTGTTTTTCGCGCTAACATGGTACCATGACAGTTAATCATAAATCATCACCATTGCATCTATCTTGCATCCACAAACCGTCAGCATACTACATAATGCATATCATATCATATAGAAATCATTAATCATACCACATGCATTCATCCCCATCATTGCATAATATAGATTCGTTATTGTAGGTATCTCATAAACCATACATCTATCACCCATATGCATAATCATAAAAGCATCATCATATCAAATCATATGCATCCATCATATCATCCATGCATCATCATATCATCCATTACATATAAACATCATAATCATCTCATCATCAATAATGTCATTGTCATGGTACAAATCAGGATCAAGTGGGTGTAATATATCAAAATGGGCATGAGGCTACCCATGGCTAATGACTGTCTACATCATCAAATCTGTCTACATCAAATATTTGAGTTGAACTAATCTTGAACCTCTTTGTTAAGAGATCGACCCTCAAATCAAACCTCTTCGCCCGATCTCTCGAGGGGGCAATATACTAGCGTAATTCTTCATTCGTTGGGGTAGCAGTGGGGCATCCAAAAAAATCAGAGAAATTTTGACTTTTGATCATGGAAAGATTATTCTTTGAACCAACACAACAAGTGCATCGCTTCAAAGAGGGGCAAAATGTAGACATCGAAAATATACATATTGATATCGCACACTTGATCCTGATCTACTAACATCACCTCATCTTGAATTATCCCTCTATCTAACCATTTAATCGAATAGCCTTATTTGATTAAATTCATCATAATTCTCCTTTTTAATTAAATAAATCCCTCGATTTAATTAAATCATTACCTCTATGTAATTAACTAGGTCATTTCATCTTCCTATCTTTATTTAATTAAATAATCCATATTATTTGATTAAATTTCTAAAGTTCATCTAATTAAATTAAATAAATTAAACATTTATCTAATTTAATCTAACATCACCCCTTTTGGTTAAATAAATCAAAATATTTATTTAACTAAGTCTTAATCATTTTCATCTCTTTTTGATTTATTTCAATCCTAAAATCTAAATCAAAATAGTCAAATCAGCTAATCTCCTTAAATTAATCAAATCTGATTAATTTAATCATAATCACTCAAATCCTCTATATTTTGCAACTTGCACATGAAAATCAATTTAATTGATTTATAAATCATCTATTTTCATTCAAAAAAGGCATCAAAGATGGAATATTCCTCAAATTTGAAATCTCCCCAAAGGACTTGTCCATCCAACAAAGCATTTAAAATCTCTTACATGTTCTTTTCTTGAGCCATGTGCATTTGCTTCACCTTTCACCTCATCCTTCAAGCCATATTTTGAATTTGAATCTCCCCCCTCTTTGCACATGGATCAAACTGTGCTCAACCTTCATCCTATCAAATGTTGATAAGTGGCACCTTGCCATTGGTTGAATGTTAGTCCCACATTGCTTCATTTTTGGCATTCATCCATCTTAGCATTCTATAAATAAAGAGCTCATATCCTCATTTTATCATCCACAACTTGAGTAAACTTACTATACTCAAATTCATAGCAATTTTCATCCATCTCATTGAATCATAGCTAGGTTTTTGCAAATTTTAGATTGGAGCATTCATCAATCTTCATCAAATCATCAAAGCTAGCATTGGAGTTGGGAAAGGGCCAATTTTCACATCAAATTGGCACCAATTCCCCCATGGGATCAAGAGTTTGCATTGCTTTCAATAGGATTTAATCTAATTTCTTATTTTTTCATTATTTTCTTCTCTTCATTCCTATTTTGAGTTTTGTTAATGGATTTCATGGGGAATCCTTGTTCTTACTTGCATTTGATCTCCTAATGTATTCATTTGTTGTGTTTTGTAGGTATTTGGATTAGGGATTCACAGAGTCCATACAAATAAGGCAAAACATCAAGCCACCTGAGATGTGTCAAGATTCCATTTCACTAAGACTCATAGTTATCCTTTTCCAAGTTGATCACATAAGGATGAATAGAAAAACCCATGATACTCACTCAAAATAAAAAATCAAAGACTAAAACCCTCAGTACTGATAAAGTAGATCAAATGATGTCATCTCACGCAAACAAATCATTTTCGGGTTCCCAAATGTCCAAGTAATTAAGCAAAGTGTGAAAACACAAAATACTGTATAAAATGTACTTGGGGAAGATTCTATAAAAAGTGCACATATAGATCTGAAGAGCTCTGAAATACCTTTCCAACACCACTTGGATCATGAAAATCAGAGATACAGGAAAAAAGTTACGAGCTCAGAAGCGCAAAATGAAGATCTAGATTTGGCTGAGAATAATAGGAACTACTAGCAAAATCTGATGATGAGACCTGTACCACTAGAAAGTTCATGGAACCAGATTTTTGACAATATCTTGTGTGCTTTATTTTGACACTGTATGCCCAAGTTATGCCAAAAAGAAAAAAACTGCTCCTTTAAGACAAACTGGTGTTAGGAGGGGGCTAGGAGATCGTACAACCGGATGATGTTAGCACAACATCAACACTTCCTGAGCATAAATTTGATGGCCTAGAGGCCATCACCACAAAAAAATTCCATGTCGCCGAAAAATTGACGGTCGTCACAGGGAATATTCGTGGGAATATTCCATCCGCTAGGAATAAATAGCCAATCCCCTGAAAAGTTCACAGTCGTTGGATTTTTGAGAAATGGTGGCTGGGGTTTTTGTGATTGCCGATTTTGGTAGATTCTAGCCACTGGGGAAGTACACCAAAGGGAAAGGGTCACCGCCAGCCTCCGTACCTATGGCTGTGTAGGTAGGTACGCCTGCACAATGTAGGTTTTACCTGCTTTTTCAAACAACCTTTTGCCTATGTTTTTTTTTAATTTTGATTTTTCAAAAAACAGAATTGGGCCTTTTCAATTTTTTTGTGATTTTTAAAAATTGAAACCCCTTTTTATTTTCTGGAAATAAATTAAAAAAAAAAAACCAGAGAAACCTGTACCTTTCACCTGGCACGCAAAACGATGCAGCAAGGTCATACAAATCCATACATAAGGCCATGCTACTAAAAAAAATTATTTTCTTGCAACTACTCGGATTTGAGCAAAATGATAGGTGATCTTAATGTTTTTGGCTGCTCCAGACACGATGGCGGTGTCCGTTCTGCTCCAGGATGAACCAAAAAATTGCTCAAGGTCAGATCCCTCCAGAAATTGAATAAAGGGTTGCAGATCTGGGCTCTGATACCAGGTTAGAATTGACTGATTCAATCCACAACTCCCATGAAACACCTGCAAGCGATTACCTATCACAATATAGAAATGATCAACAAGCAAGATTGTGCTCAATAACCTGAGAATTATTATTGATGTAACTGTCGAGTTGAATATGTGAACAACAACCGTGAATATGCTCCCGTACAACAATTGAAATAATTACAATGAATCAATCCTTATGAAAAGGATGAAAGCTAACCCTAGATTAGGGTTAGATTAGAACATGACAAGTGTCCTCATAGGAATGAATGAGACAACATATTCTAATATTATAAGCTTTAATCATGCAAAATGCAACTAATTAATAAAAGAAAATAATGAAATAAAAGCACTCCTAAGTTTAGCTTAAGTGTAATAAAGCATAAAGTGACCTAATTAATTAATTAATTTTCCCCGCATACATTTTTGTTATGATAAATTGTTTAATTTATGTTCATATGTGTTTCTTCTTTGTGTAATTGTTAAAATACTAAATTTTATACAAACACTCTCCTGAAAATTTTAGTGTTGGAAGTGTTTATATATATATATATATTCATTTTGTATCATAGCATAATCACCTTAAATTTTAGGTGTTGGGTAGGGGTTTTTCACACCGATCTTCATTTGAGTGTGAGATTGCACAAAGCGGACTTAAATCTTATTGTAAGAAGGGATGAAAAGCATATCAAGGATAGAGATGAAGAAGTTCTTATACAGGAAATTTGAGTTGTGGAAGCTCAAAATGGAGGATTTTATTGTAAATTGAGATATATGAGTTGTAGTATCTAGATCGAAACCTACAACTACAACATAAGAAGACTGGGATAAGATGGATATAGGAAAGAAAATAGTCTTATTGTTAGCGTGATAAAGGTATTTTATCTAACTAGTTAATTCCCTAGCTAGTTATCCACTTAGGTCCTTTTCACACCTTATCACTTAATATTACTTAGGGTACACATAGGATAATCATAACTTTATTTTGCATATCATAAGATTAAGATACTTGTCAAAATATTATGATATCATATCTCTCACCTTGGCTTATATAACCAAGGGGTTTCATTTGTAATATCAATCTCATTCTCATTGTAAGCTTTGAACTCTCTTGCATATAATACATTTTATTCTTTCTCATTTTTTATTTCTAGATTTTATTTCCTTCATTCATTTGCATTCTTGCATGGCCTTTTCAGCCAAATCTTACATGACCTATCAAAGATAATGTACGTTTTGGGTTAGAAATATTTTAGGAAAATTGGGAGTGTAGAGCTATTATTTTTCAAAGCACATGAGTATGTTCTTCTCTTGTATCCTTGGATGATTTGGAGAATAAAAAAGGTGTGAAGAAAATACTAGTAATTAGAGGGTTCAAATATTGAATTTTTAATTGTAGGATTTTTGAAGCTTCTTGAAGAAATTTTGAGCTCACCATTGAGTCTAGAGTAACTAAAAAAGTTATATTTACCTTTTGTTTCACCTAAAATGAATGTTGGAGGCTAGATCTACAAGAGTTTGAAGTGTGAGGCTTGTTGTAAGATCTAGCAAGGAACTACTATTTCAGATCATTTTGGGTTAAACTTGATGTTTCTATTGCACTTAGGAGGCCAAAAAATACTAAAATCAACTATAAATTTATTGATTTTGGACACATGCACAAAAAATGAAAAAAGTTGGTTCAAAGAGTTGTACGACCCCCATGAACATGTAAGTACATTATTTTTCACATTTTTATAGTGATATCATGAGAATCACATCACGTAGTCCTTTTTAATGTTTAAACAATTGTATGAAAATATTAAAAAATGTTTCTTTAATTTTTAAATAAAAAATAAATTATAATTTTTTTACCTAAGGTACTAGGTACCTACACAAGTGCATGCCCCAGTACCACAACATACCCCAAGGTAAGCCTCATGTCCCTCTTTAATAGGTCATAATCTATTTAAAATCCTTCAACCCCTTTGGTTTGGGGTGTGGCCTTTGACCCCCCAAAAACTCTTTCATTTGGTCATATGATTTTTTTTTTAAATCAGCCATTATAACCTATAGTATGTCAGCTCTTAAACTATATGATCATTTCCCCTGCAAAATTTGACAATGATTTTTGTGGCACCACCATATTTGGTGACTTGTTAAACTTGGTGGAGGTCTAAAATACCTAGTGTTCCTCTACATTCAACGAAATTTTAAACTGGTAGAGTGAGTTATATTTTGGCAATATCATCAAATTTGATGTCAATTCCATTAAATTTGGTGGAAGGAGACACTTTAAAATTATACCCCCTCTCCATTGATAGGTTGGCTTTTGAAGACCAACGTTGACAACTCATAACTCAAGATCCCAAACTTTGATTTTTGTGCAATTTTTTTTATTTGGTCTAATTTTTCATGGTCTACATGTTGGTGATTATGTTTTAGAAATTGTAAATTTTCATAGAGGACACATCATAGTTTCATTTTGGGAACTTCAAAGTTGCATAGCTTTTGCATATGACCTTGGATCGAGGTGATTCTTTTTTGAAAGTGCATGATTTTTTGTGTAATGTTTAGTGGTGCTATTTATTTAACTTGATATTGTACTTTCAAATATGCCCATTCTTAAAGGATTTGTAAAAGCATTGAAGTCCAATCCACTTATTATTTCTTTCCAATGTAAATTTGTAACCACACTAAATATAAATTGCTAAATTACTTCTCTTAAGGGGGGAATTTTTCCTCACATGAGGTTTTTTCCTTCACGTTTTCTTGAGAGAATTTTTCCTATTTTTCTCTCTTTTGGAGAGGATTTTTGTCCCACTGGATTTTCTCCTTTTCTTCATTTGTGAGATATTTCTTTGTACATGGGTACCTCATTAGGCCTAGTAGTCAGGATCCATATTTACATCATTTCACTGTTTAATTCTCCCTATGTTGCACTTAAGGAGGGATGATAACGTGAACATGGTCCTTTATCTAACTAGTTCATTCCCTAGCTAGTTATCTACTTAGGTCCTTTTTATACCTTAGCACTTAAGTTTACTTAAGGTATGCATATGATTTTGGCCCCACAATTGTTGTTGCACCAAAAGGTCGACATATTAATGTTTGATACAATTTCCAAAGTTAATGGATCCATGGGAGGCGGTTAAGCCATGTCGCGAATCCCAAGGGGAGCGTTGACCATCTACCAACAATCTCCCCCTTAGCATTACCTGAGGGGATTCAGACCCGTAACCTTTGGCTCTGATACCAATTGTTGGCCCCATGATTGTCGTTGCACCAAAAGGTCAACCTATTAATGCCCGATACAACCGCCAAAGTTAACAGATCCATGGGAGGTGGTTAAGCCATGTCACGAATCCCGAGGGGAGCGCTAACCATCTACCAACATATGATACTATCACTTTATGTCTCATATCATAATATTAAGACACTTTTCATAATATTATGATATCCTATCTCTCACCTTGGCTTATATAATCAAGGGGTTCCCCTTGTAACCTCAATCTCATTCTAGTTGTAATATTTTCCTTCTCTTGAGTAGAATACATTTTATTCTTTCTCATTTTCAATTTCTAGCTTTTCTTTCCTTAATTTATTTGCATTCTTGGGTGGATTTTTAGCCAAGTCTTACACTTATTAGACTTAGTTTGGCCAATTTAGTGTTGTTGAATAGACATGAAGAGATGATCATAGTGTTCAAACCTTTGGAATAATCTTATGGAAATTTACTAGACTAAATCCTTGGTGAATAATATTTTCCTAAGAAAGAAGTTGTATACCCTCAAGATATAGGATGGTGGGTTTTTGGCCAAATATCCAAATGCCTTCAATATTATAGTTACTTAGTTACACCCTATGGGAGTGAAAATTGAGAATTATTGTTGTATGAGTTTTTTTTTCTCTTTACCAAATTCATTGGACAACATCATTATAGCCATTGGGAGCACTACCTCCAAATTCAAGATAGACAAAGTGGTTACTGTTGGATGTTGTGGTTGTATTGTTGATATGTGGTTGTCATTCATGACAACACTATTAGCATTTGATGTATTGAAGGTTGTATATGTCGAGGATATTGAGAAAATTATAAAAAAAAGTATTGCAGGTTTCCAAAGGTTCAGTGAAGGTCATGAAGGTGTCTTGTTTTGTACGTTGAAGATCAGTTGTTGTGGACTAAAGGGTTTATTGCTGAGAGTATCTAGTTCATCTACCAAAATTTTCAGAGGTCCGCGTGAAGATTTGATCATGCTATGAACAGTTGTGTTCTAACAGTGTTTTTGTGGTCTCTGTCAATGTTCCTAATTGAATTTTATGTGTTTCTAGTAATTTCTATTGATGCGGATATTTCTTTATTAGTTCTTGTTGTTTGTGGATGCATCTAGATCATGATCTATCCTTGTTGTATGCTCGCATTGATCGGTGTGCTCATGGTCAAATATTTTTCTCGGTATGCTTAGGTTTTCATGTTTTTGGCTGACATGGTGGTTGTAGCATGTTGCGGATCCTTAAATATTGAATTTTGAATGTTTAGCATGCTCGAGGATATTGTTTTGGGTCGCATCATGATATTGGTTGATGGTGTTTGATCCACATTGAAAATTTATTTGTAAATTTGGGCTGACATTGAAAATATGTTTTATATTTTTGGCTAACTAAGTTGTTGATGTAATCTCATGTTGCAGATATATAAGATCAATTGTTTGAGAAAAGTTAGTGTGTGCATAAGAGTGAATGTATGCTAGAGAAAGTGTAGATTTGTGAATAGTGTTCAAATCATTTGATTGCAGAGCAAGGTGAGAAGAAGTTTGAGC
The DNA here is from genome assembly GCA_007258455.2 of Sequoia sempervirens. NCBI lineage: Eukaryota > Viridiplantae > Streptophyta > Pinopsida > Cupressales > Cupressaceae > Sequoia > Sequoia sempervirens. The sequence goes on along the minus strand of VDFB02058242.1, from coordinate 99,187,456 downwards.
AAAGTGTGAAGAAGGTTTTATGTGCTTAATTGGAACTATAATTAGGCTTGTGAAGAAGCTATTTTCTTAATTCATACTATGTGGATCTAATCCATATTGATGTGTATTGTTGGGAAGTGAGCCCTCTTATATTTGAGCAGTGATCTCTAGGCAGTGTGCATGAATGCATGTGCATTCCCATTATTTTTCATTATACTTTTAACAGGGTATAATATTGTGGACTAACATCCACCGTGGTTTTTCCCCTAACAAGGTTTCCACGTAAAAATCTTGGTGTTCTCTGTGTTTTTGGTGTGTTGTTTGTTCATGGTTTATTGTTCATTCATCAAATATGAGATTAAGTTAAGTTTGAAAAGTTTAAATATTCTGTGACAACTGATTCACCCCCCTCTCAGTTGTTTGTCCTTGTTTTTCCAACAATTGGTATCAAAGCTGGTTCCTCTGAAGAAGTTTAAAAGCTTGAGGTGATCTAAGATGGTATCATACAAGAAGGACAATCCTAGATTTGATGGAACAAACTACTCATTGTGGAAAGCTAGGATGGAGTGTCATTTGAAGTGTATTGGTGAAACCTTCTGGAAGATTACAAAGAATCCATATGTTATTCCTCATAATGGTCCTTCCACTGCTAATGAGATTAAAGAGGCTGAGAATAATGTTAAGGCTATGGAAGCTTTGTTGAGTATTCTAACAGATTCAGAAATGACAAATGTGTTAGGTTTGAAGACAGCTCATGAGATGTGGACAAAGTTGGAAACTTTGTATGAAGGATATGTACATGTGAAGATGGATAAGCTACAGAGTTTGAAAGGAAAGTATGAAAATTTGAAGATGGGTGAAGATGAAAATATTTCTTCTTTTATATAGAGAATTTGGTGAATCTCCTCCCAAGACTAAAACTGCATTTAAGGCTACTATATCCAGAAGAAACAAGCAAAGATATGATCCGGGAGAGAGTTCTAGAAAGACATTAGAGTATGAGGAAGAAATGAAACAGCTTGAAGATGAAGAAATAGAAGTAGAAGAGTTGGAAGCACTGATTGTGAAGAAATAAGGTAGAGGACAAGTTAAGTATAAAGGAAAGCTTCCTATCAAATGTTTTTCTTGCAGTAAAAAAGGTCATTTTGCATCAAGGTGTCTTGAAAGAGTTCCTAGATCCAAGCCTTACAAATCTAGATTCCAAAAGAAATGTTACTATGCTAAAGAAGGAGTGACTGATGATGAGTCTGATAAAGATAATGGAAATGAAGATGATTGGGTTTTCATTGCTATCAAGGAAAATAGTCATGTAGCTACTGAATCTGTTAAAGTTGAGAAAGCTCTTGCAACCTAAATTGAAGAAAAGGATGAGTGGGTTATTGACAATGGATGCTCACATCATATGACTAGTAACAAAAGAAAAATTTTAAGTCTAGAGAAGTATGACGGTGGGGTTGTAAGATTTGGAGATAACAATGCTTGTGTGATTCATGGCAGAGGATCTATTTGTCTTGGTGGTAAGCATAACACTGATGATGTTCTTTATGTTGAAGGCTTGAAGCACACCCTGTTGAGTGTTGGAAAGATGGTGGACAAGGGTTATGATCTTTAGTTCAAAGATGGAAGATGCATGATATATGGAAGCTCTGGAAATGTAATTGTTTTAGGTAAACAAATAAAAGGTAATATTTTTCACCTAAATGCTGCTAGTGAAAGTTGTTTAATTGCTCAAGTAGATGAAAGTTGGTTATGGCATAAAAGGTTGTGTCATGTGAATTTTGATAACATTTTCAAAATAAGTTCCACTCAAGCAGTAAGATATCTACCTAAGCTAGTGAAGCCTGCTAACACAATCTGCAAGGAGTGTCAGATGGGAAAACAAACTAGAGTCTTTTTTCGGAGCAAACAACATCATACAAATGGATTACTGGAGCTGGTGCATACTGATCTATGTGGTTCCTCCGGAGTCAGAAGTCTCCATGGTGAAAGGTACTTTATGTTGCTTATTGATGATTACTCTAGAATGATATGGGTTGCTTTCTTAAGAGAAAAATGTGAAGCATTAGAGAAGTTCAAAATTTTCAAAGCTATGGCAGAAAATGAGAAAGGTCTAAAAATAAAATGCCTAAGGTCAGACAGAGGTGGTGAGTTCACCTCCATGGAGTTTAATTCTTTCTGTGAAGAGCATGGAATCAGAAGATAGTTATTTGCTCCCTGAACCTCTCAACAGAATGGAGTTGCAAAGAGGAAGAACAAAACAATTCTGGATGTTGCTAGAACAATGATGATTGAAGGAAATATGCCTCACATCTACTAGAGTGAATTTGTAAGCACTGTTGTGTACACTTTGAACCAAGTAAATGTAAATGGTAATTCTGGTAAGACTCCTTTTGAACTATGTTTTGGTTATAAGCCTACTGTTAAATACTTCAAAATCTTTGGAAGCAAGTGTTATATCAAGAGAGATGACAATATAGGCAAGTTTGATGCAAGAAGCGATGAAGGAATCTTTCTAGGTTACTCTACTAGAAGCAAGGCCTACCGGTGCTATAATAGAAGACCGAGAAAAATGGTTGAGAGTGAAAATGTCAGAGTTGATGAGGATTCTACTAAATCATCCATATATTGTGGATACGATTCAGATGAAGACAATACAAACAAAGAGAAGAATGCTCAGACACATAATCAACTTCAAATTGTGCCATATTCTCCATTTGTTTCGGTAAATCAAGGTAGTTAGGAAGCAAAGACAAGTGCAAGTGCAAAAGAAAGAATAGATTAGAAGTTCGAGAGAATCCTAAAACTCTGAGGTATGTAAGAAATCATTTTGAAAATCAAATTATAGGAGACAAGAATAAAGGTGTGCAAACTAGAAGAAAGATTATAGAAGAGTATTGCCTGATTTCCAAGATTGAACCTAAAGATGTCAATGAAGCTTGCAATGATGAACATTGGATGGAACCAATGAAGGAAGAACTGATGCTGATTGAAAAGAATAATACATGGATACTTGTTCCTAGACCTAAAGATAAGAATGTGATTGGTACTAAATGGGCCTTTCAGAATAAGCTGAATGAACAAGGTGAAGTGGTTCAAAATAAAGCAAGACTGGTATGTAAAGGGTATTCACAAATGGAAGGTATTGATTTTGAAGAAACCTTTGCCCTTGTTGCTAGAATTGAAGCTATAAGGTTATTTCTTGCTTATGTTGCATATAAAAATTACAAAGTCTATCAAATGGATGTGAAGTCAGCTTTTCTAAATGGTGAGCTAGAAGAAGAAGTATACATTGAACAGTCGGATGGATTTCAACTGACTGATAAGGAAAACATGGTTTGCTGATTAAAGAAAGCTCTATATGGACTCAAGCAAGCCCCCAGAGTTTGGTATGCTAGACTGGACAAATAGTTATTAAATCTTGGATTCAATAAAGGTACTGCTGACAACAACTTGTATTTCAAATTGGTTCATGAGAAAGGGTTAATTATTGAGGTCTTTGTTGATGACATTATTTTTGGAGGAGATGATAATCTATGTATGAAGTTTGCTGATGAAATGAAGAATGAATTTGAGATGAATATGATTGGAGAGATGAATTTATTTTTGGGATTGCAAGTTACTCAGTTAGAAAAGGGGATCTTCATATCTCAGTCCAAATATGTAAGAGAGCTACTGAAGAAGTTTGGCATGGATGACTCAAAACCTGTTGGTACTCCCATGGTAACTGGATGTATGTTGACATAGAATGATGATTCTCCTAAGGAAAATCAAACAAGATACAAGTCAATGATTGTTGGATTTCTCTGTTTAACTCAGACTAGAGCAGACATTATGAATGTTGTATGTATGGTTTCTAGATTTCAGGCTAATCCAAAAGAGTCTCATGTGACTATTGTAAAGAGAATTTTTAGGTATCTGAAAGGAACAATTGACTTTGGGCTTTGGTATCCTAAGGATGATAATATTACTTTGAATGCATATACTGATGTGGATTGGGAAGGAGATGTAGATGACAATAAGAGTACTAGTGGTGGTGCCTTCTTCCTAGGGAAGAAGCTGGTGTCTTGGTTGAGCAAAAAGCATAATTCCATTTCTCTATCTACTGCTAAGGCAGAGTATATTGCTGTTGCAAACAACTATACTCAAGTGATGCGGATGAAATGAATGCTGATATCATAATAGTATATGATGAACCTATTGCCATATACTATGACAACTCAAGTGCAATTAACATATCAAAGAATCCGGTGCTACACTCTTAAGACCAAGCATATATCAATCAAGTTTCACTTCTTGAGGGAAAAAGTGAGTGAGAGAGAAGTCAGACTGGAGTATGTGCCTACTAAAGAGCAGATTGTAGACATTTTCACCAAGCCGTTGTTGAAGGATACTTTTGATTATCTTAGAGGGATGCTAGGGGTGATTACCCCTCCTGATATAAACTAAAGATGCATTTGCTTGCATCAATCCGTGTGCTCCATAGATATTTCTTGATGTGGATTGATGTTTCTATGGCTGCTCTCAAGGGGAGTAGTCAAATGTGCAGATATGTGGTTCGAAGCGTGTATGTGGGAAGATAATGCTTATATTTTCCATTGATGTCAAAGGGGGAGAAGAGTCATGTGAAATTTTTTTGCTTATCTGGAGTGAAGAGTCTTGTGGGGAGAAGTTCATGCTAAAGAGGTTAAGGAAGAAGAGTCAGAATCTAAGGAGGAGTAAGTGTTGATTGAGAGTTGGGTTGATGGTGTTTTTCACATCATGTGTTGCCATCAATGCCAAAGGGGGAGATTGTTGGATGTTGTGGTTGTATTGTTGATATGTGGTTGTCATTGATGTCAACACTATTAGCATTTGATGTATTGAAGGCTGTATATGTCGAGGATATTGAGAAAATTGTAAAAGAAATTATTGCAGGTTCCTAGTGGTTCAGTGAAGGTCATGAAGGTGTCTTGTTCTGTACATTGAAGATCAGTTGTTGTGGACTAAAGGGTTTATTGCTGAGAGTATCTAGTTCATCTATCGGAAGTTTCAAAGGTCCGCGTGAAGATTTGATCATGCTATGAATAGTTGTGTTCTGACAGTGTTTCTGTGGTCTTTGTCAGTGTTCTTGATTGAAGTTTATGTGTTTCTAGTAACTTCGGTTGCTGTAGATATTTCTTTGTTAGATCTTGTTGTTTGTGGATGCATCTAGATCATACTCTATCCTTGTTGTACATCCGCGTTGATTGGTGTGCTCATGGTCGAAGATTTTTCTCGGTATGCTCGGGTTTTCATGTTCTTGGCCAACATGGTGGTTGTAGCGTGTTGCAGATCCTTGAAGATTTAATTTTGAATGTTTGGTGAACTTGAGGATATTGTTTTTGGTCACATCATGATATTAGCCGACGATGTTTGATCCACATTGAAAATTTATTTGTAAATTTGGGCCAACATTGAAAATATGTTTTATATTTTTGGCTGACTAAGTTGTTGATGTAATCTCATGTTGCGGATATATAAGAGCGATTGTTTGAGAAAAGTTAGTGTGTGCATAAGAGAGAATGTATGCTAGAGAAAGTGCAGATGTACGAATAATGTTCAAATCATTTGATTGCAAAGCAGAGTGAGAAGAAGTTTGAGCGAAGTGTGAAGAAGGTTTTTTGTGCTTAACTGGAACTGTAATTAGGCTTGTGAAGAAGCTATTTTCTCAATTCATACTATGTGGATCTAATCCATATTGTTGTGCATTGTTGGGAAGTGATCCCTCTTGTATTTGAGCAGTGAGCTCTAGGCAGTGTGCCTAAATGCATGTGCATTCCCATTATTTTTCATTATACTTTTAATAGGGTATAATATTGTGGACTAACATCCATCGTGGTTTTTCGCCTAACAAGGTTTCCACGTAAAAATCTTGGTGTTCTTTGTGTTTCTGGTGTGTTGTTTGTTCATGGTTTATTGTTCATTCATTAGATATGAGATTAAGTTAAGTAAAGTTTGAAAAGTTTAAATATTTTGTGACAACTGATTCACCCCACCTCTCAATTGTCTATCCTTGTTTTTCCAACAGTTACATCTTTTCTTTCTAAAGAAATGAGAAGGAAGAGTTTTGAGTTAGCTAAGGAAGCCCTAATGGTTCCTTGAAAATCCAAAGATAAAGGCAAGAAGGACAAGAAGCAAGAAGTTCTAGATCCAAATCCCATTGGAGATCCAAATCTTCTAACTTGGTTCAATTATTTTTTTCATGTGTCTTACCTCAAAATGGAAATTGGACAATACATTACACCATTAGTAGATTTGTCACCATTGGATGATGAAAGGAAGTTCATTAAATGGCATTAGAAGTCATCATTGATACACAAGAGAAGAAGTTGATGAAAATAGAAAATTTACAATACTTGATTCATTTGAGGAACCTACCTATAGAAGATGCTACATAATAGGGATGATATATTCTTGAGCATCCAACTCTGCATTGCTTATGGGAAAATAATTTTTGGAAGGTTAGGCTTATAATGTTCGTTTTAATTTATTAGCTTACATGGGCCATGATTTAGTAGCAAAAAATATTTTTTTTAATAAATAATATGGAGATGTGGATTTCCATACAAGGTTGTTGTAACCCTTAGGAAATTCAATACATTCTTCATGAAAAATTCTATGAGAAGAAATTAATTAAGAGTTACAAGAAAAAGTGGGGCTACTTTTGAGAAAGAATCTCATTAATATTTAAATTTTTATCTTTGAGAGGAAAATGAGGCATATTGGTGTTGTTATAATTCAACATGCTCTGATACCATGTTGAAATGATGGATGTTGAATCACCCAATGAAGTTGCGCACACTTCAAAGGATCTTGCCAAGAGAAATTACACCACACAGAAAGTGTTGCAACTAAGGGCTGCAAAGAGAGATTACTATTGATCTACAACATTAGATCATAGATTGATATTTGATTGATATGATACAAATAAAAAAATGCCTAATTATATAGGAAAAAGAGAAAACCTAAGATGCATGAGATGTTGCCATGTGTCATGATCTAACAACATGTGAACCCTATCTAGGAAATTATTAAATGTTGAGATAAGTTCTAGAAGGACAACTCATCTTCTAGAAGGAATCTTATCCCTACAAACAAGGGGACATTACCCCATTATTAAATGATTTATTAAAATCTAACCTAGGACTAAATGATGCATGACCTAAGTTAACTTATGCTAGCGTAATAATTAATTTATTACACTAACACCCCCCCATAAGTTCAACTTAGGGAGGAAAATGCAATGATTATGCAAGAAGATGATGATGAAAAGATGGCTCCTGGCTACGAGGCCATGTTAGGTACCCATGTACATGATAAAGATGCAGAAAATATCCCACAACCGGAGAAAAGGGGAAAACCCAGTGGGAACAAAACCCCTCTCCAAAAAGGAGATGAAAAAGCAAAAAAATTGAGATAGGATGGGAAGGATGGAGGACTCCCAAATACCCCCCAAGGACACTATTTGTCACATGGATATAATACAATAGCCCTCCATAGGGAGGAAAGAGAGAGGATAATATATCCCCCCAGAAGATGTGATCACCTGCAAAGATGGTAAGTGTCTGAAGACAGAACATGATCCAATGTCGACAAACAACTTGTCTCCCTTTTAGAAGAAACTAAACCAACTGCAAGTGTAGGGATGCTTCCCATTCTAGATAAGAATTGAAGGAAGGAAGGATGAATGTGGATGTCGATGATGTCTCTGAACTCTGCTCAAATGTCTCCTTGCCTGAAGATGAAGATGCCACAATCAATGAAGAAGATGACAAATTAGGATGATGCAGAGACTAATGTTGAACAATATCCAAAGACTGAGATGTGATGAATATGATGGATGTGATGGAGACTTGGTAGCCCCCTCTAAATGAAGAGTCCTAAAAACCATTGAAAGAAGTTTGAAGCAACAAATGTGTCCAAACCACAAGTCTCCTGCTAGGAAGAAGCAAATCCAATGGTGGATGTTGAAGAAACCTCGAGTCTTGAATGGAATGACAGGGAAGAAGTGTCAGATATGAAATCTCTGAAGAGAAACTAAGTGCCTCCAAGATAGTCTCAGGATCTCCAAACAAGGTTGAGACAAAGGAATGAGAAGACTCAAGAAAACTCTCCAAAGTGTGATCTGAATAGAGGAGTGATATCCCCTCAAGAATGTCCTCCAAACCTGTAGAAGTAGCCAAGTCAGTGATACCTGAAACAAAGCCATCCTGTTATGCCAAGTCTGGAAAAATGAATGTGTCTTGATGAATGATGATGGTGGAAGCTTCAATCAATGAATCTGGACAAGGAATCACTGATTGTGAAGGGATGCCAACTGTCTCTGATGGAGAAGAAGCACCTGAAGGAACCTTGTCAACCTCTTCAGAATATTCAAGGCAATCAATTTCCTGTACAACAATATCATTATGAGGTACCTGATCTAAAGAATGACATTCTGAATCATGACCATTAGGGAATGGTGGAGTGTCTGAATCTCCATATATCTCCCAAAGCTTAGTCCAAAGGATGTGAGGACAATCACAATGATCAATAGATCTCAAAACATCACAATCAACTTGCATCTCAATGATCTCCAAAACAATGTATTTGCTGCAACTCCAAGCAAGTTCATGAATACCTTCACTCAGATGAGGAATTATACCATACAGATGAGGCAATAGATCAAGTGATTAGAGATGGTGGCTGATCCCATCTCACCATTGCTGATAGTTTCCCTTATGCAACATAACCAAAGAAGGAGTATATGCAAGCCCCATAATGAACTTTCTCCAAAACCACAAAGACAAATGACCTTCAACAACAAATAGAAGCTTCCAAAGATGATGTGCAACTGAAGTGATGCTACCCGAATAAAAAAATCTCATGCAAGAGTACCTAGAGTTGAAACTGATCAAGGGGTTTGTACTGATGAAAAAAGCTCTGAAAATACTTCCTGATGCCACTGGAATCACTGAAATATGATGAATGGTTATGAAGTTACAAGCCTTTGAGCCTAGATTAGGGTTTTGTCTTCAGTTGGCTGTAGAATTTTTCACAAGAATTTTTTTGTAGAATGTATGTCACCACTGGAAAGTACTCAAAATTACCTTTCTGACGGTATCTCGTTTGTTGATTTTTGATACCCTGGTGAAAAGTTATGATAAAACGAAAAAAATGCCTATATGTGGCACTTGGCAGGCTAACTAGGTGCAAAATTTAGGCACCCAGGCTTAAACAAAATTAGCCCCTGGTCCTTGATGTGACCTCGGGCTCTGTGAGTGAAAAAAAAAGCGTCGCTAGGCGAAGCGGCAATGGGGTGGCTGTCAGGCGGCAGCCGAAGTAGCACCGCTGGATGGAGCAGAGCCTTCGATCGTTGATGTGACCGAGTCCTTTGCAGGGGCAAAAAAAACATAGGCGCTGACAGGAGAATGAGCCGGTGGAAAACCGGCGGATGAAAAATCTCCAACGGTGGGCATGGGAGGACGGTACTGGTAACAAATAACCAACAGTACAAACAACAGTCGACAGGAGATGGGCCGATAGGTCGGCGGGAGAATAGAACTGGAGGTCAGATGCTGACGTCGGATGAAGAGACATCGTCCGATGGACGGGCCGTCGGGCCGACGGATGATATGACGTGCCCGTTGTCAGAGTACGGCCAATGCTAACCAATAACTTTTTTCTGCAGACTATGTAATAACCGATAGATATATTTTTTGAATAATGCCAAAGATTTGGAAATTCAAAAAAAGCCATCAATGAATTTGAAGCCGATGAAAAAATAAACAAACCCTTACATGTCGACTCTAGAGATAATTAAAGCTAATGGAATAAAAAAAACTCTAACCCCAATTTTTTAATAAAATGCCGATGGAGAATTATTATTGCAGGTCGCCCAAAGAAATATTTTTCTGAAACTATATCAACAGCACAAAAAAAAATTTCTTTAGCCAAAAATATATAGATAAAATGCTCAATTTTTCTAAAATGAAAAAATGGCCTGTGAATAATTTTTTTTTGCCTCAGAGGACAACTAACAGGGAGGATTTTTTTACTGCAAATTTGTATGGATTGTACCAGTTGATTTTGCAAACCCTAAATACCTTTGATGGCTCTTGGTTTGATGTATCCGATTTTGATGAATGGGCAGGCGATCCTAGGGTTTCGAGGCCTTTTGAAGACAATGGCGATCTCGGATCTAACTCTATCTACTTCAAAAATTAGCTTGGTCCCCGGGTGGAAACAAGTAGCCTTCAATGGAAACCTTGAAGCCTGTAAGAATCTCTCTAGCCCAACTTTCTTGATCCTGTGATGAACTCTCAATGGAATGGCTCTGATACCAAGTTGAAATGATGGATGCTGAATCACCCAATGAAGTTGCGTACACTTCAAATGATCTTGCCAAGATAAATTACACCACACAAAAAGTGTTGCAACTAAGGGCTGCAAAGAGAGATTACTATTGATCTACAACATTAGATTATAGATTGATATTTGATTAATATGATACAAATGAAAAAAATGCCTAATTATATAGGCAAAAGAGAAAACCTAAGATGCATGAGATGTTGCCATGTGTCATGATCTAACAACATGTGAACTCTATCTAGGAAATTATTAAATGTTGAGATAAGTTCTAGAAGGACAACTCATCTTCTAGAAGGAATCTTATCCCTACAAACAAGGAAGGGGACATTACCCCATTATTAAATGATTTATTAAAATCTAACCTAAGACTAAATGATGCATGACCTAAGTTAACTTATGCTAGTGTAATAATTAATTAATTACACTAACAGGTGTTATGTATTGAGGAGGCCATTGACCTTTGATACATATATCAATTTATTCATTTTTTTCTATCATAGTTTGTTCCTTTTATTCAATTATAGGATTCAAGGATGAAAACCCTAGAATTTTGGAGGATGAAACCTGTTTGATTTCCTTGGTATTAGAAGATAAAAATTCTTTTTATTTTGGAGGGAAATCTTACATAGATGTTATTTTGTACTTCAAATATCTTTTTAGGTTTCAACATATAGTTTGGTATTCACACCAAGTTTTGTATTTCTAAATAAATTTCACATTTGGTGAAAGCATATATTTTATAATCACTAGAATAGTAATTAATTGTGGAGGAAGCTTGATTTGTATTTGTGTCATTCTTTGAAGCTTCAACATACATACATAGATACATGCATGCATATGCATGCATGTATGTATGTCTTCTCAAAGTCACCCATTCTTGAAACCTACAGTTTGAGCAAATATGTTACACCAAATTACTGAAAAATATTAATGATAATGATATATAGACAAAAACACATACATACATACATACATACATACATACATATACTTACACTATATATACATGATGGGTGAAATCACAATACTGTGTCTCATTTTTTGCCCAAGATTGACATTTACATCAATATTTTTAACTGAATCTTCATCTTCTAAGACCTGTAGTAGCTAAACCATTAAGAATTTGAAGATGATGTGAAGTAGTGATTTGTGGAAATTTGTGTGTAGATTCTAAAAAATATTTTTTTTCAATTTTTTTGAAATAAATCACGAATCTTTCAAAATCTCCTTTAATAACTGGTTTAGACAGAAAACAACATTTTTAGAAAGTAACGTTTGTGTTGTACAACATAACTTTTTTTTCTATAAAAGATTAAATTCTAATTTTTGAAATATAGATTCTCAGCATCAATATGTAGGGAAATGATGTTTTTTCATAATTTTTTGTTGCATATTTTTTTTTAAATTAATTTTTGAAGTCACTGTAACTATAATTTTTACATACGTGTGTGTCGTACTTCCTAAATTTTTGTGTATATATCAAAATCCAATTTTTCTTTTTTGGGTGAAAAAAGGACATCAATACCTAGGGAATGAGTATTTTTTGAATTTTTTTTACAATGTTTTACTATTTTTCCACCTCTGCACAATAAAAAGCTTGATGTTTAGAGAAAAACCTATGTTTATTAAAAAATGAAAATTAAATACATGATAAAATGAAAATATATCAAGCCTATACTTGTTAGAAAGCTCATTTCAAGGGCAACAATCTTGTAAAATATAATTTTTAAATGATGTTATTTAATCCCTCAAAAGAAATGAAAAAGTGGTTTTTTTCCAGCATTTTGATAGTTGTGAAGGAGACTCCATTGTGGGTATGATTTAATACTAGAGGGGTTCTATCTAATAGGGTTTGATCTAAGGGGGTTTTATCTATCCCTCTTCAATTAAAACCCTTTAGATGGGGCCTCTCAAGACTTAAATCATTAGTTTTTCTAAAAAATAGTGATTTCAGGCAAAAATTAGCACATCCCAAAAGTGAGACACAGTATACATATACATACACATTATATATATACATACATATGTATACATACATACATACATACATATGCACACACATGTATGTACATACATAATATACATACATACATACATACATACACATATATACATACATATATACGTACATATCTATATACATGCATGTACATACACACACACACATACATACATACATACATACATACATACATACATACATACATACATACATACGTATTACATGATTTGAGTGATGAAAAAATGGTAAATAATAATATTTATTGGTCATTGTATGTTCTCACCTCACCCTCATTGAATTTTGATGATAAAAAAGTAACAAATATATTTTTTTTCTACGTAAACCAGAGAAATATATTGATTTTCAAAAGATTATACAATGCTTCATCATGTCGTATTAGGCTTCTTCGACCCAAAAAACATATGTAGCTACAAACTTAAATATACCCATGGACACTGTAGACTCCTTCTAAACTACTAGCTACTGCATTCTATTACATTCTACAGAGCAAACCTTCTTCCTTCTAGAGATAACCGATGCAGGGAAGATGTGATCATATCAACCAATTCACCACCCCCCCCCAAAAAAAGTTGACTATCAACCTAACCAACCCAACTTTCTATTTACTTAACATAGACACAACACCACTTATCAGTCAAATTCAACACCTTCACTAACAAGATACTCGTGAAAGGCTCCTCTCCAATCACCCTCTGGTGATCGCTCTAGGTATAGGAACCTCCTCAAGAACTCCACTCCACGGCTGGCTCGAGCCCTGTGCTCCAGTAGTGCTATTCCATTGATGTCAAGTAGAAAAGGGTACCTCTTCACCCTTATATTCGACAAAAAAATTCTTGCTAAATCTCTAGGCCTCGACATCTCAACTCCCAATTATGCGATTATTATGATCTGCTCTAAGCCTTCAAACAATACTAGCCAAATTAGCTTGCACACCATGAGCAATGTCATGGCATTCAATGTCTCCAAATCAAACAACGCAGCTACAAACCGTGAGGCTATGTCCACATTAACCCTATACCTTTCCTTCGAGAAGAGGAATTCCTCTCCCAAGATGAGTTTTATCACTTCCACCACCAAGCAATCCTCCTCCATAAAGACTAACTTGAGCCTATTGTCTATTATTTTGCCCAGAAAGGCCCACTGAAGTGTAGAAAAAGTCTTCTACAATATTATATTGAGAAAAAAAATGATTTAAGTTAACAACTAATTTGACCATTTATATCACCTTTAGTTTGACCCCTACATCTTTAAAAGATCTTTTTTTTTATGATATTGCTATCAGGATTCAACCGTGTAGTTTTCAAGTCAAACTCATTGACCCATGTTTCATGAGTAGTGGTTCACAAGAACCCATCTCTCATGATAATGAATGGTCCACTTAGCACTCATTGCATCTAGGTGATGCTCATAGAGGTTAAGCGCACTTGAGCTGGAGCAGTACTGGGATGGGTGACCTCTCGGGCAACCCAGCGCTAAGTAGCAATATCATAATTTGACTCGAAAACTACACGGTTGAATCCTGATAGCAATATCATAATTTGACACGTTGTGGAAAATACCTCCTATTGATCTTTCATTTTTTAATAAGATGTAACTTTTATTCTTATTAGTGTCACTTATGAATAATATTATATCACACAAGTCTAGGAAGAAAAAATATAAATATAAGAGAATAAGTATATTAATGTTTTTCTTAAATATTAAAGAAGAGAACGAAAAGTGTTAGGATAGAATTATGGACATGGAGGTTTTTTTTTCTTTTAAACATTATATTAATATTATAGAGGTATTTTAATATTATGGAGGTTTTCTTAAGTAAAACGAAAAAGCAAAATTTGAAAAGCAACCTAACTATTAATACGGAGAAAAGTGTGCCGCCGACCCACCACCCATAATCTAAAATCTCAGATTTACTCCCGCTATATTCGGAGTATAGCGGTAGCCGTTGATGGAAGTTCCATTGAAAGGCCAATACATGTGCGGCTTCCAACTTACTTAGCGTGAAAAGCGTGTCCAACTCAGATTGTGGAAAAGATGATTTGACACGAGAGTACGAAAAGGACACATTTTACACTATGCGCGTGGAAATATATAGTCAGTCAAACTACATCCACGTGGAAGAAACTGTAAATGTCTGAAAATGGCTATAAATACCATCCAATGAGACGCTCCAAATGTAAAACACACCCACCTCAGCCGGTTGTAGACCAATACAAGCTCAGCCCAAATTCTCTGGGTTGTAAAACTGTGACAGCATTTTATTACAGTCGGTCTCCAGTTAATTCTCAAAAATGCGGAAAGGAGGTATTTCTCACCAAGCCCAACCTGCTTGTCCCGAAGTGCCAGCAGATACCACTTCTCACCTTCTGTCACCCTTTCAGATGGGCCCGCTCTTCAACCTTTCCCACAGGTAACATACATTTTCACATTTACCAATTTCTGTAACTGTTTTAAATTTCTTGAATGCTAGTTGCAGTCCCTGAGTTGATTACTGTTTTAATGTGTGCAGAGTTGTGTTGGCCCCTGTGACTCGGTGCCGCGCAATAAACAACATTCCGCAAGCTTCTCACGTGAAGTTCTATTCTCAGAGGGCCACCAGAGGAGGCCTGTTAATCTCAGAAGCAAATGCAGTCTCACCCCAAGCTATTGGGTACGTAAAACAAAAAACAAAAAATGTTAATGCTTGTGTTTTTAACTGAAGGAGCATTGTTGATGAGATCTTGTCTTGCAGGTTTCCACATTCGCCTGGTATTTTCAGTGAAGAGCAAGTGAAGGCGTGGAAAGAGGTGGTGGACGCCGTTCATACCAAGGGCGGCATCATTTTCTGCCAGCTCTGGCACGTCGGCAGGGCATCGCACACAGGTCTCGCATTTTATCAATTATCTGTGTTGTTTTTATTTCTCTGTGTTTTCTGTGTATTTGGTCTAAGTTTGTCTGGTGTGTGCATATTTGGTGCAGTTTATCAGCCCAACGGAGAAGCCCCCATATCGTCCACAGCCAAGGCAATATCAAAAGAATGGAGCATCTTGATGCCGGGCGGCTCCAAGGCTACTTACTCTCCCCCCAGAGCGCTTTCCACGTTTGAAATTGCTGCTGTTGTTGAAGAGTTTGGTAAGGCAGCGAGGAACGCCATGCGCGCGGGATTTGACGGCGTGGAAATACACGCGGCACACGGTTACCTGATCGACCAGTTTCTCAAGAACGGCGTCAATGATAGGGCAGACGGCTACGGCGGGTCCCTCCAGAACAGGTGCCGGTTTGCCATGGAGGTGGTGGAGGCAGTGGTGAGAGAGATAGGCGCCGAGCGCACCGCCATAAGAGTATCGCCCATTATAGACCACATGGGGGCCACCGATTCTGACCCGCTCTCTCTCACCACTCACTTACTTGGTCTGCTCAATTCTTTTCCTCTCGCTTATCTGCACATGACGGAGCCCCGATTTACTAGAGAAGGCCTCAAAGACGAGGCGGCAGAGAGCGAAAGGATCGCTGCAGCGATGTGGAACATTGTGAAGGAGGAGTACAGAGGGAGGCTTATGAAGAGCGGCGGATACACCAGAGAAGCTGCCATGGAAGCCGTGTCCAGTGGCAGCGCCGACATGATATCTTTTGGTAGGCTTTTCATTTCGAATCCCGATCTGCCCATCAGATTCGCCCTCCAAGCCAAGCTCACCAAGTACGACCGCTCTACTTTCTACACTCATGACCAGGTCAGGGGTTACACTGATTACCCCTTTTACGTCCATTCCACTCCACCAAATTCAAAGTTCGATCAGCGTGCTGACTTTAGAGCAGAGGTTGAATCATCATGAGTCGTGCCAGTTCTGCAAACTGGCAAAGCATTTGTACACACCCCCATTCGCTTGGAGTCGTTTTGGGAATCATGACAACCATGCTATACTTGCCCGAAGTTTACGTGACCCATTATCAACTTAAGAAAACTCTCTTCGTTTTCGTTTTCGTTTTCATTTTCCACTGTATGCTTAACTTTCGTGTTCCACTTGTATGCCTATTTCTGTTATGGTGCTCGAAGGTGCAACGACTCGGATTCAATTTGACAGAAATTTGTTTGCATTAATTTTATAAATAATTAAGTTACCAACACAACTCACCAAAATCAAAATCACTGTGCATACCTGTTAGGAAAAGTGGTTATAGCCAAATTCGCACATTTAAGTTTATAAATGGTGTTTGATTTCAACAATATTTTTTGGGTTTCTTTGTATGCGATTTAAGAGTTTAAATTATTGTTTTGGCTTATTGATAGTTACAACAAACATAAGAAGATTTGTTATGTACACAAAGGTCAAAAGCAGTCATTTGAAGGTGATGTCCAATATATATTCTCTATTACCACCAAAAAAATTGCACAAATGCCCCAATTATCATGGACTATTGATACCAATAAAGTTGCACAAACTCTTCCAATTAAGTATTTTTTTTTTGTAAGTACTGAGTTTAAAGTGGACAATTAAGTACTTTTTTGTAAGTACTGAATATAAAGTGAACAACTATTAGTACATTTGAATTTTTTTAGTAGACTTTTAATTAGAACAATTTGAACATGAAGACAACTGAAACCTTTCCCTATCAAATTTTGTTAGGCCAAACAATGTTTAGCCAAGGACGGACATACAATCTGGGCAATTTTAACTGATAGGAGATAAAATGAAAGACAATTTTGAGTGGAGTACCTAATAGCTGTGTCTTAACTCACTCGGTTATAAAAGCAAAATAATCAAAGTAACTAAGCTTTTCTAAAGTATGACATCACCAAAAGCTGGCATACTGACGTTATCTCCGAGGAAAATTCGATGGTTCCAGCGAATTTCACTCTCGAATTCCAAATCCATTTATTATGCAGAGGAGTTTAGGTGAAGGAATGACTGGTCCTGACTCCGGACTATGAATTGAATCATAGATGTGCGCGTCAGATTTTTTTTAATTTTTCCTCGAAAATTTCTCAGATTGCCGTGGAATTCCAAATCCATCGAATTTAAACAGATAAGTGTCGGTGGGGAATTGACTAGTCCGGACGATAAATTTGCAAGAAGCCGTGTTGGATGATGCCTAGATATTGCTCTTTAGAGTTGGAACGGAAAGGTTGGTAAGTACTTAATCTCTAATGTTTTGTCGTTTGCTCACACTCGCATGACACGTGTTCACGGCATTCAGTCTGGAAATCAATTTCTGTCACTTCGTTGGAAGTACAGCAATCTCTATGTGTTTGAGATTTCAATTAATTGAAATGAGTTTTGGGAGTATTATGTCTACGAATCCATCCTTCGAAGTCCAAGAACCTTCCGGGATGTGCAATAATCTCTTTTGATGTGCAAGCTTGACAATATTGGACACCAAAAAGCGATCTTCCGAGTCCATAGGGAACAAATGAGAAAAAATTCTAACTTGAAAAAGAAGTTTTTTTTTTTACGAAAAGATACAAATGAGTTTTGGGAGTATTATGTCTACGAATCGATCCTTCGAAGTCCAAGAACCTTCCGGGAATGTGCAATAATCTCTTTTGATGTGCAAGCTTGACAATATTGGACACCAAAAAGCGATCTTCCGAGTCCATAGGGAACAAATGAGAAAAAATTCTAACTTGATAAAGAAGTTTTTTTTTATTACAAAAAGATACCAGGGTTTTAAAAATTTCAAATTAAATTGTGATTTATTAATAGAAATATATAGGGCTTTTCATGTAAATTTAGGAATGGTTATATAATAGACTTCAATAGATGTTTTAAGTCAACAATATAAACTTAAGTTTATGTTGTGGTATAATTTTTTTAAGGAATAACATTTGTCTCTTTTATTTAATAATTGTGAATGGTAAGAGTGTACAAGTGTTGCAAAGTTTCATGACAAATTTATAGATTCATTTCTTTAGAGGATTTAGAAAAAGGATTTTGTTGAATTAGAAATGTTGGTCAGATTTGTAGGTTGGCATTTTTTTTATTTGAAGACTTGATGAGGGTATATCATGTGATATCGTCACAACTAGGCATCTCTTTGTAAGGTGTTTGTGCATATGTGGATCATATTCTTGCATATTTAGAGAGTCTAACATCTAACTCATAACATTATGATATAGATTGAGTCGGATCCTATGGAGGGAAAGATTCATGTATCATAATTTTGTCATATATAGATCAGTATGGTGTTCCATAGTAGCCTATGACACCTGATGCAACAAAGTAGCTTATAGGAGGCATGCATTTCATAGCTATGAATGCCATCCTATACTTGCTCAAACATGGAAAAACCCAAGAGTATTAGTCATTTAAACAAGAAAAATAAGCATTCCTTATAAGATTCTTAAACATGCTAAGAAGATGAAAACATGATCAAAATAACATGAAACAAGAAGTAAATGAACATGAAATCCTAATCCAAGCTACTCAAACCTCGTCTCATAGGGGGATTGGTGTCACTTTGATGTGGAAAGTGGCCCTTTCCCAATCCCAATTTGATAAGCTCCAAGACCCTGATGAACAATGGTGATTTTGATGCAAAATGATAGTAGATTCAAGCTAAAATTCATATTATTTAGTTAAATTCATCAATTTCTACTATTAATCAAATAAAACAATTTATTAGGTTAATTCACTAATATTCATCTAATTTAATTAAATAAATCAAATTATTTAATTAAATCTCCTATGTCCTCTTATTTGTTTAAATAAATCTAATTATTTAATAAATACCCTTAATCTCACTTAGATTAATTAATTCTAAATTAATTAACCTAATTACCCCTAATCTCCATTACCCATTTCCCTAGCCTTTAACCCCACGCTTGATTAAGCCAACCCTTGGTCAACTAACCAAGTTGCACAAGAAAATCAATTCTTTTAAATAAGTAATTACCTTATTTATCCTCACCAAGGCATATTCTAGGGAATATTCCCTTAAAGCCCCTTTTGGTGACTTTCCCTGCTAAAGGCATTTAAACTTCTTACAAGGTTTTCAATGCTTCTTCCAAAGGCAATTAAGCCTCTTACAAAGCCCTTAATGCCCCTTGCAAAGGCATTAACTTCTCTTACATCCTCATTAACATGCCTTCAATTCTATTACATTCCTTCACCCCTTCATCTACAAGTCCACTAACCAAGTTTCACAAAAAAATCAATTCTTTTAAATAAGTAATTACCTTGTTTATCTTCACAAAGGCATATTCTAGGGAATATTCCCTTAAAACCCCTTTTGTTGACTTTCCCTCCCAAAGGCATTTAAACTTCTTACAAGGTTTTCAATACTTCTTCCAAACTCATAAATACCTCTTACAAAGGTATTTAATTGCACTTACATGCCATCTTGTCCCTCTTACACCTTCAACAATATTCTCTTACATTTCAACCATATTCATTTAATTTTCTTACATCCTCTTACACATCCATCTACATGCCTTAACTCTACATATTCTCCAAAATGTGCTCCACCTCCATCCATTAGCCTTGTAACAAGTGTCACAATTCTATTGGCTCCCCTTTTAGTCCCACATTCATCAATTTCACTCTCTTTAGCCCTTGAATCCTATAAGTAGAGGCCTCTTCTACTTGAAATGGATCCATCATCTCATCCAAAGTCATTATGCTCATTTCATCCATCAATCATCCAATTTCTATCACTATCTTTGAGGGAAATTGACATTTATCAAATCCATTTTGATCCACAACTTCATGCTTTTCATATACAACATTTTTTCAAGAACATTGGCCGAGGCCATATTTTCCTCAATGACCCCCTCGTGCATCTCAACCACATCCTTAAGCTCCTCAAATGAGATAGCAACTTGTTTCTTCGTCTTGCTCCTCGTTCTCAAATAGGAGCCAACATCTAGATTCTTTTCCACATCAGGACCAATATCCTCAATTCTCTCTCCCAAATTCAAGTGGTTAACATCCTCAATGGCCTTCTCATGTTCTCATAGATCCAAAGACTTTCCATTCCATTTTATAGCTTTCTAATTTAAAATAGAGAGACCCTTAGCAGTAGATTTCAAGGAATTGTTAACTATGAAAAATAAGTTATTAAAAGTTACATAAAAAAAATCACAAATTATAAATCCTAAAATTAAAAAATATATATTTATAATCTATAGATAAAATCGCAAAAATCACTAGTTCACATTATTTTCAAATTCTTAATGGTTTAGTTGCTAGAAGTGTCAAAAAGTTAAAATTTGGTGAAAAATGTCAATTTCAACTTTGGCTAAAAAGTGGAACACAATATTAAGGTATGACCCCCATCAGATTAGGCATTAGCCCTAGAAGTTCATAATCAACCATACTTTCAATATGATAAACATCTTTCACCAATAGTTTAGGAGTAGTTAATAGTTTATATGCACCTCATGATTCATTGATTAATCTAGGAAGCATCTATAGCGAGCCATAAGAAATTTTATCCTAGGGAAACATGTTTTCCATACCTCTATATTATAATTGTGTAATGATGTCCATATTAGCTTAAAATAGTTTTTATATGAATTGTAGTTTAGTCTTTGGTTTAGTGACAAAATTTTGGTCCAAGCATACATTAGATATTAGTATAAATTTTTTAAATAGTTTGTTTATTTGAGTTGTGATTAATCTTTTTGAGGATACCTCTAGGAACACAATCTTGGGCTTCATTAAGCTTGAAGGGAAGGAGAAAATATCCACTCTAAAAAATTGGCCAACAATCACTCATATTCTATTGATGAGCTCATCAATACACCTTTATAAAGACACTTATTTGGTCTTGAAGTGTATTGATTCCTCTAGGAGTGTGGGTACAAAAAAAACACATGGCATGATATGAATGTAGTACAAGAATTCCTATAGAAAACCATGGTATGTTTCCAAAAGGAAAGAAGTTGTAAGGAAAGTATGATATTTAATTACAATCCTAATGTAGTAATGTTGCATCTACAACAATATTGGAATGGGTTCTTGGACACCCAATTGTTGAGAGATATTATTATTTTATTATAAATTCTCCTTGTTGACTTAAAATATTACTTGTAGTGGAATTCATGAAGGAAGCGGATCATAATGGTGATAGTTACAAACTCATTTGAGGTCATTTATGACACTTTTATAATCCTAGGTAATAGGAGTTATGAAGCATCTTTTACATTTTTAGGTGGGTCCCATGAATTGGTTGCTGAATATGGACACCATTCTTGTGAGGTGCACCCATGAGGGGTAGTTATGAGTCAAATATGTTATTTGTTATTATGAATTACTATTAATGAAAAATGCTCTTCAAGTCGGGTGTGGGGTTTTTGAATTTTGTGATGGTTTTACTAGTACATTATCTTATGAAACTATTTGTGGCTTTTCTCTCATTTCTCTATAAATTGTAGGCATGGGATAGTAGTTTCATGAGTTTATTTAAAATTATGCAAGTGTTTCTAAAATATTTTCAAAGTAAGGAGATAAGTGTATTGCATGTGTACTTTTCTATTGAATATTTAATACATACTTAAGCCTCTCTTTATTGGTAGAGTTTTTCTCGAAAGGGTTTCTCCACATACATTCAATATTATGTTTTAGTATCATGGTTTGTTGATTGCTATTATTTATTATATAGTTTTACATAATATCAAAAGGGATAATCTAATGTTGTATTGAGAAAAAAAATAGATTTACACCCTTTGAAGAGCTAACATTTATAGTAGTTTAACATTTATGGGTGATTAAGGTGCCACTTCATAGAACGAAGGCCCCACTTTGTGCAATAAAGGTGTAACTCTATGATACAGAAGCACCTTTATGTGAGATAGATGCACCACTTCACAGTATAGAACCAAAAATTGCATTTGCATCACAAAATATCATAAAAACTTCATGAAAACGTTAGTATGGGGATGTGGGTCCAATTGGGCAATTCCAAAATGAAGAGTTGAGAAAAGATTGAAGGAAAATAAAGGAATATAAAAGAAATAAAAAAGAAAAATACCTTCGCCTAGAATTTTATATTCTCTCCTTGATGAGTGGAAATGGAGTGCACCCTTATTTCATTTGATTTGCTCTTTGATGTTGATATGTGGATTACTCAATGCTTTAGCATAACCTTACTATGATTTGATGGTGATGATGATAAGCTTGATTCAATAGATATTTTGATAGCATGTAGGTATGATAGCTTGATAAGTGATTGTATTAGGTGAAAATAAAGGATGAGAGCCTCTAGATATATAGTCTTGAAGAGGAAAAATAAGTGGCTAAAAATGATTGAAGATGAATGGCTAATATTGAAGGAGGATTAGAGTTTGGATCAAAGATGCAATTATATGACAAGTGTCACATGATGGATAGGATCTAGGTTTAAGATTGATATAAAGATAAAAATCCTTATGAAAATGGCTAGGATTAATAGGTTAAATGAAATGAGTGGATAAGATGAAAAGATAGTTTGACTTTTGGGTAGCTATCTAGGTTCAATGAATCTAGACAAAGAGTTAATTAGACATGTGAAAGGGACATTTGTCACATGAGGACAAATTTAGATTATGATCCATGTGAACAAGATGAAAAGCTAGGATTAAATGGACAAGGATAGAGGATAAATGAAAATTAAATAAATAAATAAAGTATTTATTTATTTAAAATGGGATCATGGTGAAGGGAAAATAATTAAATAAATGATAAATATTTATTTAATTAAAGGATTATGATAAATATGGGAAATGATGAGAATAATTAAATAAATAATAGATATTTATTTAATTTATGGCTAAGGATAGGTTAAAATTAGGTGTGGTTGCTTGTAAGGTTGGATTTTAGGTGTCTACATCTCAATTTAGACCATTATTTTTGTATTGAGTTCTTAATTTTTTTCTTAATGGATTTTCCATTCCCGTATTCCTTTCATGTAGAGTTCCTTTGGACTTGAAGATGTTCCTACATCTAGTTCTATGTACTTTTCCTACATGTTTTCTTGCATCCTTGACCCACCCACTTCATCCAGATGTAAATTTTCAATGAATTTCTAGACTTCCATCATAATTTCCTATCTTTTACATCTCCTATTCATACCTCCCATCTTGCATGTTTTCTTGTTCACCTCTATCATTTGCCAAAATTTCCTAGGATTCCATTAATGACCATATTTGATCCCTACAATTATATAACTATTTTTTTAGCTAAAAAATATTTATCCATTTGAAGGGCATGAATTTACTTACAATTTTAATTGTGGATGATGAAGAGGTCCAACACATCATGAATGTGGTAATTAAGTTCTAGATGTCGATGATCTACATGTGTAATACATACTGTGATACCTTGATATTTATCCTACTCTAAATGTGCAAAATAACTAAGAAATGTGAATGACAAAATACCAAGGACACCTCAGGATTAGCCAAAAGAGTGATACAACGAAAATGAATGTAAATAAAATGAAACACAAACAATTTTACCTCCATTGTTGTTGATATTTCTTTGATTGGCCCTTGCTTGGAATTGATTGTGTGCTCCTTAGATGATTGTTTGAGTGACTAAATGCAATATTGGAGATGCAAATGATAAAAAAAGATGGCTAGATGATGGTAAAGGATTGTGGATTCAAATTGGCAGCATGTAGTTATGAGAATGCAAAGTGTTTGAGAAGGCAAATTGGTAGCATAAGGTTGCTCCAAATGAAAGTCTCTGAAAATGCCTATGAGGAGGGGGTATTTATAGGAGAATTTGAATTCTCTAGAGAATTCAACGGTCAATATTGTTCCAACAAGGCCAAGATGAAGGGCTATGGTGGGTTGAGAACCCACAAGCCCTCACATCTTGACATGTGGAGGGTGAAGTGGACAAGGGGACATGAGGCGGAGATGAGTTGTCAAGAAGGTACATGAGGTGGAAAAGGACATGCACCTTGGGGAGTGAGGAGATTTCCACAAAAAGGGATTTCTTGTCCCCAAGTGGGAGTGAAAAAGACATTTGAGGAATTTTGGAATTCCTCAAAGATCTACATGGGAAAATGAAAGGTGGTTGGGGATATAAATGTGAATTAAAAATTCACATTCCTAGGATGATCTAAAGGGTAAAAGATGGGCTCCAAAAAGGTGGGACTTGGTCACATGTGGAGATTGTGACAAGTCCAAGGTTCTAGAAGCCTTGGAAGAATGGAATGTGAATTAAAAATTCACATATAAAGGAGATGAACCTAGGACAAATAAATGTGAATTAAAAATTCACATGGGAAAGGGGGTCAATATCCAAAAAGGAAAAATGGAAGAATTGACCAAAAAGTGGTGCTAAATTTAGCTAATGATTTTGGTTAAGGTTGTGCAAACATTGGATTAGGCTAATTAATGGAAGATTAGAGGCAAGTGGACAAATGTAGGAGGATGTGACATTAATCTCTGATTAAGGGAATGCACATCATAATCATGAATTAATTAACTTAATTCAGATTAGAGCAAAGTTATGGAGGATGTGACAAGGAGAGAGAAAGTAAGGAATTTTAAATTGATTTTAAATCAAAAAAGGGGAAAATGACTAAATTAAATAAATTAGCGTATTTATTTAATTTAGAGAGGAATAAGGTGAAAGATAAAGTATTAATTATTAAATTAAATACTTTACCGTTATGAGGCCAAAGGTATAATATTAATTTAATAAATTAATATTAGCATGGTAGATGGAAAGGTGGTAAATTTAATCATATGGAAGTGATTAAATTTAGATGTCTACATTTTGCCCCTCTTCGAAATATTGTTAGGATAACAGTGTTTCGAAGAAAAATAAAATGCTAATGATGCAAGAGGTGAAAGATGGTGATGCCCCTGGCGTGAAAAGGTTAATGATGTCCCAGTGACTGAGTTGAAGGAATAGAGGAATGGTAAGAGGGTATGCCCCCTCGAGAGGGCGGTTGGGGAAGGAAAAAGGGGTCCCCAGATGACGTCTCGATAGGAAGGAAAGAATGATACCGTTGGATAGAGCTCAGGAAACTAAGCAATTTTGGTTTTTGAACGGAGGTGATCTGACACACGGTTTGCGAATGGCAGCCTCGGGAAGTTTGGGATTAGTTAGAGGAATAAAAAGTTAAATAAAAGGTAAAAAATACCTTGTGGGAGGAAGGGGGGTTAAAAAGGTAATTTGAAAAATTACCTTGGTCATTGTCACTGTAGCAGTTGAGAGAAAGAGAGGAGAGGAGAAAATCAACGAGGAGACACGATGCCGACAGACAATGACACTGCGATCGTGCACCGGGCGGACGGAGTACGGGCAATGTACAGTGGGGGCGGAGGCGGACAGCAGGTGAGTAGAAATAAAAACCCCCATATGTGATTTACGCAGTTTTTACGTAAAAAAAAAAAATTCAAATTTAGAAATATGGGTTTTGTCGGGGACAAAAATGAGCAAAATGGGTCATGTTAATTTGCGTTAAAAAAAGGTCAAATTGATGCGAAAAGTGCAGGGTGGGGAGGGAAAATCTGGTTAGCTGGCCGCTCTAAGTTAGCGCCACAAGCCGCCGCTGGCCGGGCGGAGCCGGCCGCTCTACGCGTAAGGGTTCCAGCCGCTGGCTGCTTAAGACGCCGCCTCGACGCGGTTCTTTCGCTGCTTTTTATACGGCGCAAGGCTGCCGCTCGCTAGGCGGGTAGCTATTGCCACGCTGCATGGCGTCACTACCAAGGGGCCGGGCGGGAAGCCTGGTAGGCCGGCGGTGCCGCCGCCCTACGCGGGGTGGCGCAGCCCTTTTGCAGCCAGACACAGCCGCTAAGTGGGACGGGGGCAAACGAGGGGAAACATAAAAGAGTAAAAAGAATGAGAAATAAAGGGAACAAACGAAAAAAAAAGGGACTAATGGTAAAATGTGTATGAATGCAGAGCTTTGAGCGACTACGAGTGCACGAGCGGCAGTCGAAGGTGTTGGCGGTGACGAGAACCGCGATGAACGGGGAGGACCAGGCGGCGTTGGATCACGCAGGATTGGGGCATTGTGTACAGTTTCCAGTGGTGAGAGCCCACCCGGCGATGCTGACAGCATTGATAGAGAGATGGAGATCAGAGACATCGACGTTCCATCTTCCCACAGGAGAGATGACCGTGACCTTGACCTTGGAGGACGTGTGGCATATTTTGAGACTACCGATTGCCGGCCGGTCAGTGAGTGAGGTGGTGTCCACAGGGGCAGCGTTAGACGAGACGTTGAGAGTTTTGTTTGGAGATGTGAGGTTGCCCCTGGTGAAGGGGCAATTGGATTTGGATGAGTGTTTGACTATAGGGGTGCCAGCTTTACCATTGTTTTTGTGTGGATTGATTAGTGGGATACTGCTACCGGACCGGAGCAGACGGACATATAGCCTGCGATATATGGAGGTGATCCGCCATATTATTGAGTGGCGGGGGGGGGCCGTTTTAGTGGGGTTCCTGTGTATTGGCGCAGCTGTACAGGGATATGCACGGGATCTTCTATCGGGAGATCTCGAGTGTGATGCATGGGACATTATTGCAGATTTGGGCATGGGAGCATATCGCCGTGACTAGGCCGGTAGTGGTGAGGGAGGGGACAGTGGATGACCGCGAGCCCGTGGCTTGGGAGTATGGGGAGGAGTGAGGGTGGATTTTCCGCTATGAGACGCTGGGTGATATGGAGGGGTGGAGGAGGGCGTTTGATGATCTGCGTTCAGGGGAGATAGAGTGGCGGCCATATAGGTTACGTCAGTTCAGGGGATGGTCAGATACGGGGAGGCATGAGGGATATTTCTTGAGCCGATGTTTTATCATTGGGATGCTACCACGCATAGTAGAGTCTCATCGACCGGACAGAGTGTTGAGACAGTTTGGGAGGATACAGGATATCCTAGCGGCACCTATCTTGTATCGGCGGTATAGCAGGGAGGTGCCATGGGGAGGCCACATATCACTAGCGATGGCTAGGGCATCATGGATGGCAGCAGGACAGGAGACTTATCCAGGGAGGACAGGAGGAGAGCAGGTACCAGTGGTGACTGAGCGGTATCAGAGGTGGTTTTAGAATAGGTTATGGGAGAGGATTACGCCTGTTCATCCTATGCTGAGGGTAGCGAGTGTGGTATTGGGAGACGAGGGGGGACAGGAGGAGCCCGAGAGGGATGAGCGAGAGCCGGCGGGTAGAGCTGGGAGGAGGGGGAGGAGGAATGGGGAGGCGGGAGGATCTGACGGGGGGGGGGGGCAACAATGAGTCTGGAGGGGTGGAGGGACAAGAAGGAGGGGGGGAAGAATGGAGGGCCGGAATGGAGGGGGTGGATAGATGGAATGGAAGAGGACAGAGAGGGAAGCCGGAGAGTGGAGGTGGATATGGAGGGAAGGAATGAGGACAGTCTACCGACATGGGCAGCCACAACGGTTGCGGGTTCGGCCGTCGGTAGAGAGTCATGAGGGGCATCAGGAGCCGGAGAGCAGAGAGAGAGGATAGCACGAGAGAGGCAGGTTTTTGGATGGCAGCGTATTATGATGCGGTTCCTGATCCAGCGCAACGGAGATTCCGTTATACCAGGCAGACACCTCAGATGCCGGTGCCATCTCAGTCATTGGGGACACAGACACGTGGTTACAGTGACTCACCAGGTGTGTCACCAGGCAGAGGAGCAGGACTTGAGTCTCCACAGAGATCAGATGTGGGGAGTTCATTTGGGAGGTGACAGGGTATTGTGTTTTTGACAGATGCAGGATGGATTTATTGACAGAGATCAGAGATGTTCTATATCTCTGGATTTTGTACTTTGTCATGTGACGGATATATGTATGATGGATATGTGACACATGTTATAGTATTATTTTGATATGAGATAGTTCTTATTAGCACCATGCAGTATGTTTCTGTTTATGATGGATGATTATATGCATGTGTGTATGGTATTTCTTGGTTTATGTGGATGAATGCGTGATTTATGCTCATGTGTTGATTTATTTATGATACGAGATGAGATGTTCATGTGGATGAGTGGATATATGTATTTATGGATAATTTTACTTAGGCGTATGCACTGGTTTATTGAGATGTATATGTATTTATGGATAAGTTTACTCATGCGTATGCATTGATTTATTGAGATGTTTATGTGGATGATTGGATTTATGCACTTATGTAATATGAATATTTGTATGGATGTGAACGATGATGTTGTACGTGTACCTATGGGATCTAAGATGATGTATATATATGGATGCCTAATTGACTTAATTATCATGTATGTGTGTATGATGGATGTTGTATGAATATTTTATATATGCGGGATGTGATGTATTATGCGTCTAACACTTTGTGATGCAGGTGGCGATGTACGTATGGACCTATCATGTAGTGGTGCAGGGGACGATAGATGTATGGATAATACTCTTGTAATTCTAGAGGAAGTACAACATGACCATAAGTGCCAATAAGAACTGACATGGTAATGGGAGATGGGTACGTGGTGATGGATGTAATGTGGCATCTGTCAAAAGGTATCAGTATCCTGAGAAGAATGAAAGAGAATGGGGGAAAGTATTTGCACAACCAAAACTGTAGGGCGAGTATTAATGCAATGATTATGAAAATGCAATCCTAACTCAATTTTCCATCTTTGGAGCACTAGTTTTTGCTATAGCATAAGACACGATTCTACCAAGGTATAGAGGACTGAGGTAGATTAGTGTCTAATGCATGAGACAAACATACCAGACAGGAAGGCTATCCCGATACCCCAAAGTCACGAAGACCTTGTTCGGGTCCGGTATTGAGATAACCACAAGCACAAAAGGGATGCCCCAACATAACACAAGACCTCTGGGATCTTGGTGGGTACTATGTGGGACAACCAAAAGACACAATCAAGGAAAAGATCAAGATATGCCCCTATGCAGACCAATCAAAACACGCCATAATTTGATAGATTATGACGGTCTTGGTAAGTGACGATAGGGAGCCCAAATGATAAACAAAAACCAAAAGCATCAAAAAGATCACAATCAATTTCAAATGTCCATTGCCATAGGATCCAGGGGATAGATGGAATCGATGAGGTCTGTTAGGAAGGATGCATCCTGTTAAGACCTATGATGGATGCTAAGTGAAAAGATCGGTATGATACGAGATGTTCAAAATTGATTAGATTTGTTGATACAAGTGGATCTCATTTGTGAAGAACCGGCTAGATAAGGGCATAGCTTGATGGCACGACACAAGGAAGACAAGACATGGGACCGACACACCCTAAGGACCTAGGGGCTCGGGGGCCGATCAAAGATTAGCCTTGCCTACGTGAAAGTGTAGAGCCCTCGTAGTTCAGTGAAAGGTGGACGACTGACCAAGATGGAGACCTTGATGGATGGTAAAGATAGGATGGACAAAAGGAGAAAGACCGATGATAGATGATAGAAGAGCAAAGTGAAGAATGAAGATCGATGATGGAACCCTGGGGGTGGATCAAATGATCGACCTTGCCTACGTGAAAGCACAGGGGCAACGTAGTTCGTCAAAGGAAAACAATGGATAAAGGATAATAAGATGATAGGAGAAGTGGATAAAAAGATGGGACCGATATGACAAGATAGGATAGACTTGGTGGATTGGATAGGATGATGACGATCACATAAAGGTCAGGGATGGGATAGTTATCCAAAGCATTAAAATGACTTGGGAGGATGATATGATAGATAGATGAGTGATGAAAAGTGATAAGAGATTGGAAAGATGTGCAAGAGAAGCAGGGGTGATGACGATGAGATAAATAGCATTGGGTTGCATGGGGGGAGGCTGGTAGCCATATACCAATGACAAGGGATTGTGAGATGGGATGAGATGGGATGAGGATAAAGATGGAAAATTGAATAAAGATATAGGGATGGGGGTGGGGAGGGATTGTTTGGATGGGTGGGAATATAAGGATTGGGAGATGAAAGGGATGCTAGGATAGCTGGATACGAAGAGAAGGATGGGGAGATGGAAGGGACGCTGTGATAGAGGGATAGGGACAGAAGGATTGGAAGATGAAAGGGATGCTAGGATAGATGGATACAAAGATATAGATGGGGAGGTGAAAAGGATGCTATGATAGATGGATAGGGAGATGAAGGGATGTTAAGATAGATGGATACGAAGATATAGATGGGGAGATGGAAGGGATGCTATGATAGATGGATAGGGAGATGAAGGGATGTTAGGATAGATGGATACGAAGATATAGATGGGGAGATGGAAGGGATGCTATGATAGATGGATAGGGAGATGAAGGGATGTTGTGATAGATGATGTCTCCAAGGACTATGTCACAAAGGAAGCAAATGCCCCCACTCTAGATATGTCATATATGAGGAGGCATGAGGGACAAAAGACAAGTGGATGGGAAGATAAAGGAGATAACTAGATGAGAATAGGATGGGTGACTAAGGAATATGATAAAGCATGGATGAAGGGGATGTATACCAATAGGTGTCCAAAGCATGCATAGATAGGTGCCCCTATTTTGATCAAGATCACAAGAAGGATGGAGGGAATGGGAGATAAATGGGATATGATGGTAGGATGCAGAAGATAGGTGGGATGGGGACATGACATATAACAAAAGAAAACGGGCATATCGAAGCATAGCCGATGGAGGAATGCATATCGCATACCCCCAAGCGTAGATGGGGATTTACGCGATGACCGCTTGCCAAAGTTTCATCATGGTAATTTATCCAAGGCGCCTTTGTTTGCCAAGTTTCACCATTGATCTAACGGCTTTAATATTTTTTGAATGTTTGAATTTTGAATCTTTGGACTTTTTGGATGTCACGCAGAAGGAGATGGGTAAGGATAAGGAAGTGGGTAAGCAAATTTAGAAGACATGATAAGGATCAAGGTGTTATGAGCCCATGTTTGAAGTGACTGTTGGATGTTGGTACAACCTTATGAGGATAAATGGATTATGCATGAGGATGAATTAGAGGGATTTGATGGGGTTGATACATGGGATAATGGATGGGATGCTGGAAAGGGTATGGATAGAATGATGGGGTGGATATGTGATGGGGAGATGTGTTCAGGACCAACATTGGCACATGTGGTGGTGAATGTGAGAAGATAATAGGATTAAGGGATGGAGAATGTGGGGATAATGGAGGAGATAGGGATGAAGAATGTGGGGATAATGGAGGATATGGAATGGTGAATTTTGGGACATAAGGACCCAAAACAGACTTAGGAGATGAAAAGGGTGTATGATTAGCTTTTGGATTAGTGACTTTGGATGTTCTTACAGATTTTTCATGTGATGGCGTTGCATCTTTTTTCTTTGGGATCCACATGGTTTTGATCTTTGCTTTGGTGGGCCTTTGTGGCCTATAGATTTGATTTGGATTTTGGATTTGGTTTTGCTTTGCTTTAACATGTCTTTTAGAAGGGACATGGGAAGCTTTTGATTCATGTGGATGTTTAGATTGATGCATTTCTTCTTTAACAACCAAATTGCTTTTAGTAGCAATGGGATGGGTGTGAGGAAATGGATGATGTGGAATGATGGGAGTAGGAGTATGGGGATTATGTGTAGATGGAGGATGTTTAGGTAAGTGCCTTTGTTGATCCTGACTAGGATGTTTATGATGGATGAAATAAATAGGTGATGAATGGATGAAATGATGGATAGGATGAGATGGAGGAGGTGATTTTGGGATATAGGGGCCCAAAATAGACATAGGACCTGGAGGAAACAAGGGCATGGTAGATGGAGGATTGGAGATGGTGGATGGGGTGATGTAAGGACCCAAAATGGATGGAGCAGATGAAGGAGGAAGATGGACAGTTGTTTTGAGGTGATACGATAGAGGAGGAGGGATGGCCACATATGATCTGGTGGGGTGATGGGAAGAGCCGATATTTCATTTGGAAGAGGCTCGTTGAGGACATCTAGAGGTTGTACCAACATTTTTTGGATTGCGAGTCGTGAGTAGTACATCCAAGACCTTGTGGATACAAGTGTTCTTTAGCTTCGATGGGCTCTATAATACCTTGCTCATGGAGGCCTAGACCTTTTCTTTGATAGTTCATTTTCTTGAGCATGCGATCCATGATAGGATTTGTGTTTTGCTGAAAACATGATGCGAGTCCATCATTAGGTGGAGGATGATGGGTGGTAAATACACTGTGTTTTTCTTCTGCAAGGATACCACCATGGAAGAATGTGAGAGTACCAAGGGGATATGCAAGTGGTGTAGGTATAGCAGTTTTAGGCGATGATGGGGGATCATGAGAAGGAGATGATGGGATAGCAACATCAGGAGAGGGAGTAGGGGTCATGATAGGATCTGGATTTGTGATAGTGGGATCATGCGATGGAGATGGAGATGGAGTGGTGGAAGCTTGAATGACAAGGGGATCATGGGATGGAATGGATGGGGGACTGTGATCTTGAGGTGGACTAGATGGGATGGTAGGTTCTTGATTTGGAGAAGGGGATATGCTGACATGCTTTGGATTAGACTCTTGGCGTGACTCATCATGTGCGGAAGGCATGGTAATGGAGTCTTGTTGGGACTCTTCAAGCGGGGAAGATGGAGGGCTGGAAGATTCATGAGGTTCATTGGAATGGGTTTTGGTGCTACTGGGAATGGGAGGAGTGGATTGGATTGGGGTGGATCTAGGAGTAGAGGGAGTGGATTGGAATTGGGTGTCTTCGATGGATTCGGTGGTTCTTGGTGTAGGAGATGGGGGTTCAATAGATTTAGTGGGTTCAATGGTTTCAATGGTTTGAGTAGTACTAGGGGTGGTAACATCAATAATAGGTGCGGTATGGAGAAGGGTCTCATCACTAGTGACCATGGATGATGGCTCTAAATGGCATGGTTCCATGACTTCAAGATGTGGAGTTGGGGAAGGTTTCTTTGTAATGAGTCCTTGGAGAACTTCCAAAATGAGAGACTTGCATATGGTTGGCTTGGCTAGGGTGGTAGAAATGGATGAGGGATTATGGATTGGTGGACTAGTATTAGATGGAGGAATGGGATTGGATGGAGCACTAGGAGTAGATGTATGAATGGGATTGGATGGAGGACTAGGAGTAGATGGAGGACTAGGATTGATGGAGGAATGGATCGATGGAGGACTAGGAGAAGATGTAAGGAATGGGATTGATGGAGGACTAGAGGATGGATGGGACTCAGGATTGGATTTTCTGAATGAAATCTCGGATTGGATGGAGGACTAGGAGTAGATGCATGAATGGATTGGATGGAGGACTTCAGAGGATGGAGGAATGGATTGCAGAGGACTAGGAGTAGATGAAGGACTAGGATTGGATGGAGGGTTAAAGTAAGGATATTGGAGTGGTGAATTAAGATAGGGGGACATGGATTGTGGATTAGGACAAGAGGATATAGGTGGTGTAGTGGGACAAGAGGATGGGGGGGATGGATTATAATAAGGGTATTGGGATGGTGGATTAGGATGAGGATATGTGGATGTAGGATTAAGGTAAAAGGGGGTGGATGTAGGATTAGTATGGGAAGATTGGGAAAGAGGATTACGATAGGGGGACATGTATGGGGAATTGTAATAGGAATATTGTGATGGAAAATTAGGATAAGAGGATGTAGATGTTGTATAAGAGGATGATGTAGATGGGGAAGGGGAAGGTTCTGGATACCCCTTGTCAAAGGTAGCATAAGGAACATTATTAGGCTTAATTAGATTTTGGAAAGTGGGTGGAGAGATCTTACTAGTGACAATAGCATCAAGGGGATCTATGTCATATTCTTCTTGATCGATAAGACTTTCGTTATCGTCGTCCACGTAATTAGGGTTTCCCTTGACTACTATTGATGGAGGATGAGGATTCATGATGGTGAAAGGATAAAGAGGATGGATAAAAGATTTTGGATGGGAACGGATTAAAGCTCAAATCGGGATTTTGGTCAAGCTTAGATTAGGATTGGACAAAAGCTCAAATTAGGATGATTAGATGGGATTGCTTTTGATTTTGATGGGATTCGGTAGACGGATGATTTGATGAATTTGATTAAAGTACTAGATAAGTTTGATGGGATATGATCAAATGATTAGATGACGTTGATTGGATAATTGTGATCAGATGAAGATGATTGTATGTATCTGATTAGAGGAATGGATTGGCTTGATTAGATAGGAAGAAACAAAAGGTACCAGGGCGGGGCGTTGCTGCAGGGCGCTGCTGCAAAGTGGGGCGCTGCTGCCAAGCGGGGCGTTGTTGCAGGGCGCTGCTGCCTTTCTGCGGTAAGGCAGAGTTGGGTTTTTTTGATGGCAAAGGCTATGGCAAGGACACGAAATGATAAAACAAGTCCAAAGTATCAAAATTTTGACAGATTTTTCACAAGAAAACACCTCAAGCAAGCACAATCCTATGATTAATATTACAGGTATGGCAAGGCAAAGTCTTAATCTAGGATGCACAAGGCTTCTAGGGAGTCCTTGATATACTCTCGGACGTGAGGCACAACCGTGAACACCAGTCCTTACAAGCGCGCTCCTGAACCCCACCGATAGGCAAAGGTTTGGACCAACTCTTCACGCCTATCTAGGTACCCTAGCTTCTCGACCACCACCAACGAATCGATTGGGGTACAACTTTCGTTCTCCCCCCTTTATATACCCCACCGGTACACGTGGTTGGAATCGTCCCTTGGGGTGATGAAATCCCCAAGCAAGTCCCACTAAAAGGAAGACACTAACGTTTCCAACTACTCCCAGGCTCACACGAAGTGCAAGGGGAAAGTGAAAAAAAATCAATGCCCCCTTGGGTAACACAGAAGTAAACAACCACAACAAACAATGAGGTTTAATCCCCCTAATTAGACTATGTTTGAAAACAGCAAAGATAATTTTTGAAAGTCTGATTATGTAGATGACCCTGCAAACAAATGTTAGTTGTCCTCTTTTTCGTCTTTGGTCAAATTTCGCCACAATATGCTGCAAAACGTTAGCGAAAAATAGCAATATTCTTGCCACCACAATGTTAGAGAGTTATCACGTGAAAACTGCAAAAAACTAGAGCAAAAACGAAGCCAAAACGCCTATTTTACTTTCCAAACTGTGCTATTTTGGGGTGCTACCGCGTTTCTGCGTGGGGCACTGCTGCGTTTCTGCGTGGGGCGCTGCCGCGTTTCTGCGTGGGGCGCTACCGCGTTTCTACGGAGGGCGCTACCGCCTTTCTGCGAGCTTTTCCTGCAAAATTCTTACCTAAAAGAGAGGTTAAATGCAAGACCCGTGTGTGGGTCCCACCGGGCGTGCCAGAAATGTGATACCTTGATATTTATACTACTCTAAATGTGCAAAATAACTAAGAAATGTGAATGAAAAAATACCAAGGACACCTCAGGATTAGCCTAAAAGAGTGATACAACGAAAATGAATGTAAATAAAATGAAACACAAACAATTTTACCTCCCTTGTTGTTGATATCTCTTTGATTGGCCCTTGCTTGGAATTGATTGTGTGCTCCTTAGATGATTGTTTGAGTGACTAAATGCAATATTGGAGATGCAAATGATAAAAAAAGATGGCTGGATGATGGTAAATGATTATGGATTCAAATTGGCAGCATGTAGTTATGAGAATGCAAAGTGTTTGAGAAGGCAAATTGGAAACATAAGGTTGCTCCAAATAAAAGTCTCTGAAAATGCCCATGAGGAGGGGGTATTTATAAGAGAATTTGAATTCTCTAGAGAATTCAACGGTCAAGATTGCTCCAACAAGGCCAAGATGAAGGGCTATGGTGGGTTGAGAACTCACAAGCCCTCACATCTTGACATGTGGAGGGTGAAGTGGACAAGGGGACATGAGGTGGAGATGAGTTGTCAAGAAGGTACATGAGGTGGAAAAGGACATGCACCTTGGGGAGTGAGGAGATTTCCACAAAAAGGGATTTCTTGTCCCCAAGTGGGAGTGAAAAAGACATTTGAGAATTTTGGAATTCCTCAAAGATCTACATGGGAAAATGAAAGGTGGTTGAGGATATAAATGTGAATTAAAAATTCACATTCCTAGGATGATCTAAAGGGTAAAAGATGGGCTCCAAAAAGGTGGGACTTGGTCACATGTGGAGATTGTGACAAGTCCAAGGTTCTAGAAGCCTTGGAAGAATGAAATGTGAATTAAAAATTCACATATAAAGGAGATGAACCTAGGACAAATAAATATGAATTAAAAATTCACATGGGAAAGGGGGTCAATATCCAAAAAGGAAAAATGGAAGAATTGACCAAAAAGTGGTGCTAAATTTAGCTAATGATTTTGGTTAAGGTTGTGCAAACATTGGATTAGGCTAATTAATGGAAGATTAGAGGCAAGTGGCAAATGTAGGAGAATGTGACATTAATCTCTGATTAAGGGAATGCACATCATAATCATGAATTAATTAACTTAATTCAGATTAGAGCAAAGTTATGGAGGATGTGACAAGGAGAGAGAAAGTAAGGAATTTTAAACTGATTTTAAATCAAAAAGGGGGAAAATGACTAAATTAAATAAATTAGCGTATTTATTTAATTTAGAGAGGAATAAGGTGAAAGATAAAGTATTAATTATTAAATTAAATACTTTACCGTTATGAGGCCAAAGGTATAATATTAATTTAATAAATTAATATTAGCATGGTAGATGGAAAGGTGGTAAATTTAATCATATGGAAGTGATTAAATTTAGATGTCTACACATACAATGTATTCCCTATATTCTATTGGATTTCATTCATCTTGCACATAACATTTATGAGCTTTATTTCTCCCTCGAATTCCCACAAGTGATTGGACAACCAAGCAAAATGCTAGATATAAAATTTTATTTTTCATACAAAGGGAAACTAGCTATCTCTTATTTTTATGTGACCATGTGTGTCAAGGATCGTCTAGGGTTTCAACTCTTGGAAGTCCAATCACCTACATAGTAACACATTTTGCAAATCATAAGGAGATAGTTGCATTGTAAAATATGTTTATTACTAGATGTCTCCATGGTTATTTGTAGATCTTTAGGGGAATTTTTATGTACTGAATTGTGACCACATTTTATTTTAGGGTTTCATCTTATGATATTTTCTAGTATGATTGTAATAGATATTTGGGTGAATGTCATAAAAGTTTCATTTATTACAATATTTGTAATGGTCTCTTCTTTATTTCATTTGGATTTCTATAGTTTGGAGATGGATTCTTAAGTATGTTCAATTGTTTAATATCATATATTTAATGTAAGTATGTACACAAACTAATATTTTGTAGTGATTTCAATAATTTTTTCTCCTAGCAAACTTTGAATCTATAATCCATGGGTTTTGCCACAATAGCGTGTCCCACTTCTGTGACATCCTAATATTTACCTCAAATCACATATTTTTTAGAAAATTTAATGATTTAAGCCTTGAGGGGTTCCATTTGAAGGATTTTAATTGAGGAGAGTTAGATCATACCTTGTTAGCTCAAACCCCCTTGGATAGAACCACCCTAGTCTTAAACCAAACCCTTAATGGAGTCTCCTCTGCACCTATCAAAATGCTAACAAAAACCACTTTTACTTCTCACCTTTTGGGGGATCAAATGAAGACATTTAGGAGACCTATTTTGTAATTATGTATCCCTTATTATAAGTTTTCCAAAAATTATAACTTTGAATATATTTAATTTGATTATTATATTTATTTAATTTCTTTAAAATGTAAGTTTTTCACTAAACATCAAGGTGTTTGTTTCACATATAGAAATATTTAAAAAATAGAGAAAAAATTCTTTAAAATATTTGTGCACTAGGTATTGATGTCCTTATTTCAATAGAAAAATAAGATATTAATTTGGATGAAGATGGAAAAATTTATGCATTGTCAAAGTAACCTATATCTAAATTATAATTAGTCTCACTTCAAAAAGATAAAAATATTATGCAACAAAAAAATATGAAAAAATATTTGTGCACTAGATATCGATGTTACGAATATAGTTTAAAAATTTATAATTTTAAATTTCCTACAAATAAATTTATAATTTACCAGAGTAATGTCACTTTTTAAAAATGTTGTTAACTATAAAAAATAATTTATTAAAAAATATGTAAAAAATTCACAAATTATAAATCTTAAAATTGAAAAATATATATTTATAATCTACATACAAAATCTCAAAAATCACTAGCTCACATTATTTCCAAATTCTTAATGGTTTAGTTGTTATAAGTGTCAAAAAAGTGAAATTTTGGTGAAAAATGTTGATTTCAATGTCCAACTTGGCCAAAAAGTGGAACACAATATTGTGGGCTGACCCCCACTAGATTAGGCACTAGCCCTAGAAGTTCATAATCAACCATACTTTCAGAATGATAAACATCTTTCACCAATAGTTTAGGAGTAGTTAATAGTTTATATGCAGCTCACGATTCATTGATTCATCTAGGAAGCATCTATAGGGAGCCATAAGAGTTTTTATCCTAGGGAAACATGTTTTACATACCTCTATATTATATTTGTGTAATGATCATCCATATTAGCTTAAAATAGTTTTTATGTGTTGTATTTAAGTCTTTGGTCTAGTGACAAAATTTTGGTCCAAGCATACATTAGATATTAGTATAACACTTAAATAATTTGTTTATTTTGAGTTGCGATTAATCTTTTGATGATACCTCTAGGAACACCCTCTTGGGATTCATTAAACTTGAAGGGAAGGAGAAAATATCCACTCTAAAAGATTGGCCTACAATCACTCATAGTCTATTGATGAGCTCATCAATCTACCTTTATACATACACTTCTTTGGTCTTGAAGTGGATTGATTCCTCTAGGAGTGTGAGTACTGATCCCAAGACGCAAAAACACACATGGCATGATTGGAATGTAGTACAAGAATTCCTATAGAAAACCATGGTATGTTTCCAAAAGGGAAGAAGTTGTAAGGAAAGTATGATATTTAATTACAATCCTAATGTAGTAATGTTGCATCTACAACAATATTGGAATGGGTTCTTGGACACCCAATTGTTGAGAGATATTATTATTTTATTATAAATTCTCCTTGCTGACTTAAAATATTACTTGTAGTGCAATTCATGAAGGAAGCAGATCATAATGGTGATAGTTACAAACTCATTTGAGGTCATTTATGACACTTTTATAATCCTAGGTAATAGGAGTTATGAAGCATCTTTTACATTTTTAGGTGGGTCCCACGAATTGGTTGTTGAATATGGACACCATTCTTGTGAGGTGCACCCATGAGGGGTAGTTATGAGTCAAATATGTTATTTGTTATGAATTACTATTAATGAAAGATACTCTTCAAGTGGGGTGTGGGGTTTTTGAATTTTGTGATGGTTTTACTAGTACATTATCTTATGAAACTATTTGTGACTTTTCTCTCATTTCTCTATAAATTGAAGGCATGCGATAGTAGTTTCATGAGTTTATTTAAAAGTATGCAAGTGTTTCTAAAATATTTTCAAATTAAGGAGATAAGTGTATTGCATGTGTACTTTTCTATTGAATATTTAATACATACTTAAGCCTCTCTTTACTAGTAGAGTTTTTCTTGAAAGGGTTTCTCCACATACATTCGGTATTATGTTTTAGTATAATGGTTTGTTGATTGCTATTATTTATTATATAGTTTTACATAATATCAAAAGGGCTAACCTAATGTTGTATTGAGAAAAAAATAGATTTACACCCTTTGAAGAGCTAACATTTATTGTAGTTTACCTTTTTTAACAAGAGTTTCTTCCTAGAGCTTGTTGTAAATATGCTCACAAAGTTTGTATCAACTACACACTATGAAACCTATGTGTGAAAAAGCAAAACAAAAATGGTGATAATTGTGAAAGGGTGACCCCTAGAAGGAAGACCTAAACAATCTGCAATAATAATGATAGTCCCTTAGTTATGATAGAAGACTATATTAAATTATTGGAGAGTGATGAATCCACTTCAAAAACATTGAATCCATCATGTTTATGCTTCTAAAAACTCTTTAGAACATAAACATATATAAATAAAATAAATTTTAAAAAATATTTTAAATTTAAATTTTAAAAAATATTTTAAATTTAAATTTTAAAAAATATTTTAAAATTTAAATAGTGTAAAAGAAAAATTAAAAGATTCTATATATTATTCTAAGGAATATTTTATTGTGGTCAACACATATAATGAATTTACATACTTTTATTTTTATTATAGAAGAAAAAAAATTAATATATTATATTAATAAAAAAAATTGATCAACAAATATAATGATTTTATATACTCTTATTTTCATTGTACACATTTTTACAAGCTCTTTCATCTTTTATTAAATTGTTACTTTTTATATATAAAAAATGTTACTAAATAAGTAAAGTCCGGAATAATTATATTAATACTTTCAAACATAATGGAAAGAGTTGGAATTTAGGTTCAAGGGATATAAATTGGATAAAAATTATATTATTCAAGGATATATATATATATATATATTCTAAATTTAATTGGTCTATTTAGTTCTTATCCTCTCGCTTACCTATACATGATAGAGCTGCAATTTTCCATAGAAGGCCTCAAAGATGAGGTGACAAAGGGTGAGAGCATGATATCAACAATGTGGAATATACTAAAGGAGTACAATGGAGATAGACTACCATAGAAATAGTGAAAAATATCATAGCCTAATTCAAAAGTAAACTAAATATTTCGATAAAACTAATATTTTGTAATAATGTTTATAATAGAAATAATGAAAAATCTTGTAACCTTTAAAGCAAAATTTTAATATGATTACATAACATATCCAATTAGTACAAGTGACCTAATTAGACAGTTAAGATCAATTTGCTTAGATATTAAGGAGGATTCCTTTGTAGAAGTAAATTAAGACATAAGAATTAATGAAGATAAAGTTTTTGATGGACATTAACAAGTACACATGCTCGGGTCATCCCACAATAATGGGTTACACTTTTTGGCCAAACTTGACATTGAAATCAACATTTTCAAAGAAAAATTTACTTTCTGACACTTATAGTAGGTAAACTATTAGGAATTTGAAAATTATGTAAACTAGTGATTTGTGAGATTTTTTCTGTAGATTTTTAATGTTTTTTTAAATTGAAATTAAATTGTAATTTTTTTGTGTCTCCTTTGATAACTAGTTTTTAATAGTAAACAACATTTTTAAAAAGTGGTGTGTACTTCGGACATAACTTTTTTTTATACAAAGGATAAAATTCTAATTCTTTTAATTTAGGTTGGTAACACAAGTATCTAGTTCTTTCATTTTTTTTCATAGCATTTTGTTGAATATTTTTCTTTTAATTAAGTTTTGAAGTCAAAACATTTATAATTTAGACATAGGTGCACTTCACACATAACTTTTTGGTATGTATTGAAATTCAATTTTTCTTTTTTTGTTAGAACGAGGACATCAATACCTAGTGGATATATATATTTTCAAAATTTTTTTCCTCAAATTTACTATTTTTCCACAATGATTTTTCATCGAACTTGACATTCGGTGAAAAACCTATGTATAGTAAAACTAAAAAATAAAATATAAAATAAAAACAAAATATATTAAATTTATACTCGTTGGAAAGCACGTTTCGATCACTACAATCATCCAACTTGGTTTATCAAGTTCACTCCATTTGCACCTCCTTCCCAAGCTTCGATAGTAAAAAAAATGCATAAATTTTGAAATGGTGGAGGGGAAGGTGAAAAAAGGGGGTTCATTCGAACCCCCCTTATATTGTGCAAAATGGGGTTCATTAGAAGGGAGGGGGGTTCATTAGAAGGGGGGAGGGTTCATTAGAAGGGGGGGTTCATTAGAAGGGGGGTGGTTCATTCGAACCCCCTTCATTAGAAGGGGTAAACCATTTTAAATTTTTTGATGAGAATTTCTAATTTTTCTTCATTCGAAAAATTGTAACCCACTATTGTGGGTTTACCCGCTCATGCATTCATTTCAAAAATCCCAAGGCTTGGCATGGAATAAAGGCCTACTATGAAGTTTTTGACATGACATATAATAAGAAAGGCTTGGTATAGAGAATAAGGTTTTGTGAGATATATATGAAGGCTTGCATGGAGTTTCCATCTTTGATAGATGTTAGAAGGAAGTGTACCTTATAGAAGGGCTTTCCACATTTAGAAAGAGCAAAGGATCCATACTTTTATGCTTCAAATAAACATCATAGAATGACATTTTTTGGTAATACATGTATTAGCACATCTATTGATATTTGTGCAACTTCTTATTTAGTGATGTGAGTTTAGTCTAGCTTTCAAATGTCGTCTCCTACTAGAAATTGCAACAATGTGAGTCATCATATAGAAACTTGATTTTGAGGTGTTTTTTTTTGCATTATCTATATCTATGAGATTGACTACTTTTCATTTTTAAAAATTAGATATTAGTTAGGGTTAATGTGAATTGGAATTCAAGTATGTAGCTCATTCTTTTATTTGAAGCTTTGGTCCTTTGTTTCTAATTTCTTGTACTAAATGTCTATGATAGTCTTCTAAGAAGTGCATTTGTTTCGATATTAATATTCACTCAGCTATATTGTTATAGGTGCATGTTCATGATATATAAAATTAAAGTAAATATTGTGAATCTTATAGTAATATATCAATACTATCATCTATATTTAGACTTTACATGTTGAAATATCTCACATCAACAACTTTTCATTGTTCAATGATATTTTTATAGATTTAGGCTTATTTTACATGTTAATGCCTTAACAGCCTTTGTCTTGTGGTCAATAAGTCTATTGTTTAAGTTGAAATTGGGTCACGCCCAAAAAACCAATTCACCTCAACACATCAATTGTTCAAACTCTTCCTATCTCACATTTTCTCATTAAACTAACCCTGCCTCCTAAAATGAATAAAATTAAATAAATTATTAGCTAGATTGAATACCAATTAATAGATTAGAATAGTTCTTGAAAAGTCAATAGCATATGTAAATGAAACACATTTAATTATACATAAACTTTAAATTATAATTTAAAAATCATCTTATAAAACTATCTCCACTTGTATTTCCAGTGACCATCATACATTACATTTGATGCATTTGACACATTTCTTTATCCTAAGATAATCTTGCAATGAAGATCAATGAGTAGAATTAAATTTAAAGTAGGGAAAATATTAGTTTTATTATATAGTTCAAACTTTGTGAAGTCTACACATATCCTCTACATTTTTAGATCAAAGATATAAATTTATGAAAAAAAAAATGTATATAATTCTATGCAACAAAAATAATTCACTTAAAAAAAAAACTAAAAAATTCTAAAAAACCTTTACTACATCTTACATTGAAATGATTAAAATTCTAAAAAACCTTTACTAAATCTTACATTGAAATGATTTTGAATTTAGATTCTAGCTTTCCTTGAATATTTAGAAGGAAGGTTCCTTGTTTTTGAACACAGATTTTGTAATTTGTGGATAATTTGATAAATTATTATCTAACATTTATTTTTTATTTTTTATAATCAACATTAAATTTATCTTTATATAATTTTTAAATAAATTACATAGATTTTGTATAATGAAAAGATTATATCTATATTCCTTAAATCAATATATCTAATTGTTATATATATAAATTAAAAACAAAATTTATATAATAATTTTAAGTAATTTAATTGTAATTTTTTTAATTTATAAGTTTTATTTATATGTATTTTATATAAAATACAAATCTTTTATTTTTTAATATACACATTTCTATTTTGCTGACACTTGCATTTAAAGAAGGTTCAAAGATTACGTTCATAGAAAACTATATGTATGTTATATGTTAAAGAGTATGTGTTTGTGCATGGATGCGCTAAATAATAGAATGAAATAAACTTAGACAAATCTAGATTTTTTCCTTAAAAAAATTAAGTATTATCTAATTATGAAATATTTGCATACAGATTTAAAACATAAAGCAATACAAATGAAAAAAGAAAGTTGACATCCAATTGTCAAATCGACATTTATCTGGCTTTTATGTGATAAGTGAGATTTTGGAGGCTTTTACCATTAAATGACAGCTGAAACTTGTTTTCCAAAGACTCAACAGTGGTTTACAGACACGCGACTTCATTTTAAACTCAAATCTCATACTATATGTAGTCTATCCACTACTAAACAACACTCTATTTTTAACAAATACAAAAATAATTTTCATCGATTAATTAAATTACAAACATAACTTACTAAATGAAACGAAAAATTTTAATGACATTGATGAGACAG
Organism: Sequoia sempervirens; assembly: GCA_007258455.2. Lineage (NCBI taxonomy): Eukaryota > Viridiplantae > Streptophyta > Pinopsida > Cupressales > Cupressaceae > Sequoia > Sequoia sempervirens. The sequence continues at coordinate 99,142,904 of VDFB02058242.1, read as the reverse complement.
ACAGTCCATAAGACCAAGAGTGGATGGTTCTAGATAAATTTATTCTAGAATTTCAAATCCATTAAAATTATGGAGATGAGATTAGGTGAGGAAATTACTGGTCCTGACTTCAGACCGTCGACTGGCAAAATCCTGTGTTGAATCATAACTGTGCTCGACAGTCAGATATCTTTTCCCCCCAAAAAATATCATTGTACTGACAGAAATTTACGTTATTTCCATTGTCAAAACAAAAAGTTCCCTCAGCCCATGCAGGTTTTGTCCTTTCATACTTGTTGAACAACTGTCCTCGGTATTCCCCACTTCCATTGTTTTAACTGGATGGAAATCAATGAGTATATGGCTCCACCAAAGCTTTACTGTTTACCACTATGGCTTCGCCCTTTTGACTGTAGTTTCAGTGTAATTGTCCTTCCTTTTGAGTGTAACAGCTCACCCCATTTGATAAATTTTGTAAAAGATAAATGTTTTTTAATGATTTTTTTAAAATAGTTAATGTACGATCATTTTTATGATTGTTTACGTGTGGGATCTATGTTTATTGTAAATATTAAATGTTGTAGTCAATGTATTGGTTGTTTATGTGTTAAATCTGTAAATAGTCGGTGTGTTGACTACAATATACTGGTTGTTTATGTGTGGGATCTGCCCTCACTGTAAACAGCTGGTGTATTGACTACAATACACCGATTGTTTATGTGTAGCATCTACGCCCACTGTACACAACTAATATATTGACTATAAAATATTAATTGTTTAAACTCAACTAACTGTAACTCTTAAAGTTTTGAAAATGTCTAATCTTTAAAAATAATCTTACTTATCTAAAACTAATAATTTCAATTATCAATATAATATTTTAACTAGTAAATCATATTTAAAATAAACTTTTTTATAACTCCTAAAATTTAATTATCTTTGATCATGAGAAGTTTTATGTAAAATATTTGAGCAGTAAGTTTCTCATTGCTGATCTGCGCTCATGGCAATGTTTATATAATTGGTAGAAGGTCATCCTTTAGCCAAACAATTTAACCTCAACACTGTGTACCAAATGAAATTCTTCAGTTATGCCTGTTACAAGTTATTCTATTATGTTTTTAAAAGCAGCATCCATTATCTGTGTTTTATTGCTTTCTTTTGGAGATATTTTGATGCTTCACATGAAATAGTTTTACATAGATTTCTATAATGTTTTCCTAGACATTTTTTCAGGTTTTCAGGCTATATTTATAAGTATAAATCATGATGGGATTTAAATGGTGAGGTAGTCTGTCAAAGCATATTGTGATTTTAAATGGACAAAATTAATTTGAAATGGAAAAGTGTTTAGAGTAAACTGGCAGACTATCCCATTATCTAGTTTATTGTAAACACTTTTCCATTTCAAATCAATTAAAAAATGATATAGTATATTAGGTTATATTCGTCTAACATTTCTACTCTTCGTTGTATGATTATAATTGAGTTGGATGTATTTACACTCAATTTGTCTAGCATTTCTACTTTTCATTATACGGCTATAATTGAGTTGGCTGTATTTACGCTCATTTTTTTTCTTCTAATAATCATTATTTTTTTATATTATTATTATTTTTTAAAGTAATATCTTAAATAAATAAGCATCTTTTATCTAATTTAGAAGTGTCAATTTTATACTTTTATCAATTATGGCTATAATAATTGTATGCTACAACTCATATATTCACATTAAAATATGGTAGTCTCCCAAAATTATCAAGGTCATCTTTAGATTCAAATCTATATCTCAAGGGTTCTTTCTTAATGCCCTCTATACATATCCCTTTTGAAAATTAGAGGCTTCATGGTTCATACACTAATAATAGAGAGAATTCATCCTCTCCTCTAATATGAGATCTCTAATCTTTCTTTTAAATCATAGCCATAAGTTGTTCTTACACTTCAAATTCCATCCATTCACAATAGTATGCTAGTAAACACATTCTATTCAAAAGTTAGATCAATCCAATATTTGTGTAGGAATACACACAACCTTGGACATAGGGACCATCTCATACAAACTTCACATGTTCACACAATGATTGGCTCAAGTATGCATCATCTACATAAAACATGGATAGCTCCCACTTTTTTCACATAAACGTGATGTGACTAGGCTCTTATATACTTCACAAGTACATATAGTGACTATATTACATATGCTTCACATATACACCAATATGAATAATTCACACATACATCACATATATACATAGTGTGTTGACTTGTGTATGCATCACATATACATAATGTGACTAGATCGTACACCCAACACATTCACAATGTGAATAACTTAAACATCACATGTTCACATAGATATCAACTAGCATAAAAAAGTGTTTACAACCTTATTACAAGCATCTTATCATTTACCCTATTCACTAACACATAAGCCTATTAATACATCCCAACTGAAAGGAAGAATGTTACTGTCTCCCATAGTATACCATGGGTCCCATCCTTTTTCTCACCACGACCATCCATGATAACAAGAAAACATCCCATATTGATTGTTGTTATCACTAGGAAAGACATAAGTCTAGCGTGTATAACAAATGAGACCGTTAGTATGTGCTTGTAACCAAGATTCACTCACAAGTACGTAGTGAACAATTGGAAAGAGGGAATGGATGCAACCTACAATACACATATTCTAATTGCTCGGTTCAATAACACATCCTTTAAATAACTCCTAAACATAAAAAGGAGTGTTGATGTACCTCAATTACTACATCAAGAATCCCATCTTTTTCTTGATTTATTGTTATCTTTTAAAAAATAAGAATCTTGTATTGCTCGTGATCATCACTGACAAATGTGCAAGTTTAACTAAACAACACATAAGGCCATTAATAATAGATTGCTAAACCATTTGAGTCAATGTCCATCCTAACATCTATTGCCTCTATTCCATTAGTAAAAGTTGGTCCAACCTTGTATGGGGTAGCTTCTAGTATATGCCACCTACATTGTACTAATGAAATTTGACTAAGCCATATCATACCAAGCATAGCTCCTAGAATTTGTCACCTCTATGCTATTAAAAATAGTCAACTAAATCCTAAGATATGATAGTTAGATCCTATCATCCATCACCTACATGGTACTAATGATAGCTAGCTAAACTATGATTTTATCATATCATGGATATCCCTTGACATCTTCTACCTTTGCACCACTAGTGAAAGTTAGCTAATTGTGAAGAACCCTGCTGGTTCTAACTCTGCCTGTAGATGCTGAATGTGTTGTTTGTGTGTTCTCTTGTGGTTTTTATGAATTTATAGCATTTAAATAAAATGTTGCCAGGCAAGATTTAACAAGAAATAACTGGAAATATATAACTGCTGCAATGATTCTTATTTAGCATGAAATGTATTTATATTGTCAATAAAAAATAGGAGAATAACTTGTAAACAAGGTTGCATACTTGAATATGCCAGCAAACCCTTATTTGAGAAATATGGAAATCATAACCAGCAATGAAAAATACTGATGAAATAAGCTGATCTACTCCAAATGAAGGTTTCTCCACCTTGAAATGAGTGCCAAATGGGAGTACTAGTCTAGCTGCCCCAAATGGTGCTAATCTAGGCCAAAAGAAAGAGGCGTTTCAACCTCTTGTTCCTACGCCCCAGCTGGAAGCCTATGGTGAATGGCACAACCATCAATAGAAATGGTATGGCCTATTTATTGATGTAAATAGCTAATGGAATTATGTGCCTCCACTAGTAAGCCCTTTCTGTTATTGAAAACTGTGAATAAACTCAAAGGTAAATCTCCTGCAAGCACAAATGGACTCTAGAATAAAGCCCTCTCAGTAGCAATGATTTAGCTGGTCTTTCACAGCTTCAAGATTGTAGAACATTGAAGAATTTCCGCTCTCCAATGGTGAAAAATTGTTGAAACCCTTGTCTCAGGCACAAACTTCAAAGAAGCCAAAGCAAACAATGTCAAATGATCAATGATAATGAGGTCGACTTGTCTTGGCTTCTTATATTTTTCCTCAAAAAGGCATGAATTTCCAAAAGGCATGACTTTCTTTTGAATATGTTTTAATACATTTAAAATGCATTTAAAACACTTTATACTCTTTTAAAATACTTCATCTCACTTGAGCATACCTTTTTGTTTTACCATTTAATTTCACTTTATTAAATTTAAGTGGCTCACTTTGATAAAGTTAAAATATAACTTTATAATATTCCTTTTAATAATTAAATATAACTTAACCACTTAAATAATAATATCTCCCTCAATACTCAGTGTTTTGACGTGTCATCTGAAGTTGGGGTCAACACTGTATAACCCCCATGTGTCCAGGTGCCCTGACTAAAAACATCACTGCCAGATTGACTTACTATAAATAGTAAGTCCCTCAAACTAAGCCAAACACTGATATGCAAAGGCCTAGAACTGAACCCAATATTGAAGTGAGGAAATGGAGTGACAAAAACCTCCATTAATGGCCACTGAGACCCTCTATCCAAACATATTATCCTACAAGGGTCCAAGTAATAGGCTAACCCATCTGCAACTGATACTGACTATAGTGGGGACACTACAGTTTGTCTTCCCCGAATTTTCTTGTCCTCAAGCAAACTCAATGCTGGATGTTGTAAAATTCTCTCACTCTCCCAAGTAGCATCCTCTGTCGGCAGATCTCTCCACTTAACCAAATATTCCCTGATAACTTGTCTTCGAAGATGACACTCTTTGGAATCCAAGATGGCCTCAGGTACTACTATCAACTTCCCCTCATCATCCAGGGGTGGTAGGTCTGAAGAAGGAACTATATGTTGTCCCAATGCCTTCTTGAGGCATGACACATGGAACACATTGTGCACCTTACTGTCTATCGGTAAATCTAACTCGTAAGCCACCTTGCCAACTCGCCTGATAATCCTGAATGGTGCATAATAGCGTGGCTTTAGTTTCTCCACGCCCCTTTTCCTAAGAGTGGACTGTCTATAGGGCTGCAACATCAGATACACCATATCCTCAATCTCAAATGATCGCTCAACCCTCCTCTGATCAACATATTGCTTAAATTGATGATTTTGAACCTTCTGAATGTTCTCACGAAGGGCTCTCATGATATCCTAGTTCTCCTGTAACAGATCCCCAACACTAGGTACTCTGCAATCACTCATCAATAAATCAAGGAAACTAGGTGCATCATAGCCATACAAAGCTATGAAAGGTGTCATCTAGATAGTCATATGGTGAGTGGAATTATAGCAGTACTCACAAAGATGCAACCACTTCTCCCAAGCCTTCTATTTCCTAGAAATGTAGTTCCCTAGGTATCCCTCCACCCATTTTTTGACAATCTCTGTCTGCCCATTAGTCTGTTGGTGGTAGCTAGTGCTCGGAGAAAGCTCTGTCCCGCATAGTCAGAATAACTCTTGCCAGAAGTGACCCATGAATCTACTATCTTTGTCACTAACAATACTCTGAGGTAATCCATGCAATCTGAATACCTCACGAAAGAAAAGATCTGCTACCTATGTAGCTGAATAGGTAGTGGTGATCGGGAAGAAATGAGCATACTTGGTCAACCGATCTAATACCATAAAAATGTTGTCTCTCCCTTGAGCTTTCGACAAGCCCATAATAAAATCCATAGATAAGCATTTCCACTTCCTCTCAGGAATAGGAAGCGACTGAAGCAACCCAATAGGGTAAGTATGCTCTTGCTTGTTCTGCTGACAAACAAAGCACTCCCTAACATAATGAAGAACATTAGATTTGAGACCCATTCAAGTGAATCTCTCTCGTACCTGCCTATAGGTCTTAAAGTATTCAGGATGACTAGCCATGGGTGAATCGTGGAAAGTCCTCAACACTTTGTTCCTCACATTTGAACCTAGGACTAACAATATTCTCTCTTTGTAAATGATGAGGTCATTCACAAGAGAGTACCTGCTATGTTGTATTGTCCCATCAATAATTCTAGAAGTCCACAGAATCTTGGCATACTCTGCTATGATCAAGTGAATCCAATCCTCTGAAATCTCTACCATGGAGCTCAAATGGGGACAACGAGATAAGGCATCAACAACAACATTCTGAGTTCCTTTGACATAGGAGATGTCAAAATCATAAGATTGTAACTTGCTGACCCATTTCTGTTGACGTTCATTTAGATCCCACTGTCCAAGGAAATGCCTCAAGCTATTATGATTAGTTTTGACACAAAACTTACTACCAACTAGGTACTGCCTGAACTTGGCCATTACATGCATGATGGTCAACATTTCCTTGTCGTATATACTGAAGCTCCTCTCAGGACCCCTTAGCTTCCTACTCTCAAAAGCTATCAGGTGACGGTCTTGCATAATCACTACACCAATACCCTCTCCACAAGCATCACAATGAAGCTCAAAAGGCTTGGTGAAATCCGACAAAGCTAGAACTGGACATGTAGTCATCAACTATTTGAACTTCTCGAAACACTCCTATGGCTAAGGTGTCCAAACAAATGCTCCCTTCTTAGTCAAATCTGTAAGTGGTGTAGCATGCCACGAGAATCCACTGACAAACCGACGGTAGAAGGTGCATAACTCCACAAATCCCCTGAGCCAAGTCAAAGTCTCAGGAGTAGGCCAATCAATAATGGCACGAACCTTATTAGGATCCATGCAAACTCCCTCTCCGCTGATTATGTGACCCAAATATAGAAGCTCTACCATGCCCAACACACACTTGGACTCCTTGGCGTACAAGGAATCCCTGTCAAGTATGGCCAAAATAGTATCCAGGTGAATCATATGCTTCTCCCAATATCTATTGTAAACCAAAATGTCGTCAAAGAATACAAGAACAAATCTCCTCAATTGAGAGTGGAAGACCCTGTTCATAGTGGTCTGAAAAGTAGCTGGACTATTGGTTAAGCCAAAGGGCATAATTAAAAAATCATAGTGTCCACAATGACATCTGAATGTAGTCTTCTCAACATCCTGTTCTCTAACTTTGATATGTTGGTATCCTGTTCTCAAGTCTATCTTGGAGAAGTAACAAGCTCCATGAAGCTCATCTATCAACTCGTCGATGCGAGGAACTGGACACCTATTTGTAATTGTCCTTTTGTTCAACATTCGGTAATCAATGCACATCTTGAGTGTACCATCTTTCTTCTTCACTAAAACCACTAATGAAGTGAAATGAGACTTACTTGGCCTTATATGTCCCATAGCAAGCAATTCCTTGATGGTTTTCTCAATCTCATCCTTCAAATGCTTTGGGTGTCGATAAGGTGTAATCATGATGGGCTTGGCGCCCTCTTCCAACTCAATGATGTTCTTTATGCCTCTATTAGGAGGTCTACCATGTGGTATGCCACTGAACACGTTGGTATGCTTAAATTTGAGCTCCTGAACATCTAGATGATAGGGTGTTTTGTGCTACTCCTCATATGAAGGCATCAACTTACACTCTGCTTCCCACTCTACATGTCATGTCTAATAAGTCTCTCCATTCTCCTGAGAGCGATTACCTTCAAGTTGTTGTCCTTAATGGCCTTAAGTATATGATTAGTCCCGTCAACCTTGAATTTCATTTCCATTTCTCTAAGGTTGAGTGTAAATTCTTCAATTGCATGAAGTCACTTCATGCCAAGGACCACATCAATGCCTCCCATATTAACCACATAAAAATATGCTTTAAACTCATAGTTATTGAGTTTCATAGGCAGATCCAAAATCATTCTCTCACATTTGAGAGTGTAAAAATCAACAACTTTTACCCTTATCCCTTCAAATTCTTGAGTTTGAATTCCACTAATCGTGCATCTATAAAATTGTGAGTTGCACCTGTATCAAGCAAATAAGTGACTCTTTGACCAGCCAAGAGTCCACACAACCTAAAGGAGCCTTCCCTTTGCATGCTAGACATATGAGCTTCTTGTAGCTCCATTTCTCCTTCATTTTCTACTTCAATTTATGAGTTTTCAGTCCTTGAATACTCTTGATCAGCTTGTTGGTCTGTTATATCAGTCTTGTTTTCACCCTCATAAAACCACTCCATATGCCTATTTTGACCTTTAGGCTTAAGAGGAAAATCATGGTTTAGATCATAAGGACCCTTGCAATAAAAACATAGCTTCCTCCTACGCAAATCATTAATTGTTTTCCTATCCAAAGGGGCTGCAAATTTCTTCTTTTGATCAACATTTTCTGATTTCTTTGGACTTGATTTGTTGTCATTATAGGATGAAGATGGTTTTGATTTGAACTTACTACATAGAGCTATAAGTTATGCTACGAGCTTTCCTCATAGCTTCTTGCAAGGTAGGGGGATCAAAAGCCTTGATCCAACCCTTCATAGGCTCCTAAAGACCCTCTACAAATAATATGACCAACCTCTTCTCTGAGATACCAATAACCATGACTAAAAGATTTTGAACTTCTCCAATGTAAGATTCCAAATTTCCCATTTGTTTCAGCTAACCTATATCTCTGAAGTACAACTTTAGATATCGGTTGTCAAAACACTCAACTAACTTGTCAGTGAACTCCTGATATGAATTGAAACGGTCATGCTGCAAGGTAACCATCCCATGGTGCCACCAGTCATGGGCTACCCTATCCAAATGCAAAGTTGTGAACTTAATGGCGTCTTCTTCTGCCACAGGATGTAGGGTCACGGAAGTGTCCAACTTTCTAACCCAAGCTCTGGATGCAGTAACCCTACTGCTGCCATAAAAAGTGGAGAGTGTGAGCTTGTTGGTTGCATGTCTAAGATCACTGTTTTTATTCCTTGGTCTCCTGTCGTTCCTATTCCTGCTGTGCTCTCTTTTTTGACTCATGAACCTGTCAAAGTTAAGATGATCCTTAAATTTTTGTGGCAATGCTTCCCACTCATCATGCAATGTCATCATGTTATATGCGAAAACCATGTCACCTTCCTCCTCATCCGTGTTCCCCTCTTCAGGTTCATTTCTCACAAATGTAGGGTGTGTAGGCCTATCATAGGTGCATGTAGGTGTTACTCTCATCTGTGGGGCTCCATCAGCACTACCACCCTCCTCCTAGTCCTAATTCAGTCTCCTAGGAATGGTCAAATGTTGAACGACTGTACTAAGTTGTTGCAACACATTTGCTACCTGTTCCTGCCTAGCTACAAAACCCCTTAGAACATCTCTGGATTCTTTGTCCTCATTGTTACCATGGTTTTTGGGTGGCTCATCATTGTCCCTATCTCCCATGATTTCAAATGGTGTCTCCTCGAACTAGAAATCTAATGGTATGTCGTCAAACTGGTTTCTCTGTAATCCAGGTATCCTGCATGAGTAATACTTGTGAGGTCCAACATGATGCAACCGCATAAGAACTTCTAACCCTCTAGGATGGTAGGATCAGAGATTTGATACCACTATGAAGAGCCCTATTGGTTCTAACTCTTCTTGTAGATGCTAAATGCACTGTTTGTGTGTTTTCTTGTGGTTTTTATGAATTTATAGCATTTAAATAAAATGTTGCCAGGAAAGATTTAACAAGAAATAACTGGAAATATATAAGTGTTGCAATGATTCTTATTCAACATGAAATATATTTATATTTTCAATACAAAATAGGAGAATAACTTGTAAACAAGGTTGCATACCCGAATATGCCAACAAACCCTTATTTGAGAAATTTGGAAATCATAACCAACAATGAAAAAATTGATGAAATAAGTCGATCTGCTCTAGACGAAGGTTTCTCCTCCTTCAAATGAGTGCCAAATGGGAGTACTAGTCTAGCTGCCCCAAATGGTGCTGATCTAGGCCAAAAGAAAGATGCGTTTCAGCCTCTTGTTCCTGTGCCCCAGCTAGAAGCTTGTGGTGAATGGTATGACCATCAATAGAAATGATATGACCTATTTATTGATGTAAATAGCTAATGGAATTAGGTGCCTCCACTAGTAAGCCCTTTCCGTTATTGAAAACTATGAATAAACTCAAAGGTAAATCTCCTACAAGCACAAATGGACTCCAGAATGAAGCCCTCTCGGTAGCAATGATTCAACTGGTCTTTCACAGCTTCAAGATTGCATAACATTGAAGAATTGTTGCTTTCTAATGGTGAAAAATTGTTGAAACCCTTGTCTCAGGCACAAACTTCAAAGAAGCCAAAGCAAACAATGTCAAATGATCAATGATAATGAGGTCATCTTGTCTTGGCTTCTTATATTTTTCCTCAAAAAGGCACAACTTTCCAAAAGGCACAACTTTCCAAAAGGCACAACTTTCTCTTGAATATGTTTTAATAAATTTAAAATGTATTTAAAACACTTTATACTCTTTTAAAATACTTCATCTCACTTGAGCGTACCTTTTTGTTTTACCATTTAATTTCACTTTATTAAATTTAAGTGACTCACTTTTATAAAGTTAAAATATAACTTTATAATATCCCTGTTAATAATTAAATATAACTTAACCACTTAAATATTAATATCTCCCTCAATCCTCAGTATTTTGACATGTCATCTGAAGTTGGGGTCAACACTGTATAACCCCCATGTGTCCAGGTGCCCTGACTAAAAATAGCATCACTGCTAGATTGACTTACTATAAATAGTAAGTCCCTCAAACTAAGCCAAACACTGATCTGCAAAGGCGTAGAACTGAACCCAATACTGAAGTGAGGAAATGGAGTGACAACAACCTCCATTAATGGTCACTGAGACCCTCTATCCAAACATATTAGCATACGAGGGTCCAAGTAATATGCTAACCCATTTACAGCTGATATTGACTAGAGTGGGGACATTACACTAATCCTTGAGATATGATGGTTAACACTTGACATCCATCACTTGCATAATACTAGTGATAGCCAACTATCTGCACTTTCATCAAACTAAATTTTGACAGGAGGGCCATCTTATATCCAGTTACATATAATCTATATATCACAAGGATTCACAAATACTAATCAAGTTGACATGGTTATCTATCAAATAAAGAGACCTATAAACCAATACAAAAAATTCCATAAGTCTTGATGTTGAATTACCAACACACAAGTAACACATTGAAGCCACATGATTTGAACTCTACTCGTTCTTGACATAGATACATCAACAAACTCCAACTCTTAAAGTAATCAAGGTCTATTCAATTCATTGAATTGTATTTAAAAATATATTAATTACTAAAAATAAATTATATCATAATAGTAATATTAAACAATATCTTAATTCTAAGTACCTTAACATTTTTGTATAATACCAATAATAAATCTTAGCTTGCCATTATTTAGGCAATAAATACAAAGGTAAAACATCACACTATATTTCATAAAAATTACTACCATTTTCCCACACATGGAAAATCAAATCAAATGAATTTCATCCTAAATTCAACATAGATCTAAATATATATAGAGTAGGTAGACCATTATTACCTATTAAGAGTTTTTCACCCATTAGATTATAATGGCTAAATTAATCATCGCGAAATACAAACTTAGTAAGTTTCCTTAACTCAATAATAGCCATGTCATGGCTAAGTTTATCGTGTCCTTATTTCTTGGAAGAATAGACCTCACTAGGTCTTGAGGCTAACATAGATACTCCTATACTTGTTTGTGATCCAAGACATAAGGCCATAAAGTCTAGTACATAAAATATAATTATTTTACTTTAAACAAGTTTATATAAATTTCCACAAATTTTCATTGACATGCTAAGATGCCAATGACCCTAAAAGCTCATCCAAGATTGGAGTAGATTTTACTAAGCCAAACATAACAAACCTTGAATTTGATAAGCTAGATGCAAACAAATTCCTTACTTTAAATCAAAACTATATAGTGGGGACATGTATTAATTGGAAAAGTGAGTTCAAAACCACTTGATACAAATTTTAACCTCATGATGAAACATAGTAAAGAGAGAGGGATGATCAAGTGGAGGAGTCACCCTAGTCTTGAATCTATTTCCTAAACCCTCCCCTTATTGAATTGGGTCACACAAGAACCATTTACCTAAGAAATACCTATATATCCACTTTCAAACATGGGATCAAGCTCACATTTAGTTCTTTTGACAATAATTTCTCAAGAAATATACCCATAGATTCCCATCCCTATGGCTTTATAACCACTTAAGAATTTTTCTCATAGAATAAAAATAAAAATAAAACTATAAAAGGAAATCAATAGGAAAGATTAAAACCTAATAGTGTAGAAAACCATCATTTACTAGTATTCATTCTAAAATAAATCCCTATCTCATAGAGTTTCATTGATCACCATTTCATATCCCAACAAATTTCCTTAAAATTATTTCTCATAAATTAAGTTCACCCTTTGGAAAATAGGTACTAAGGAACTTCAAAGGACACCAAGATCTCAATTTTATACCTCTCCACCATTATGATTTGCATTTTATCATAGTCATTCTAGAACCATTATCGGTCATCCCATTAAGGCACAAGCTAAGTTTCATGTACTTATAAAAAAAAACATATTGTGACCTTTTCTTAAAACTCACTAGAAGAGAACTACATAATACTACATCCATCTTTCCAATAAATATTTAATCATCAAGATTAATAATGGCATACAACAATTGTAACTCTAAGAAAATTATATTGCAACAAGTCTCTAATGATAACCCTAATGGACTTCATACAAATGTTCATACAACTAGAGTATACTAGTATTAGCTTAGTAATGTCATTCATTCTTAACCATACCCTAAACTATTAGCAATAGGATGTATAATATATATACCAACTTACAAGGTGTGATAGTATACATGAATCTATACCACCATCTAATATCCATGGTAGTACCATCTATTCCAACACATCATACTAAGAAGACCTATTCTCACCACCAAGGAAATCAAGATTTACATGGTTCTTCTTGAATTTTATCAATGATCAATGAACATGAACTAAATAGATCACATGAAGTTAGTAGAGGCCTAGTTTCACTCTCATGTGAGGTGCTATGAAACTATAAGGAACTTTAGCCTTTATGCTCAATATAAGCTACATTGATAAAAAATCGCATTCTAAAATCATTTAAGAAGGAGCTTATGCATAAATTTTTCTTTATTGAATTATTCCCCTAAGTTTTTTCAAGGTTGTGGTGATAATAAATGGCATTTGCAATTACATCTAACAAAAAACCATTTTCAATTATGCTTTGATGGGTATCCCTGCCCTGTTCTTAAGATCCAAATTAAGCACAAAAAGGAAAGATGCTCTTTTATATTTAAATAAAAGTTTTTAAAGCCTTTTTAATAGACCCATTTCAAACTTACCTATTGCCAAGGCGTTTCCTGAGGCCTAGTTAATATTAGGAATTTTGTCAAATAATTCATGTGCCTTGCCCATACTCCCCAATTTTGCACTCAAGTTTGCTTCATATTTGTGACTTCCTTCCACTTGATCATTAGTATAAGCCTTTCCATAATGTCAGAAGGTCATATAGATTGTAATCACTCTTATTTGAAGTGGTTGGGGGTACTTATTTTTTGATGAGGGTAGCCCCACTAGCTCCAACAAGTTCCCATTATGGCTAGCAACACCACCACCCAAAGAATTCTTATGTCTATCTTCAAATATTTTTTTGATGGAATTAATCATTTAAAATATTAATACTTAGTATGTACTCCCACTCTATAATGTAGGCTCCAAGATGACACTTTTCTATATGGAATTATTAGCCTCTTCTTGGTCACATCCATTCTTTTTATTTTCTTCTCCACTTCCCTCCCAAAAATGGATTGATGCATTTTCCATTACAACATTTGATAAAAACCATTTTCAAACATGTTTTGATGGATTTCCATACTCCTATCTTGCTTGTCACTTTTGAGAAAGCTATATAAGTGAGATTCCATTTATCCTATCATGTTGTAGGTGACACCTCTCTTCCTCCAAGGTGCTCACACATTCACCATAAATTTGTCTCATCCCCTTTTTAGTATACTTATATTTTTAATTTATTTGTCTCCAAGATGCTCCTTCCATAAGGGATGTGACATCCTTCCCCTTAGAAAAAGTTGGATTTTTTTTTCTACTAATTACTAGCTTACAACACAACAATAGAACAGGCAATTAGTGCCTAAAATAGCACCATATTTTAGTGTATTTGAGTCCATATATCTCACGGCGCAAAAGTCGATGAAAAATGGTTTCTTCATTTCAGCGTCAGTTTTTGCGCCATATTTTCCGCTAGATTTAGCGCCCACTTTAGCACAAAATTTTGCACCAGAAAATTGGTGCCAACAATAGTGTCTCCTTTAGCACTAGGAATAGCGTTGGGAAATAACATCAAAAATAACGCCCAATTTGGCTTCTAGTTTGCTCCTAGTTTTGCTCCCAATTTTGCTTCCAATTTTTCTTTCAGGTTTGCTTCCAATTTTGCTTCTAGGTTTGCTTCTAGTTTTTCTTCCAAGTTTGATTCTGTTTTTGCTTCCAGTTTTGCTTCCATTTTTTCTTTCAGTTGTGGTTCCAATTTTGCCTCCAGTTTTGCTTCCAAATTTGCTTCCAATTTTGCTTCTATTTTTGCTTCCAATTTTGCTTCCAAGTTTGCTTCCAAGTTTGCTTCCTAGTTTTGCTTCAAGGTTTGCTTCCAGTTTTGCTTCCAGTTTTCCTTTCAGGATTGCTTCCGATTTTGCTTCCAATTTGCTTCCAGTTTTGCTTCCAGTTTTGCTTCCAATTTTGCTTCCAATTTTGCTTCCATTTTTGCGTCCAATTTTGCTTCCTATTTTTCTTCCAGGTTTGCTTCCAGTTTTGCTTCCAAGTTTGCTTCCTAGTTTTGCTTGCAAGTTTGCTTCTAGTTTTTCTTTCGGTTTTGCTTCCAAGTTTGCTTCCTATTTTGCTTCCAATTTTGTTTCCAGTTTTGCTTCTAGGTTTGCTTTCGGTTTTGCTTCCAATTTTGCTTCCAGTTTTGCTTCCGATTTTTCTTCCAGGTTTGCTTCCGATTTTGCTTCCAATTTTTCTTCCAAGATTGCTTATGGTTTTCTTCTAGTTGGCTTCCATTGTTGCTTCCTTTTTTGCTTCTAAAAATGCTTCTTGTTTTGCTTCCAATTTTTCTTCTAATTTTTTTTTCAGGTTTGCTTCCGGTTTTGCTACCAATTTTTCTTCCAAGATTGCTTCTAGTTTGCTTATAGTTTGGCTTCCATTGTTTCTTCCTTTTTTGCTTCTAAAAATGCTTCTTGTTTTCCTTCCATTTATTAATTTAATATGTTTTATTTCAATTTAATTAGTTAAATATATGATGCCTCTTAAATAACTCATATGATTATAGAGTAAGTAATTTAATTATTTAACTCATATGATTAAATAACAAGATAATTATTATAACATGATCATCATCTATAATTAAAACAAGTGAGTCAAATATCTATAATTTAATTGAATTTGACAACATCCATCTTGAGGCAGTAAATTAAAATCATCATACGTAATAAATATCCATCCAAAAATCATCGACCATTTTTAATATATATAAATTGACAAGTCAATACTGATAAGATCATCATCAAATATAACTAAAACAAGTGAAAGTCAAATATGCCAGTATATCAATAACATGTCAAAATGATACATGTCCAACAATCAACATAAGTCAAAATGATACATGTACAAATGATATAAGTAAAAATGATAAATTATGTAACTTAAATTGATACAAGTCAAGATGATACATGTCCAAATGATATAAGTGAAAATGATACATGTCAATATGATACAACTCAATAATATGGTATTGTAGGCCATGAAAATGATACATATGATAGTAACCATGAAAAGAGGCATCATAATGATATATCAACAATGATCCATGATGTAGTCTATATGATCATGAATGTCACTAGGTACTACCAACAACTTCCTCATCGTCATCACCACCATTGTGATCATCATCATCATAATGATATATCAACAATGATTCATGATGCAATCTATATGATCATGAATGTCGTTGGGTACTACCAGCAACTGCCTCATCATCATCATCATCACCATCATGATGATCATGATCATGATCATCATTGTCGTCATCATCATTGTCATCGGCCTCGGTGTCTTCCGTATCTTTGTCATCATCATCCTCTTCTATGTGATCTCTACTGATAGAACCGATATATTTTGGATCTATATCATGATGAGGATCATCTTGATCTTCTGGAAGACCCGTGTTCTGCAAAAAAAAAACATTTAAAATGAAAAGTTATTATTTATTTCATGCAATGATTTATTTTTCTGTTATATATCTAATATTACAACATATGAGACGAAACCATAATCATATTACAACCTATCAAAGTGCACATACCATAATAAAATTTCAAAAAAGTTACAGCTAATATGTCATTCCAATGATGTAAAACATGCAACAATTCTAATAAACATTAGTAAAGAACATAAAAAATTTGTTATACAATTTAGCTATCAATTGTAAATTCTATTACATAACCTTAGTGTAAACCCTTTGTAAAAGAATGAGGAGACTGCAAGAAGATTGGTTGTAGGCGGCATTGGTACAGGAGATGGACATGGCTCATTTATAAAATGTAAAATAATGGTTTATGCCATCATACAAGCCCAATACTAGGTTCTTGGTCTCATTTATAATAGACATCAATTATACTTGTACTCTAGTTACCCCTAATTTAAAGCGTTTCAAACCATATACAATCACTAAGAGTAATCGATAGCATTGCAAAAATGATTTTTATCGACCACAATTACTACAATAGTATAGCCCTAGGTATTTGGATCACATAAATATAAATGGCCATATACACTAGGTACATGAATTTTATCAATGAAATGAACATGAATTATAGGAAACTTCAACCTATATACACTAGTAAGTGTAATAAGTCGGGACCATTTTTTGGCCAGAAAGTGGAAGTCTTTTTCTTGAAAATTAAAGTTTGTCATAGTTGGAGTAAAAATTTGAACTACTTAGACATAAAATCTTAACATGGTCCAATAATATGAAATGGTGGATTTTTTTATCTAGTTTTAAAATATGTAATTTATTCTAATACCCAGATGATAAAATTAAATTTTGTATATGATGTACAAAAATAATTTTAAGTCCTATGTTTTAAGACAATATGTATGACCAACATAATTTGACCTAAATATAAAAGTATTTTTATAATTCCTTTTGGAAAAATATGATTAGAAAATACTAATACCTATGATTTTGATTTTATGAACTGATTTCTCAAAAATAAATTAATAAATAGAAAAATATGTCCAATCAGAAAAATAAAATTACATATTTGAAAACTAGGCATCATCATCTTTAATGGATCTTAATTTCATTGAAAAAAATTGAAAAAAAATATTAGCCATATTGCTAAAGTCAATTTTTCTCTTGCTAGTTTTATGTCATTGTACTTGCAAGTCCAAGTCCCAGGGTTGGGTTTCCAAGCCTAAAAAAATAAAAACCATGGGTTTTAAAATTACTTTTATATGAAATGCATACCTACTCTAAAATGTGTATTCATTGTAAAAAGGAATGGGTATGTGATGTAAATAGAAATAGGTACCTGTTTCATTTAAAAAAGTGTAACTATTTTAAAATGGATGCCCATT
This sequence comes from Sequoia sempervirens, assembly GCA_007258455.2. Taxonomy (NCBI): domain Eukaryota; kingdom Viridiplantae; phylum Streptophyta; class Pinopsida; order Cupressales; family Cupressaceae; genus Sequoia; species Sequoia sempervirens. Next base: position 99,125,320 of record VDFB02058242.1, on the reverse strand, counting down.
TCTATTTAAAATGAGTATCCATTTTTTATGAAACTAGTAACCATTCCTATTAGGTTTTTTTCTACTCATGAAAATTTTACTAAAAATGGACTCATTACCTAGTTTTTACCCACACAATATTAGCTACAAAGGTCCTAGGTAAAACCTAATTGTATTTGGTTTAGGGATTTTGGCCCCTGTAATTCCTTTGTGCAGCTTGTGTTGTCCTGCTATATTTTTAGTGTTGTTGTTGATGGGTTGTTGATGGTTTATGGTTTATCTTTGTTCCAACATGTTTTTCTTGGATAGGGTTGCGGGTCCCTTCAAAACCGTTATGCAATGGGTTTCAAGTCCCATCAAAACTAGTTTCCCCCAATCAAAAACATTTTAAAATCATTCAAGAGGGATTTTGTGCATAAATTATTCTTTATTGAATTATAACCATAATATTTAGTGAATGCTATCATGATAAGAAATGGTCTTTGCAATTACATATAATAGAAAACCATTTTCAATTATTCTTATTGCTGTCTCTTAAAGTTGCACCCTTATCAAGTTGCAGAACTTGATACTTTAGAGAAACATGGGAACTTTTCCAAATTGTGGGTCGCCTAAAAATGGAAAAGAACCTCCGGAGAAGGCCGACTTCCTATGCTTTTATTACCTAACTATTGAATTTTTAGTAAGGAAAAGGGAGAGAGATTACTGATGAAAACAGTTAAAACTAAAACTGGTAAATGGTATTCCCTACAGTGATGCACTTAACTGGTAAAAACTTGAAATTTCAGAGGACAATCACTTGCTTCTCAAAGAAATGAAATAGAACAATTGCACAACCTATTTCAGTAAATTTTATGCATAAATATTTTAGTAAAGAGGCTTAAATTGACTATAAATTTCATAAAGGAAAGATAATTTTCGCAATCTAAAAGTTAAGTACAATTCCTTAGCACAGTTTCCAACCTCCATAAAAGATAACTTTGCAGAAAAGGCATGAAATGAGACAAAAAAAAAGGAGATTAAAATACCTCACAAGTGATTTCATCAATCACCCTAATAACACACAACTCTGCAAGAATAAGAAGGAAAAAAGCTTCGAATGTTGATATCCAAGGACTTTTCTGAATTCAAGTCAAGTAAAATGAGTTACAAAATGTATGCACAAAATCTGTAAAAAGGACTCCCATAGTCATTGTCTCCAAAATTTGCATAATTCAGAACTGCTTTCAAAATGAGTAACTAAAGTGATTAAGTACAAAATCTCCACCAAACAAGGAGTTTTCAACCTCCTTGGGTCGGATGCAACCACAATGCCTAAAATCTAGCCCCTAGATCATCTCCAAAAGGGCTCCAAATGTGAGAAAAAGTCAAACATGACTTAGTCCACCAAGATGACTCATAAAACTGACCTCAAAAGGCTCTAAAGAGCAATAAAAACCTCCTAGATGCTCTCTAAATGTTTGCAACAACCTCATAACCTCCCTAGATGCTTGCAAAATCATAAGTTGAACCATATCCACTATTTCTCCTCATCATGCATTGAGAATTCAAGGCATATCACTTTGCATTAGAAATAACATTTAAATCTTAAGTGATTTATAAAATATCACCTAAGTTAATGTTTTACATTTAGAAGTGAAATGCAAAAAAAATTGAAAATGAATATTATGTGAGACTTCAAGTCTTACCCCATAGTGTATGTATTATTCCTTACATATATCTTTTTAAAGAAAGGGTAAAATACCTAATCTTATATTGACATATGTTAGGGTATAAACCATAAAAGTAAAACAAAAAAATAAAATAATAATATTCATTTCATTTGTTTCGATGCTTCTAGAGGAAGCTGCCAACACCGTAGGGCTTGAGAAAACTTTGTAAGATGATTTTCATGGTAGAATTTGGAGTAGAACAGTGATATTTCCTCATATTCATTTCATTTTATTCACTTTCTAATTGTTTGGAAACTCAAATACACCATCATCAGAGGGTTTCTTGAAGTTTCTTCTGCGCAGATTTTGAAGAATATATTGTGGCTGAACTAGGGTAAGCAAAATTTACATCTCCCATTAGAAAAATTTGAAAATAATGTTTTTCAAGGTTTCTTTCATGTTGAAAATGATGAGAATTCTCTTTTTTCCACAAATTTTTTGTATATGTCATGAAATTTATGTATATCCATGTGCGTGTGAAGAAAAATGGTTTGCAAAATGATTCAATGCCCTTGCTCAATACGGGTATAGTTAAAGACTTTATGCATCCTTTCCTTACCTTCACTCCTCTGTATTTTTTTTGGGTAAAACATTTATGCTATCGTGGCATTTTATAGGCATCTTGGTTGAGGGTTTGTTTCATTTTTGATACCCTAGTCCTTTAAGAGGAAGTAGCTCAGCCTAGTATTCTTTTGGGTATATGTTTTTCAATTATTCTATCATTATGAAAACCCTCGACCTTTACTACTCCATTATTCTTCTACAGGTTGCACTTAGCTGTATGTTGGGGATACTTACATACTTCACATTTCTTGCCTTCCTTAAACATTTTCTGGAGAGTTTATGTGTATCTTCTATAACCCCATATTTTTGTCACATATTGTAGACCCATTTTGATGTTGAAGGTTTTAATTGAAATCCTTCCTTAGGATGGCATCTCTAATTTGTAGCCAATTTTCATTCCACTCTAATTCAGTTCTATTTCTAGATTTACATGAGAAAAAAGATATTCTAAGAGCTCGAGTCTCCTTCACTTGCTCGCTCCTTTGCACTGATATTTCTATTTTTGAATTCAATCCTCATCTTGAGAATGTTATGGCTATGACTGTAAACTCTTGTTAAAGCTTATCAGACATAAAATTTCTGAGAATCTTCATACTTCTTTTAGTATTATGACTTCCATTGTCATACTAGGACTGAGGTCTTTATGTGACTTTTAGATTAAGGCATTATAGTTGTGCATCTTCTCCCACTAATGCATCTTCTCTTTTCTCTTTTTCAAGCATATGAATATAAAAAATTGCTTGTTAAAATTTCCTTTTGGTACCTAGAAAAATATACTTCAGCTGTACCTTTGATGATGACCATGAATGTTATTTTTGTCTTGATTATTATAATTTTGACTCAGCATGCTTGCTCAATAATGTCATTGTACATATTTCTGCTCATAATCAACATTTCTCTGGTGATAAAGAGACACACCTTTCATTTCAAGTATTGTCATTTACTTGTGATATGAATTACATAGTCATGATATCTTTATTGCAATTTTTTGACAACTTAGTGATCATGACTATGCAATGACATTGAAAATATGTCATCATGTTGACTATCCTACCATAAAATTGTCTTGGTAGAGTGTCACACTCATAAATTTATTTGCAAACCACTATTAAAATTTTCCACAGTCCTCTAATTCAAAATGATAAATACATGGAACCTCTTTTTTCTGTAGCATAATGATGTTAGACATGATTTCATTATCCTTATGAGGTATTGCATTTTCACATATTTATAGATGGCTTCCATGATTTCCTTTTCCTTTCACATAAGCTCAAATGAGCTCACCATCCATAAAATATATTCACATGCTCTACAAGTTGGGCTCAACCCTTGTGGGAGCCACATTTCACCCAACTTTCCAACATGAAGGAAATCAAAAACAACATTTTGACAATACCTGTAGTTGTGCATAAAACAAACAAGTTAGAAATAAAATGCCTACCTTAAGTGTGTATAATGTTTTTCTATTTTGGCCTTTATGGACACTTAAGATAGGCATTACATTTGATGTGCATAGGAATTAGCATATGTATGTATGGGTAGATGTGCATGTTCAGAATGCAACCTTTCATTGCTTAGAACCTAGTGTTCTAACCCATTTCTTTACCCAATGCAGGAAACCAAACACCAGGCACCTAGGGGTCAAGGAGCTATAGGGAGCAAGGCAAGGCAATATGGAGTAGATTCATTTGTAGTACCAGTCATTCAGGAAATGGCTGGTTACCTTCTTTACATGTTCATTTTCTTTTCAACATTTACTCATTCATGTATATTTTAATTTGTATTTGTATCAAATGTAATGAGTCAGTCTCACGGCTTGCTGTGTGAGACACATTTATCTAATTACATTCAATAAAGATTACATTTTCAAAAAGATTGTAAAATATTTTATGTTTCATTCACTTGTATGAATGTAATAATTTTACATTTTTTGTAATCTTGTAAAATTGTTTCATTTGTGTAATTGAATGTAACATAGAAGGTTTAATAAAAATGTACCATTCATTTTGAAACATAGATGGCTCTTCCTAGTTGATACTGTAGGTGAAAGTATGGTAACATTTTTGGTGATATCGTCTTGATGTTTTCCTGCTAAACTTCAAAGACCAGTGGCCTAGACTCTTCCATTGGGCATGGAGTCATTAGGAAAACTCAGAAACATACCTAGAGTAGTATTATATATGGTTCTAACTCATCAGAACATATCAGGCTACTTGGAAATTTATTGAAAACTGGAAATGCATAGGGGAAACTACTAAACTGTGCTAGAACAACACTTAGGGAAATGAAAGAACAACTAAACCAATGTGTAGGAGCACTTATTGAAAGCATAAAACCTAACCTAAGATGTACAAAGGTAAATTATACCTCAAAACAACGTTTGAGGTGAATCCCATTAACTGGGATTGGCAATATTTCTCCATCCATGTTTGATAGATGAAAAGCGTTGTGTTCCTTACATTCCGTGATAATAAATGGGCCTGTCTAGAAATGATCAAACTTTGTATGCTTGCCTGGTCCACTCTTTAGCACATCCCAGTTGAGAACAATATCACCTTCCTTGAAAGCTCTGGTTGTAGCTTTCTTATCAAATGTTTTATTTTTTTGGAGTTGATGATACTCCAAAGTTTTCATTGCTTTGTCTCTTGTTTCTTCAAGCTCCATTAGCTTTGCATATCTTATGGACATTGGGTCCTGTTCTTCAAACATTTCCAACTGGTGAACAATGTCTAGAGTTGGAAGCTCTACAGACAGAGGTAATCTGGCCTCTTTTCCATAAACAAGTACATATGGTGAATTACCAACTGATTTCTTAGGGGTTATTCTATCTTCCCAAAGTGTAGATTTCAATGTGGTATGCCAAACCCTTTGATTCTCCTCCATGGTTCTCTTAATAATTCTGATCAGATTTTTATTTGTACTTTCAACTAAACCATTACCTTGTGGGTAATAATTCAAGGAAGTATTCAAATGAATTCCATGTTTAACATCCCAATCTGTAACTCTTAACCCAACAAAAGAAAGAGCATTATCTGAAATGATGGAGTCATGAACTCCAAATCTGGTGACTATATCCTCATAAAAGCTCAAAACTGAAGATTCATTAGCTTCTTTCAAAGCTAATGCTTCTGTCCACCGTGTAAAATAGTCTAGATGGTTGTAAGCACCCACTTTTGACCAGCACTGTAAGGTGGATTAATTGGCCCGATAAAGTCAATGCCCCATCTCATGAAGGGCTTCTCTACCTGAATTGGATGTAATGGCATAGCAGGTAGCTTCTCCTTTCTTACAAAAAGAGCACTCTTAACACACTTTCTTTCCCAAGCATGGGTATCCTTAAATAAGTTGGGCCAATAATAGCCAACTCTCATGATTTTCCAAGCAATTGTCCTAGGAGCAAAGTGACCTCTCGAAACTCCATCATGAAATTCATGAAGTACCTTTTCTGTTTGATCAGTATAAATACACCTCAATAAAACACCATCTAGATCTTTCCTGAAAAGAATATTGTCAATGAGGACATATGGAATTGATTGCAATCTAAAGTATCTTCATTTTTCTTTGTCTAGACCTAGTGGACACTCACCAGTTTGAAGAAAATGAGTCATTTCCTGAATCCAACTTGATGCTATTGCAGGAGCGACATTCTGATTTTGATTGTCATTCACTAAAACTTGTGATTCTGATTTTTGTGCATCTTCAGGGGTTGAGACAAGTTTCTCACAAAGACCTCTTCCTCTGACAAGTTTTGTGATTTTGATATTGACATCAAACTCCATTACTTTTGTGATCCATCCTACTCTTTCCTCACTCAAATATTTGTTTAACAGAAATTCTTTCACACTTGGGTGTGTAACTAAAAGATGAATCTTGTTGTTAGAAATTAGAGGTTTAAACTTCTTTAAGCTTCAAATCACAATGAGAACATGTTTCTCAACAAATCTATATTTCTGTTCATAATCAGTAAGACCTTGACGGAAAAAGGCTATTGGCTACTCTAAATTATCATTGTTTTTTTGAACCAGCATAGCAAAAATAGAACTAATGCTGCCAAAAGTATACAAAATGGAGTCTTTAGATAAATATGAATTTACCAATGTTGGGGCTGATGCTAATGCCTCTTTAATTGCTTCAAAGCTATTTTTGGATTCTTTAGTCCAACTAAAAATTGCATTCTTTTTAAGCATGGCAGTCAAAGGTTGTAATAAGTTTGCAATATCAGGTATGAATCTTCTTAAAAAGTTGATTCTACGTAAAAAGCTCTGCAATCCCTTTTTATGATTGGGTAATGGCAGTTCAAGTATGGCCTTAACTCTTTCAGGGTCAATGGTAATTCCCTCTTTTGATACTATATGACCCAACAGTTTACCTTCATGTACAAAAAATATACTCTTTTTCGGATTGAGAGATATCCCATACTCTGCATTTTTCAAAAACTTGCTTGAGATATGATATGTGTTCATCTACATTTTTGGAATAAACAGTTACATCATCTAGATAAACAAGTAGAAATTTCTGAATTAAACTCTGAAATGCCATATCCATGGCCCTCTGAAATGTGGCACCAAAGTTAGATAAGCCAAAAGGAATTCTCTTGTAGGCCATAGTGCCCCACTTTGTTGTAAATGTTGTTTTATATTGATCTTCTTCTTTGACTAGAATCTGGTTATAACCAAAGTATCCATCCAAAAGAGAAAATTTCTTTGAACCGACAACAGCTTGGAGAATCTTCTCCATTGAGGGTAAGGGGTAATGGTCTTTTAAAGATGCTCTATTAAGGTCTCTAAAATCTACACATAATCTTATCTCCCCATTCTTCTTTCTAACCGGAACAAGGTTAGAAACCCAAGATGTGTGTTTAATCGGAAATACAATACCCCCCTCAACTAACTTGGTCAACTCTTTGATCATTAAAGGTTTGAGCTTGGGGTTCAAAGGTCTTTGTTTTTATCTAACTGGCTTGGCACTAGGTTCTAACTCAATTGTATGTTGTGCAATATGAGGATCAAACCCTTTTAAATCAGAATATTGCCAAGCAAAAACATCATGATACTCTTGGCATAAAGCAATGAAATCTTTTCTATCTTCAGCTAAACAATTTTTTCCTAATTTAAGAAGCTTACCTTTAAAAATTTCCACTTCCTCATAATGATCTTCCTTCACTTGAATGTTGTCTTTTCTTTTATTAAGCTGATCATCAGTATTGAATATGGAATCTAAAGTAACTAAACCTTTGGGAAGCTTGTTTGTCTTCAACTGTATAACCTGATCTTCATATTGTTGCTTAAGTTTATCCTGATTTGCAACAAAAAACTGATCTTCTGCGAGCAGAAAAGTTAAAATCTGCTCATCACTATCAAATACTTGCCAATTGATGTTGTTATCAGGAATTGATGGCCTGATTATGACTTTAACATATTGTTGTATCCTCTCTTTTTTGATATAATTTAGGATATCAAACTGTGATCCAATTGTTGCAAGTCTGTCAACATGTTTATTCTGATTTCTTGGGATAGAAATCAGATTGAAGGCATCAAACTCCTCAATTATGTTCCATACTTTATTTCTGTAGGACTTCAAGGCATAATTCTTGGAAACATTCAGGCCTCTAACCTGATTAACTATCAATTCGTTGTCTCCATAGACTTTTAAATAGTTAATTCCTCTTTTCCTTGCTCACTCAAGGCCTTGAATGAGTCCTTCATACTCAACAGTGTTATTTGAGCATGCAAAAGAAAAATGAAAAGCTGAAAAACACCTATCACCCTATGGAGAAACAAGCATTGCACCTCCACCTACTCCATTCTTGCTTCTGGAACCATCAAAAAACATCTCCCAAAGTTTATTTTGCTGTTGTAATAGCTGATTTGCACCTTTTTCAAGGTTTGGAACCTCTGCATCAGGTTTAAGCATCACATAATTTCCCATACCAACATCTTGAATAAGGTCTTCAAGACTGTCCAACACATTTTCTACTACCCATTTGTGTAACATGTCAGGAACACCTTCTGCTTGCAGTTCTTGAGCAACAACAAGTTCACTGCCAGTAAAAATGACACAATTTACAGTGTCTGTAGCAGTAGGAACAACATTGATAGAACTTGAGATGTATGGCTCAATGTGATGTTTGGCCAAATTTTCAGATTTAATGGTAACCTTGGTTCCATATCTTGTTCTAAACAACATATGTGACCAATCAATTGAAACATAACCTCCTATCTTAGCTGTAAAGTCTCTTGAGAGACATAAGGAAAAGAAAGGTGGGAGATCTATGACACATATATCTTGGGGAACTGAAAAGTTTGGGCAAGCATGAAGAGTAAGACTCAAGCCTTTTATAACACCTAAATTATTAACAGAGGTACCATCCAATTGAATCACTCCTTTCTCTAAAGGCTAATATTTTAGTCCCAGTTTGTCAGGAATTTGTTTTGGCATTACAGAGCTACTAGCTCCACTATCTACCATACAGTTGTGGACTAACTTATCACCTATGATTACAGACACATAAAATAGAGGTGGTTTGATGTCCTTACTTACTTCTTTATTGGGATGTTTATCATTTACCTATTGATCATTTGTCAATATAGCTCTAACTTGACCTATTAGTGACTCATCAGACACTTTCAGACTTGACAAGGCTGATTGTAACATGTCTTTTTGGCCTGGAATAGCTAATGAATCCCACATAGACATAGTTACATTCATTATTTTCATGTTGTCAATAATATTGTAAGGTACAACTGGGTTTACTTTCTGATGTACCTTTACGCCAGCATGATCAACTTGCAAGTGTGGCTGCTCCTTAGCTAGAAGTTGCTGATTTCTTTGCAAAATATGAGTTACTTGTGATGTAGGTGGTACTACAGCTGTTGCTTTTCCTTTATCAGCTGCTTGATGAAGTTCAAAAGCTCTTTTATTTTCCCTTTTATTAGCTGCAGCTGGAGAATCATCTACATTTACACCACAAAATTCTTCACCTTGCCAGTTAAGTAAAGTGGTTTCATCTATAAGTTGATCCTACTATTATGGGAGTAAATCATTGAGTACATTCTGTTGTGAGCTTGAATCATTTTGTACCATAAGTGCTTGATTTATAACTCCATTGGAGCATGTAGCCTAATTATGTGGTTGGTTGCATGGGTAGTGTTACTCGATTTTCACCTGCGGGCTCAATCAGGGGAAAATTATGTTTTAAATTCAGCACGTGGCTTAAATGTGGCTCCCATAAGGGTTGAGCCCAGCATGAAGGTGTTCGGTTTTCATTGGGAAGGTCTTCATCTGATGCTATTTCACAAGGAAGTCTATTGGAAAGTATGCCTTAATCGGATCTAGCATAAAACTCCTCAAAGAAGAAAGTCGCTGAGACCAGCTAAATGTCTTGTCGACTAGCAGTGTGTTATATTCATTTGAAATCCTCAGGTCACCGAGACATTTTGGTCGCCATGAAGTTTTCTATCTCTCTCCGACCGAAGACCTCTTGCTGACGGTTGTTCACAAGGTTAGCGTCGGGGAGAATGGTTTGTCTTCGGTGTGACCTCTCGCCGACAAATGGACCTCTCGCCAAAATAAGTTGCACTCAGGGAAAGTCTATGGCTTCGGCGTGATGTATTGCAGATGATCGGTGGTCTCACCAATAGTGGTTCAGAAGATTGTAGCATCAAGGAGACTCCGGGCTAAATGGAATGAGTTCAACATAATGTCTTGCCGGTACATGGGAGTCTCGCCGAAACGGCCGGCGTCGAGGAGAAGTCTGGCTGACTTGCAGGAGTCTTTCCGAAAGATGGGGGCTTGGGGAGATGTCTCCTCGACTCATGGTGGTCTCGCCGAAAGGATATATGGATATCAGTAAGACTCCTGGCTGAATGGTTTTTCTTCGATATGAGGTCTTGTCGACTGAAGAGTCTTGCCGATGGTTTCAATCTTCGATGTGACCAATGGGAACCCGATATGACCTCCTACCGACAAGCAATGGTCTTGCCGATGGTCTAATGGAATGGTATCTACTGTCAGGTGCTTTTGGTATGACCTCTTTCCGAAAGCGATAGTCTTGCCGATGGTTTTGGATATCAGTATGACTCTTAAGGACTCACTATGATGTCTGGCCGATAGCGATAGTCTGGGCGATAGTGTTGGATATCGATATAACTCTTGCAGCCATATGTGAAGTCTTGCTGATAGTTCTAAGCTATGTCGATTGCTGCTGTAGAGTATAATCACATCGGGGAGACACGACTAGTGTCTCACCGACATGCGATTCTGTTTGAACGACTTTTGACCGCCTGAAAATCCTACGTGGTGTCTGTTCAACCAATCAGAGGAGGCTAAGGGCAAACCATGGCAGTTTGACCAGTGTGAAGAAGATCAACAGACTGTATGCATGATGGATCTAATCTATGATCAAAAGCAATGGATCGGCTCGGTGAACAATGGTGTTCGGATCTAATATGAAAGTCAGATGTTGTCTCTCAAGGGGGTCAACTTGCAGAAGGATCTAGAGCAAGAAGAAAGCCGAAGGGGAAGAGGCCACGAGTCACAATGGCAACTGGGATGTCTACTGGAAAAGATTGATCGACATTTATGACAATGTTGCAGACCATTCAAAGCGGCTCTGATGAGGCTCTTGAGGGTGGACACAGAGGCCAGAAGATAATGCGATGGTTGCAAAAGATCTAAAAGACCATCCTTGGAGCGATCCTTCACCAACATGGACAGCGGGGATACACATTTAATGCAGAAGTATCTTGATTCAAAAGATCTAAGGGGCGACATGTTCTGTAACTGACTCATTTTTTGTAAACCCTAGGGTAGGGGCTGACGCTTTTTAGTTTTTGTTGTATATATGGAATTTTTGCCTCTTTTTGTAAGGGAGTTCTGATTATGCTTTTCAGAAGTTTGTGACTTTTACAGTCCTCTCTCAGATTAGCAAAATTTTGTAACTCATTTGGAGCATGATATATAGAATTTATCTTGGTTACCATTGATGGTTCAATTTTCCTTCTGGTTCTTGCAAAATATTGTGCATTTTTAGGTGATTGATCAAGCTACTTCATGAAATATTTATTTTTCCTTATAGCTTTGTCTCATGTTAGCATGCCTTTCTTTGCAAAAGTAGTATTATGTAGGTTACAAATTGTGTTTTACTGAATGGCACATGAACTTTTAATTTGTGAAAAATTGCTTTTCCTTCTTAAAAGTGTGTCCATGTCAAACCTGTTTGTGAAATACTAATGCATAATCTACAAAAACTTGTTATGCAGTCCCATATCCATCATCAGTATTCAAGTGTAACCTGAGTGTCTCATTGCTCTTTCCAATTTGGTGTATCACCATAGGATTTCATTTTCATTTTCATGCACTCCTTCCCCCTTTTCCTTACAAAGATCAGTAGTTAGGTGATAACACAAAGGAATCCGGCCTTCTCCGGAGGTTCTTTTCCATTTTTTAGGTGACCCACAACCTGGAAAAGTTCCCATGTTTCTCTAGAAAGTTTAATTTTCATAACTTTGCATAGGGTGCATTTCTAAGAGATAACAGGTAGCACCACTCATAATCAACAACAAGATTATTTTGAATAGGGACAAGGTCCCTAGCTGCACTAACAGGTGTTGGGTTATATGCCTGAAAAGGCCTTTGATTCACATTCTGTCTTGGACCTTGATAATTACCTTGGTACTGCTGCCTATTACCTTGAAATGGTTGATTTGCAAGTTTGCTATATGACTCCTGCTTCTCTAAATTAACCAATTTGTTCCCAAAAGTCTGCAAAATATTCTCAATCTTTTGCTGGCTCTATTTTATTTCTTGCAATCTTGAGATTGAACTGGAACAACAAATTCTTGTTTACCAACAGCTGGTAATGCTGGTAGAACAGGTAATGGTGCAAATGGTGGAATTTAAAGTGGCATATTTGGCTGTATCTCTGAAAAAATAGGCATGGGTGGCCTGGGAGCAATCTTTCCTACCTGTATTAAGTAATTTTCTGCTCTAATTGTTGTCTCATAAGCATCAAGTAGAGAAACTCCTCCCATTGATTGTGTCATAATAGCTATATCACTGTTAAGAGCCTTCAAATAGTATAAACATGTGTATTCTAGAGGTGGTCTCATTGTTGCAGGGATTCTATACCAGGTCCTCTAAAATATGAAGTTGAAATCATTATCTACTCTTGAGGAGCTCTCTTTATTGTAGTTAACTGCTCTAATAATGACAAGTTATTAGATTTGTCTTGAAATTGTTTGTGTAACTTATCACCCAATTTGTCCCATGTTGCGATTGTACCTACTCTGAGGCTTTTGAACCACTGTAATGCTCTTCCTTTGAATGATGCTGCAAGTAGCCTTACAACTATGTCCTCTTGTGTAATATGATGAACACCACATAAGGAAGCAACATCCCTTATGTGCTCAATTGGAGTTGTTTGGTCTTCACCAGTAAATATCAGCAAGCTTTTCAAAGTTGCAACTGGTATGTCATTATGTTGTGCAAAATTTAATGGACTACCTCCATTAAATGGCACAAAGGGCTGATTTATGGCAGCCATTAGAGGTGGCTGAGATGGATTCAAATATGTAAAAACAACAACTGATGAACTTGCTGCAGTAGCAGAACTTGAAGAAGAAAAAGTTGCAAAACCTATAGAGACAAAAAATAAAATCTTCTTTGGACTGCTGGAAGGTGACCTTACTGTTCTATAGCTTGGTGAGGTAGAACAATTCCCACTCTGCTTTTTGGATGGCCTTCCTCTCCTCCTTGGTGGTGAAAATATTGATGCTAGTCTAACACCAGGTGGTGTCGACTGGACTCTCTTGGAAGGGGGTACTCTTTTTGTTGTTTTGCCTTGTCTTCTAGGTGGTGACAATTGCAAAAATTTTAATTCTTTGTAACTTCTTGTTTGAACTCTTCTCATAAGCTGTAACAACACTAGTTTCGAAGTTCTTTCACTTTACGAAGTCACCAAGTATGTAAAAATAACTTCTGTAAACTCTAAAACTTACTGGTTGCATACCAAACCAACAAAAAATGTGGAGAATGTGTCCCACCAGGTGTGCCAAAATTGTTGTCTCTTAAAGTTGTTCCCTTATCAAGTTGCAAAACTTGATACTTCAGAGAAACATGGGAACTTTTCCAGGTTGTGGGTCACCTAAAAATGGAAAAGAACCTCCGGAGAAGGCCGGATTCCTATGTTTCATTACCTAACTAATGAATTTTTAGTAAGGAAAAGGGAGAAAGATTACTGATGAAAATGGTTAAAACTAAAACTGGTAAATGGTATTCCCTATGGTGATGAACTTAACTAGTAAAAACTTGAAATTTCAGAGGACAGTCACTTGCTTCTCAAAGAAATGAAACAGAACAATTGCACAACCTATTTCAGTAAATTTTATGCATAAATATTTCAGTAAAGAGGCTTAAACTGACTATAACTTTCATAAAGGAAAGATAATTTTCACAATCTAAAAGTTAAGTACAATTCCTTAGCACAATTTCCAACCTACATAAAAGATAACTTTGTAGAAAAGGCATGAAATGAGACAAAGTAACGAGGAGGTTAAAATACCTCACAAGTGATTTGATCTATCACCCTAATAACACACAACTCTGCAAGAATAAGAAGGAAAAAAGCTTCAAATGTTGATATCCAAGGACTTTTCTGAATTCAAGTCAAGTAAAATGAGTTACAAAATGTATACACAGAATCTGTAAAAAGGACTCCTAGAGTCACTGTCTCCAAAATTTGCATAATTCAGAACTACTTTCAAAATGAGTAACCAAAGCGATTAAGTACAAAAGCTCCACCAAACAAGGAGTTTTCAACCTCCTTGGGTCGGATGCAACCATAATGCCTAAAATCTAGCCACTAGATCATCTCCAAAAGGGCTCCAAATGTGAGAAAAAGTCAAACATGACTTAGTCCACCAAGATGACTCATAAAAATTACCTCAAAAGGCTCTTAAGAGCAATAAAAACCTCCTAGATGCTCTCTAAATGTTTGTAGCAACCTCATAACCTCACTAGATGCTTGCAAAATCATAAGTTGAACCATATCCACTATTTCTCCTCATCATACAATGAGAATTCAAGGCATATCACTTTGCATTGGAAATAACATTTATTGCTTAAGTGATTTATAAAATATCACCTAAGTTAATGTTTTACATTTAGAAGTGAAATGCAAAAAAAATTGAAAATGCATATTATGTGAGACTTCAAGTCTTACCCCATAGTTTATGTATTATTCCTTATGTATATCTTTTTAAAGAAAAGGTAAAATACCTAATCTTATATCGACATATGTTAGGGTATAAACCCTAAAAGTAAAACAAAACAAAACAAAATAAAAAAAATTCATTCCATTTGTTTCGATGCTTCTAGAGGAAGCCGCCAACACCGTAGGGTTTGAGAAAACTTTGTAAGGTGATTTTCATGGTAGAATCTGGAGTAGAACAGTGGTATTTCCTTTGCAACATTTCATTTTATTCACTTTGTAATTGTTTGGAAACTCAAATGTGCCATCATCAGAGGGTTTCCTGAAGTTTCTTTTGAGCAAATTTTGAAGAATATATTGTGGCTGAACTGGGGTAAGCAAAATTTACATCTCCCATTAGAAATTTTTGAAAATAATGCCGTTCAAGGTTTCTTTCATGCTAAAAATGATGAGAATTCTCTTTTTTCCACAAAATTTCTGTATATGTCATGAAATTTATGTATATCCCTGTGCATGTGAAGAAAAATGGTTTGTAGAATGATTCAATGCCCTTGCTCAATACAGGTATAGTTAAAGACTTTATGCATCCTTTCCTTACCTTCACTCCTGTATATTTTTTCTGGGTAAAACATTTATGTTATCGTGGCATTTTATAGGCATCTAGGTAGAGGGTTTGTTTCATTTTTGATACCCTAGTCCTTTAAATGGAAGTAGCTCAGCCTAGTATTCTTTTGGGTATATGTTATTCAATTATTCTGTCATTCTGAAAACCCTCAGCCTTTACTACTCCATTATTCTTCTACAGGTTGCACTAAGCTCTATGCTAGGGATACTTACATACTTCACATTTCTTTCCTTCCTTAAACATTTTCTGGAGATTTTATGTGTATCTTCTATAACCCCACATTTTTGTCACATATCCTAGACCCATTTTGATGTTGAAGGTTTTAATTGAAATCCTTCCTTAGGATGGCATCTCTAATCTTTAGCTGATTTTCATTTCACTCTAATTCAGTTCTATTTCTAGATTTACATGAGAAAAAAGATATTCTAAGAGCTCGAGTCTCCTTCACTTGCTCGCTCCTTTGCATTGATATTTCTGTTTTTGCATGCAGTCCTCATCTTGAGAATGTTATGCCTATGATTCTAAACTCTTGTTAAAGCTTATTAGACATAAATTTTTTGAGAATCTTCATACTTCTTTTAGTATTATGACTACCACTGTCATACTAAGACTGAGGTATTTATGTGACTTTCAAATTAAGGCATTATATTTGTGCATCTTCTCCCACTAATGAATCTTCTCTTTTCTCTTTTTCAAGCATGTGAATATAAAAATTGCATGTTAAAATTTCGTTTTGGTACTCAGAAAAATATACTTCAACTGTACCTTTGATGATGACCATGAATGTTATTCTTGTCCTGATTATTGTAATTTTGACTCAACATGCTTGCTCAATAATGTCACTATACATATTTATGTTCATAATCAACATTTTCTGGTGATAAAGAGACACACCTTTCATTTCAAGTATTGTCATTTACTTGTGATATGAATTACATAGTCATGATATCTTTTATTGCAATGTTTTGACAACTTATTGAGCATGACTATGCAATGACATTGAAACTATGTCGTCATGTTGACTATCCTACCATAAAATTGTCTTGGTGGAGTGTCACACTCAAATTTATTTGCAAAGCCCAGTTAAAATTTTCCACAATTCTATAATTTAAAATGATAAATACATGGAACCTTTTTTTTTTTCTGTAGCATAATGATGTTAGACATGATCTCATTATCTTTATGAGGTATTGCATTTTCACATATTTATAGATGGCTTCCATGATTTCCTTTTCCTTTCACATAAGCTCAAATGAGCTCACCATCCATAAAATATATTCACATGCTCGGCAAGCTGGGCTCAACCCTTGTGGGAGCCACATTTCACCCCACTTTCCAACATGAAGCAAATCAAAAACAACATTTTGACAATACCTGTAGTTGCACATAAAACAAACAAGTTAGAAATAAAATGCCTACCTTAAGTGTGTATAATGTTTTTCTATTTTGGCCTTTATGGACACTTAAGATAGGCATTACATTTGATGCGCATAGGAATTAGCATATGTATGTATGGATAGATGTGAATGTTTGGAATGCAACCTTTCATTGCTTAGAACCTAGTGTTCTAACCCATTTCTTTACCCAATGTAGGCAACCAAACACCAGGCACCTAGGGGTCAATGAGCTATAGGGAGCAAGGCAAGGCAATCAGGAGAAAATTCATTTGCAATACCATTCATTCATGCAATGGTTTGTTACCTTCTTTACATGTTCATTTTATTTTTAGCATTTACTCATTCATGTATGTTTTAATTTTTATTTGTATCAAATGTAATGAGTCAGTCTCACAACTTGCTGTGTGAGACACATGTATCTAATTGCATTCAATAAAGATTACATTTTCAAAAAGATTGTAAAACATTTCATGTTTCATTCACTTGTATGAATGTAATAATTTTGCATTTTTTGTAATCTTGTAAAATTGTTTCATTTGTGTAACTGAATGTAACATAGAAGGTTTAATAAAAATGTACCATTCATTTTGAAACATAGATGACTCTTCCTGATTGAGCCTATAGGTGAAAATTTGGTAACATTTATATGGGTATCCTAAAATTTTCTCAAGCTCTAAATTAAGTGGAGGTAGGTAGGGTGCTATTTTATATCTAAATAATTTTCTAAAGCCTTTTCAATAAAATCATTTCAAAATTGCGTTATACTAAGGCATTTCTTGAATCCTTTAATATTAGGCATTTTATCAAATTACGTACATTCCTTGAATATGACCTTAAATTTTTCATTTATATTTTCCTCATATTTATGATTCCCTTCCAAGAACATTATTATAAGCCTTTCCATGATGTCATCATGTCATAGGGTCATCCCACAATAATGGGTCCCAAACTTGGGACATCCTAATTTTTGCCTAAATTCACATATTTTTTAGAAAAATTAATGATTTAATCCTTATGGTGTTCCATATAAAAGATTTTTATTGCAAGTATGTGCAATTGGTGTTGTCATTGATGTCAAAAAGATTATGTGTTATCATTGGTTCCAACTATATGAGTGGGATATTTTTGCAAGAGTGTGAGCAGTTGGTATTGAGTTGATGTTGTCTCTGATGATGCTTTGATTAGTTTTATTATGTTGTCATTAGTAAGCTACTGGTGTCAACCTCTAGTGTTGCTTTGATAAGCTTCTTTCTATGGATGTATGGTTGATTTTCTATGTTTTAGTTGGTTTGGTGGTGATTAGAAAGTACTGAAGATATTGAAGATGTGTCTCTAGTGGTTGGTTTCCAAGTGCTTTTGAGAAAAAATGAATAAAATGAGGAAACAGTGTATTGCAGTGGTGTTTTGTATTGCAGAGTAATGTTCTAGTTTGGCTCCACATTTATTTTATGTTGAATATCTACTTGTGTGGTTTGGATATGTTTATTAGAGGTGTTTAGAGGTGCTACATCCAAAATTTGGTGTGCTGGATTGTTGCACAGAGGAAGGTGTGTTCACTAGTGTGTGAACTATGTACTACAAAGGTGTTTGGGAGAAATGTTTTTGCTTCATATTTCTCCACAAAGTGTTTTTAGGTCTTTCGAAACTAGAAGGGTGTTGATAGTGTTTGTATCTTTCTTCAGTTGAAATTGTTTGAGGTTTGGTGCTTCAAAAGTCAGTTTCTTGGGTTGCAGTGTATGACAGAACTATTTGAATGTATTGGGTGTGTACATTCTTCAAGTGAAAGTTATTGCGAAGGAATTTTTTTGTTTCCAAAATTTTTGTGGAATATTTTAGATCATGTTCAAGTGTGGTGTGTGTTTCATGAGTCGTTTATAGATTTGAGGAAGTGCGTACTTAAATGTTAATGGTGTTAACATAGGTTCAACCAACCTTGGGTGTTTACACTAATTGAAATTTTTTTTTGGTGTTTGTGGAAGTGTGGCATGGAATGCATGCATGAATTTAGGTCCTAGCTAAGGTGTGTTGTGGTCTTCCTTCAATCATTTCCAATGTGGAAATGTTTTGGTGCTGACCTAATTTGAATTTGCATGATTGAGGTGCATAGCTGACCTTGGAGAATATTTTCAAGGTTGAAGATGGTAAAAATATGTGTTGAAATGTTGAGGGATGAAAAGATAGATGTGTGTGATGTGAATGATGTGAATTATAGAGTTGTAAGGTGTGATTTGGTGCATCACAGTGTGAGCTTTCATATGTTAGATTACTAGATTCAGTGAGAAGAATGTGTATACAATATTCAGTAAGACTGTGAAGATGTTGGTGATATTGTGAGAATTTCTATGGCATTGAGATGAATTTCTCATTGTAACACTCTTCTCTATCTTCTTTTCTATTTTGGCAGTGAGCCTTTAGTAGTGATCCTTTCTTTCTTTTGGGCACTAAGCCCTATGGTAGTAACCCCTTTGTAATCAATGTTGATATTACTCTATATTGTGAGCTAATCCTCATTGTGGTTTTTCCCTTCTTGGTTTTTCCATGTAAATCTAGTGTTTATTTGTGCATTGTGTTGCTTTGAAATTCTATTTCTGTTATTTCCTTTCATGATAAATGATTCTAACAGAATAAGGGTTACTTGAATTAATGTAGATTTGAATGTTTGTGAGGGTTTAAGGTACAACTAATTCACCCCGCTCTTAGTTGTCTTGTGCATTCAACACTTTTAATTGAAGAGGGTTAGATAAGACCCCCTTAGATCAAACTCCCTTGGATAGAGCCCTATAGTATTAATTCATACCAACAATGGAGTCTCATTCACACCTATCAAGATGTTGACAAAAAAATATTTTATCTTTATCTTTTGAGGCATCAAATAAATTAATTTAGAAATTATGTTTTGCAAGTATGTAGCCCTTACTATAAGATTTCCAAAAAGCATAATTTTGAATATTTTTATTATATTATATTTATATTTTATTTCTTGTGAATGTATATTTTTCACCAAACATCAAGATATTTGTTTCACAAACATGGAAAAGTAGGGAAAAAAATTATTAAATATGTGTGCAATAGGTATTGATTTCCTTGTTTTAGAAAAAAAAAATTAATTTCAATACATACAAAACAAGTTATGTGTTACAACATACACCTATGTCCAAATAATAATTACTCTAACTTAAAAAATTAATTAAATATATATGCAACAAAAAATTATGAAAAAAACATCTATGCATGAGATATTGATATTAAAAGTATATATTTAAAAAAATATAATTTCATTCTTTCAATAAAAAAAGTTGTGTTATGACATAAATTTCACTTTTAAAAAATGTTGTTTATTATAAAAAACAAGTTATTAAAAATTAAGTAAAAAATTCACAATTTAATTCAATTTATTTTTTAAAATTTATATTTATAATCTACACACAAATCCTCACAAATTATTAGTTCACATCATCTCCAAATTATTAATGGTTTAGTTGCTATAGGTTTCATAAAATAAAAATTTGATGAAAAATATTGATTTCAATGTCCTACTTTGGCCAAGAAATGGGATACGATAGCTATTGTTTGAAGTGGTCAAGAGTAGGGGAGAGGGGTCTATAGTGGAGCATCCTAACTTTTCATTTCTCAAAATATTACGTGGAAATTTCAAATCACTCCCAATTTTGTACAATAGTTTATTTGGAAACTCATGTGCTTCTATATTTCGTTTTAGGGCCACATCATCAAATATGATGCCATATCAGCATGCTTTTTATTGAGGTATCCAAAAAGGCCCCCAAAAAAAGTGAGGTTGATAGTGGTGCATTAAGTCATGTTTTATTGGTGCGCTGATGTGGCATCACATGATTTTTCACTTTGCATACTTTATGGATAAAAAGTGTTTTGCAATTGGATATTAAAGTGCTCCACTATGGGGCCCATTGAGGACTACTTCTATCCCCACTATTGGACCTTGCTCCATTATGGGACCCTCTCCCCTACTTATTTCATGATGAAGAAACCCCCACTAGCACCAATAGGTTCCCATCAAGACCAAAAACACCACAACTTATAATATTCCTATGTCCATCTTTAGATGAAGTTTTGATAAACCCTCTCAATATAGGTAATATTAATACTTACTAAACTCTTGATATGCAATTAATGTTCCAAAATGGTACTTATTATTTATCCATTCTTCTTTTTCTCTTCTTTACATGCCTCCCAAAAATGGTACAAGGCCCTTCCCATTACAACATTTAGAAAAAAAAACCCTTTATTACATTATGATGGATGCTCGTACTTGTGTCCAACCCATCACTTCGAATAGAGCTATAGAATAGGGGTTTTATTCCTCTTTCTGTAATATTGTGGGTAGCACCTCTCTTCCGTTAAGATATCCATACATTCACCATAAATTTTTCTCTTCCCTTTTCCAATTTTGTTTTATTTTTAAATTGTTTGTTTTACATGTAGGTCCCATGTGTAGACTTCCTTACATAGGGGATGTGACATTTTTATGTTATTTTTAAAAAAATATAGTTATTAGTTTTGATTAATAGGGAAAAATAAATTTTGAAGGGACCCGAAACCCTTTACATCAAAACACCATTACATCAAAATGCTATCGAGACAACATATAAGACAAGAAAACCACCAGCCAAAAAACCACCACACAATAGAAAACTTAAAGAATAAATAGAGGGACAAAAGGAAACTATCTCAATTTTTTTAAGATTTTAGCAACCTCCAAATCCTGGTTATATTGAAGATTAACTATGGACAATAACTCCTACTTTTCTTCCTCAAAATATTTCTTCAAACTAGATCTTGTTCTAGCACTCAAGCCCTTACCCTCCTCATTTCCTTGATTCTTTCCTTTTTCTTTGGTGAGAGGAGCTTTTTCCTGAAACTTATCCATCTAATGCTCCCTAAGAGCACTAAGTTTTTCCATTAGAACCTACAAAGAGTTTTCACTGTTCTGATGGACATGTGACTAACCTAAAAGAGCTTTTGAATATCATTGTCTAGTGCATCCACCTTGCTTTCCAAACCTTGCAAGAAATTTTCATATTCATATTTAAAGTATGAGATTGAACTCTCCAAATCCACAATTCTTACGATAAGAATGTCAGAGACCAATCCCTTGGGCATGTTTTCAAACTTTTCCTTAAGGCCTCTAATCTTGATATTAACTTTATTGAATTCCACTAAAACCCATTTAGCCACCTTGAAACTATAGGAAACTTCATTTTTGGCCATATATAACAATCTCATCATCTCAAGGTTCTCATCATCCAAGTAAGAAAAATCAACAGAGAGGGGGTCAAATTTTCTAACATACTTCAATAAATCCATCTTGGTACCCACATATTTATCGGGAACAACTTCAATTTTCTCCTTACCTTTGTCCTTCAAGGTGACCCATTGGGAGATCATAATTTGAGAGGAGACGGTCTTCACATTCATCTCTGGACCACCTTCCAAAATTGCATCTTTAGGAAATGATGTCATATGGGTGGAGGTATGGACTTTGACCTTGTCTTCTACCTCATAACCACTAGAACATTCACCCTAGGGCTTAGTAAAATGCTTCTTGTGTTTCTTCTTGGGCACTAACTCCTTAGAAGGCCAAATAGCTTCCTCTTCTCCTATCTCATACCTGTCATCATCCTTGTCAAGGGGATCAACCTCTTCCTTCTTGGATTTTAGAAATGGCTTCTTAGAAGGTTGAGCAACTTCCTCTTTGCCCATCTCATACTCGCCAACATCCTTTTCATGGGGGAGAACCACCTACTTCTTGGGTTTCTTCTTTGAAATTTTTTTCTTCTTACTACATGTTTCCTTTTTTGAGATAGCGAGCTCAAAGGAGAGGATGAAAACTCAATGGCCTCTTAATCCTTCTTCCATTCAACATCCCCTTCATGATCTATTGTAGACTTTGTAGCTAGATGTTCAACAACCTTGCGTTGGATTTTCATAGAAGAAACATTTCCTTTAATTGATTTGGCTAAGGAATTGGCCTCAAAATATTCCATTATGAGGAGAATCAACCCCTCATGAAGAGGAGGGGTACATGGATTCTTTAGATGGGCATAAATTGAAGTATCCAGAGAGTGGAGCAGAAAAATGGGAAGGAAAAAACCAATTTATGATGAAAATGGTTAAGAAAGGTAAAATGAAACCCCAAGATGGTAGTGAAGTGACCATCTAAGGTTATATACGTGATAATAACTTTTTCCACTTCAACCCATATCTAGTCTTAATCAATAGACATTCATAGCCCTAGGAGGAAAGCTTAACAATTTTCTCCTTCTCATTATCTTTAAAAAACTGCTCCATAGCATCGTCATTACCCTTCCTCTCATTGAAGAACTTTCTCCCCTATGAGCTCAAGCTAGTAATCTATGCAATAAACTCCTTGGTAATGGGGAAGAAAAAACCATTCACAATCAAAGAACAATTATGCTAGCCATGGAAAAAAGTGTTAGAGGCTTCATGGTCAAAACCATGAAGCCTTTCCATATAAGGAGTCAACCCTCCTTCCAAAATATTCAAAACCTTAGGATTTTTTCTCCATCTGTCACAGGATATGGGCTCCACCCAATTGCGATCACCCT
This sequence comes from Sequoia sempervirens, assembly GCA_007258455.2. Lineage (NCBI taxonomy): Eukaryota > Viridiplantae > Streptophyta > Pinopsida > Cupressales > Cupressaceae > Sequoia > Sequoia sempervirens. The sequence continues at coordinate 99,102,230 of VDFB02058242.1, read as the reverse complement.
CATTGTCTTCTAGAAATTTCCTTTCTACAACCAAAAGCTTAGCTTAACATTTAAAATGTTACCATTTTTTAAAATAGCATTGGCAAGGGGCACTAAAATGCCCATAAAGTGTGAGAAAAAGGGGGAAATGATTACACCCCAACCACACCCAATCCTAAGATCTACCTTGAATATCATGTCTCAATAATGAAAGAGTATTCTTTGGGTACTAATTTGTACCCTTCCAATGTCTTAGCACTTATTAAGCTAACCATCTCATTAGAAAATTAATCCACTAGAGAATTACCTTGTCTATAAATGTGGCTTATGTAGATTTGATCAAAAGAATTAATGATGGCTCGAGCATTAGCAATCTGGTCCTCAATTTTCTAGCTTGGCTTGGTGATGCCAAGTACGCAATTGATTATGTTGAGGGAGTCACCCTCAACCAAAACACTTTTAAAACCTTTCTCAAAAGTAGTTTTAATAACCTAAATAGGTCACTTCAACTTTAGCTTGATGATTTGATTGGGTTCCCAATGGATATAGTTATTAGTTAGTAATGGTAAAAGGAGAGATGTAAATTTGAAACATCACATTATGCTAAATATTTTATTGAGAATTATAAAAAATGCTTAAGCAACATGAAATTTTTATTTTCATTTTCAAAGGGATTTGAACATAGCACTGTAGTGTTTAATATACCATACACTTATTCTTTTATTTAAATTAAATATAAATATGTTATTAGTTCCTATTTTTGGTAGAGATATACTTTTTTTCATTATGAAGTATTTGTCTTCCTTGGCATAGGGGAAAATTCACTAATATAATAAGATTATGATTTTTGACATGATTTTTATGCTAAAAAGTGAGTAAAACCTAAATTTGTTATTGGTTACTTGGTTTTTCACTCATTGGCAAGACTATTTTCAATTCATTTAAAATATGGCAACTTGAATATTAAACTTCTTTCCATTTTTTTTTTTGCAAAATGAGCACATGATCATCATGTTGGGAATGTGTGGCATGGATTTACTTTGCATGGAGGCATGAGAAAATGGTGTGGATGTTCATTGCATGAATTCTAAGATAGAGATGATGGTTTAAATGTTTTAATATTAAATGGTATTGACATTCTTCACTTCAAGTCTAAACTCTATTTCATAGATTTAATTAGGTGATGGTTTTAGATACTATTTTGTGGTTGTGTAATAAACACCCTAGTTATTACTCTTTTTTTATTACACCTTGAGTACTATCATAATCAATAAAGCAACACCTATTCACTTTAGAAGTGTTGTGAAAAAGTGTTTTGTTCACCTTGCATAAATTTATAATGTAAAATTAATATTATTTGTGTTGCACCTAGGGGATCTAGGGATGTGTGCCTCACATGGTTTAGAAATTATAGAGGCCACTTTGTATGTTGTGTGTAATATTGGGGTAAATATTTAATGCAAGTTTGCACATTGGAAACTTATATAATATTAGAAAACATTAGTAACTTTTGGTGTAGGTTTTTATTTTCCTAGTGGGTTAATTTATTTTTCTTTAGTCCTAGGTTTTTTCGTACAATTTTATTAAGCTTGCTTAGGATAATAAAGTGATTTTATCATTTAAAAAACTAGGAGATAAGTGATGTGGTGTTCCCTTCCTTAAAGGGTGGAACAATTTTTACTTTTATTGGCCATCTCCACTTTTGGTGGTTAATACCTATTGGTTGGATTTTCCACCTCCATCATCTCCTTATTTCTATATAAACTCACTACCTAGCTTGTATTTTCATATATACTCTTGCATATGCTTGCATTCTTGCATAGTTTGGCATAGATGCACCTTGATGCATGTCTGCATATTTGCTTTGATATCCTAATGCAATCTTGTCATCTTGACATTTGCACATCTCTCAAAATATTGGGTATGTAATTGTGTTATTTCATTTACAGTTTTATAGCTTATCTCTCTCTCGAAGATCTTGGTTATTCAATCTATTTCAAATTCCTAACATTGTAATAGAGCTTAGATTTTGAGTGTTTTGAGTAGTTGGATTCCTGATTAAGAGATTGGATTTTTTTGTATGATCTTGTAAATTCTTGTATGCTCTTCTCTTGCATTACAATATGATCTAGAGAATCAGAAAGGAATTATGAAGATCTGTTAATTCTATATTTTCTAATCCAGGAGCATCCATGGCATTTGGCTATCCTATATCAACAAAAAAGGTTAATTTTCAATTGAGCAATTTGGATTGTTGAAATAAGTCAATTTTGGCTTGAAATCATGTTGTAGGATGGAAATTTTTTAATTTTTGAATAATTAAATTTGCCAATATTTCCCTTGGACATTGACAAGTTGGCTAGTGGGGTGAAAAAGTAAGAAAAACAACTTAAATCTTTAATTGTAAATTATTTCAAAAGTTTATTGGGCATTTGGATTTTTGAAATTGAGGAGTTACAACACCTCATCATGATCCCTACAAAGTAGGGACTAGAGAAGTGGGTGCCCATGACTTGCCTTGATTTTCTGCTTTTTCAGGAGTTAAAGGCGGAGAATAAAAATTGCAACATCCTATCTTTGACAAGGTTGCTAGAAATGGGTTTTTAATGATTTTTAATTAATTTTTGAAGGTCTTTATGTGCAGCAACAACAAGGGTCATGTCATATTGGAGAGGCCCAAATAGAACATATGAAATTAATTCTATGAAAGGAGGAGTTGAGCAATATAAAACCCAGTTTTCATTGAAAAATTTTAAAAGAGAAATTTTGGGAAGAGAAAAGGGGAGGCATAGCATTCTTGGGGAAGCCTCATGGAATTTTTTTGTAGGTTGAGACTGATTTATATCAATCCATTAAGTTTTCTAATGAATAGGTAGAAGTTATAGGAGTTATAGGTGGATTTGAGGTGTTGGAATGAGGATATGTTTGCAAAAGCTCATAATATTGAGCATGGATTGTGTTTAAATGTTTGCCCATTAACATATCAGATGTTGTAAGGATTTATTTTCTACTCATCAGTCCAATGATGACTAAAAATTAAGTTGTAATCAACTTTCTTTAACTGAGTAATTTAATGTTTTCTTGTGCAAACAAATTGTGGAGTTTCATTTGCAAGTTCTTTATTTCTATTTTAAGTTTTTATTGTGAGATATTTTGGAGAGGGTTTAGAGTATATGAAGTGTTTGATTTCATATTTGAAGGGTATGAATCCCTCCCTTCATCATTTTCATGTGTGTTTTTGGTGAGATTTGGTGATTGTGACTATTTTTAGCTATAGTGGCAGCATTTTTAACTGTCTCATTGCATTGAGGAGGCTTGAGAAAGTCATATTTGGCTTTTTTTTCACTCAATTTGACCACCATATGACATAATAGCAAACAAGGGTTTGAAGCTTAGATATGGCAAAAAAAAATTTGCAAGAGCATTTTTGGCCCAAATAGACCTTTCCATTGCGCTTAGATCACCCAAAAACCTCTATTTTCATATAAACTTTGTCTATTTTAGATGAATTTGATTTTTGACAAATTTTTATTTTTCCAAGGGGGTCGTCACTATAGGTTAAATTCAACCATTTATTCAAAAAGTCATAACTTTTCACCATGGTGTCTTTTTTTGGAAAATAAGATATTGTTGGAAAGCTAGAGATGAGCACTTTCCATCCATAGAAGTATTGAAAAGAAAATTTTCTATTTTCTACCAGATATTGTAGGTTGAAGTTGTTGCATTTTTTCTTCAATAGGTCATAACTTTTGCCCCAAAACTCAATTTTTTGGAAACAAATAGGCATTGGGAAGGTATTGAAGATCACTACACAGATACATATCTATTTTTTCTACTTTTCCTCTTAGGTTTATTTTGTATTAGAATTTATAATTTTGGCCATTGTGGGCCTTTTGAGTATTGTATCTTGGAAAAGACTTTGTAAATGCACTAATCATAAAGTGCCAACATTGTAATATCTTGGGGGTTGATTTATGATACTAGTGGAAAGGGGGTGTCTCTTCACTAGTACATAAACAAGAATATATGACTAAATAAACTACTAAAAATTGCATATAAATGACTAATTTTGGTCACGTGACCATTAGTAGTTTATTGCCGGTCATTTATAACACGACCAAATTTATGACTAAACTATTTTAGTCATTTATCTAGTCCTCAATTTAGCCATTGATTTGGTCATTGATTTGGTCATTGATTTGGTCATTGATTTAGTCATTAATTTAGTCATTAATTGTTGTTAACTAGTCATTTATTTAGTCATGGTAGTGATTTATTTAGTTATATATTTATTCATTAATTTAATCATATAATTAGTCATTAATTTAGTCTTTGATTGTTTTTAACTGGTCATTTATTTAGTCATGGTAGTCATTTGTTTAGTCATATATTTAGTCATTACTTTAGTCATATATTTAGTCGTTAATTTAATCATATATTTAATCATTAATTTAGTCATATATTTAGTCATTTAGTCATATATTTAGTCATTAATTTAGTCATTACTTTAGTCATATATTTAGTCATTTTTATTTATTGGTTTCCATTAATTAGTAGTAAATATAGTCATGAAATGAATAATTTATTAAATACCATAAATTTTATAATGCAAAACTAACATAATATTAAACTTGAACTAAAATATAAAAGAAAATAAAAATATTACATATACGAACACACTACAACATGCTAGAATTAAAAGATTGATTCAACATCATGATAAATAAAGGTAATCTGCAATAAAAAATTAATGCAAATATATAATATATACATATATATATCAAGTTACAAGATGTCAAAGCTGTCTAAGAGTATATATGTAAATATAATAAAAAATTTCAAAGTTGTCTAAGAGTTTCCAACTCTTTCAAATACACCATGATAATTAAGATCCCTAAACAACACATTCAAAATACTGCATAAAGTAGTGAGCCAAGATGTCTAACAACTAGTATATGATAAACATGTTCAACTATGTCATTTTTTGCAAATATTTTAGTGGCCACCGTGTGAAGGTTCCCTCTTTCTCTTTTAGACGAACAACTCCATGTATTTTGTCTTCATAAACAAGAGGTATGTTACTTGTGACCTTTAAAATGTTTACATTTGTATCTCCTGTTCCTTTCAAGTTGAATCCATGTACAATAGATAGGGAGTGAATCTACCCAATGCCCACAACATCACCATCAAACGGATCCAACACCCTAATTTTATCCGCTTCTTTGAGTTTATGAATACATTTCTGCAAAAAGAAAAAAACTAACACGTTATATTACATAGGAAATGATTACCCTTGTTTGTATAACAAAACAACCATTACTTACTTAAATAGTACTTGCATGTATTAAAATAATTGCAAAAGGAAAGTTTCAAAAATAATTGCAATGATACTTTATGAATGTTTTACCCTAAAAATTACCTTAGCAGACTCACATTTTTGCTGATCAAGAGGCTTGGTAGTCTAGATGATTATTATCATCCATAAGGTATAAAGTCAACCAGAAAGAGAATGGGGGAGAGGGATTAGAGTAAGCATAGATTCCAAAAACTATTCATCAATATAATTTACTAAAAAACCAACACTCATAGCAGTGCTTACAATGTTACTATTAACTTCATGCTAATCAAATACTGTAAAGGCCACAAATATAAACACTACATTACCATGCACGCATACCAGACACATAAGGTTATGACAACACTGTTACAGATAAAAAAAAGGTAGCTAATGCACAAAAACAAAGAATGCAATATGAGACCACTACTAGTACTGCTGCAAGGTGAAGGTGAAATACATTGGGATGTACAAAAATAGTGGCATTAAAGCTCTAAAACATAACCCCATGTAGTCAACATAACCCTGTCAATGATGACATATAAAAGAAGAACAAAGAACAAAATGTATCAAGGCAATATATGACAGCCATTAAGAGCATTCATTGAGGAAACAGAGAAATGTTTCTTGTCTCAGACAACATAAAAAGGGCTAAACCTAGTTTAAAAAGATGTTTCCAATTCTTGACATCTTTTCTGAAATAAAACTCATAAAGCGGCTGAAAAAAAGGGGAAAAAATACCTTTGTGATGAAGTGAAATAACAAAATAAGCCAATAAAAATGGTTTCTTGCAAGATGAAACAATAAGCAAACTTACTGGTAGTGAAGAGTTTGACAGTGTTTCAACCAAAGAGTTATCGAGAATCTCCTTTGAATCCAAAGACACCTAAATCAGAAACAAAAGGAGAAGTTATCAAAATTGGCAGCAAAATGTAGTAGTATAAAATAGGTCAGAAGTTGGGAATATAAACAAAAACATTTGTCCAAGCCTCACACCTTCATGTAATTTTCATTAAGATATGCATCCATCCCTATGTTTTTCTACGTAATGTTCAAAGAATTTAAATGTTAAAAATAGAGCCATTGACAAAAAAAGTCCAACAATATAATAGTTTATTACCACATGATATAACACATGTATTTTCTGCTTCACTGTTAAATGGATTTTGTGAAGTACACGACATAGTAGATTTCATATATTAGCCATGGATGCATCAACATATATAGAAATGGGAAGAAGTTATGATAGGACAAACCTCACCCAGAGTAGTTAACAAATGGGAGAGAGTTCATAGTGTAACTACAAGCATCGAAGGACTTGTATCCGGTAGGCAAAGCTGCATTGTGTAGGAAAGCATGTGATCAGAATTAATGCACTCCATATCAAAATTTTCTACCAATGTTTTTCCAAATGATTGACTATCATTGAATTTTTAAGGAAAATCATTTAAAGTATAAATTGCAGTCAAGTATCAACTAGAAACAATATAAAAATATATATCCTTCAGATTCCGTACAATAAATTATCTTCACTACATAATATGCAGCTATGATAATGAAGATGGATGGTATTGGGGTTATAAAAATCTCTAGCAGGAAAATGAAGGCTAACTCGTTTTTCCAAAAGGATCATAAACTGCTTATGAGTTGGTTCACTCATTTGTTCTATGATACCAACTCGAAGAATATACAATACACATGCCTGTAGAAACCAAAAACATGAAAAAATAATAATCTTTTGATTGTTTGGTATGTTTCATCTAATTTTGAAGTCTATCTAAAAGTAAACATGCTAAAGAATCAATGTATTATGTAGGTCTTGTCAAATATTTCAACAGATTAAAGAAAAAACATAATAGACCTTTCCATGTCTTTTCACAACCAACAATTGCACCTATAGTTTGTATTATAGTGTAAATGATCAAATGTCATAGAAATAATGTTTGTGAAAGCATCCAAGCATCAAAACTAACCTACATATTTTTAAATTATTTAGTCAATGAAACTTAACATTCCACAAACTAGTCTCCTAACCAATCAAGAACATCTCTACCATAGGAAAAATAAAATAAAATATCAAAGTAAATAGCGACAACAACCTGTGCTTGTGCATCAATAACCGAATTTCCATGGAGCATATCCATGGCTTGCAATGCAAAGTTTTGAAACTCTGTGTCACTATGTTGATACCTCAAATGTGTTCCCTGCAAAATAGAGTTCAAAACACAAACCAATTATAATGTAAAGTTCAATTCCTATTAACAATCCAAATATATTTTTGTCAACCATCTTGACTTCCCAACATGCACTAAAACAAAGCAGCATATTATAAATACCAAATTCATGCAGCAGATTCTGGCATAAAGGATGGAGCCAAAATGCATAATAAGTATGCACAATGAAACAATAGGTAGGAGGATTGAAAAACATAAACATCAAACTTCAAAACACCATAATATGGAGCATTTTCTAGGCTAGAAATAAAGATCAGCTAAACATAGACAAAATAAATAAGGGCGATTGAGACCTAATGAATGGTACCAAAATTCCAAAATAATTATCTAATAAGTAAAAGAATGCACTCCCACACAATCTGCACATTGCAACAGGTGTTTTGTTTGCTGCCAGTCTTCATTACTGTCACACCCTTGGGAATTCATTGTGTATCTTTGTCTCTAATGTCTTGTATAGTCCCATGAGTTCATTGTATTATCTAATAAAACTTGGAACTTGTATTTGTTGCTACTGGAAATCATCGTAGTGGGAGAATTAATCCGACCTGAGCATATTATTTGGTGATTATATTGTTATTGCTGCATATCATTCTAGTATTATCTGTTAGTGTGTTATCGGCGTGATATTTAGAGATTCTGTTTGAGCTCATTATAGTGATTTGGTGTCTGAGAGGTATGTTCTGTGGTTAATTTTCAAGCAAGTGTGTTAAGTGTCTTTTAGTTACTAGGTCATTTGGGGAGTGTTTTCCTATCATTTCTAGGAAAGCACATCACATTGGGCATGTTATTAGCCATTTAGCAGCATGCACATTCTACAGGATCGAATATATCTCAGTCTTCTTACATATGAAATAATACAGTCATGATACCCTATGAAAACCAAACAACATTCTTCAACAAAAGACTAGCATGGTTCTAGAAAAAAAAAGACTGCATCAAATAATAATGATAAAGATTGAAGCACAATAACTGTGAATATATTGAATTCTTATTTAGTAAGAAATGGTAAACAAAGAGGAGAAATAGGGATAAATAATGCATGTGTTATAATAATTGAATATTTAAAGTTGATTGCTCGCTCACATCTCAAACATGTTATATCACCTGCAAATGAAGCTATATCTATTTTAGAAATCAAAGATTTGATCTTAGTTGACAATCCTGCCACTTGTGTCATTATGAAGAGGATTTAAGTAAAAATTACATAATGACTCATTTTGATCATTTTTTTGAATTTTTCTTATTCTTCATTTCCTGTCCCTTCTGGTTCTTGTTTCTCTATGGTTTTTTCTTGATCCCCTATTACAATGCATTGAGATAAATTTAATTAATAACTGCAATATTATTACTTTAGGTTGGAAAACAAACCACATAAACCAAAAAATATTACTAAATGGTTATTTTGATAGCACTCGATGGCTTAACAAACACCAAAAAAATGTCAAGAAACAAACAAAACAAAACAACACAAAAGCATCCACAATTAAAAAAATATATTCTTGACACATTTGCTATAGAATATTGATGCTTCTTCGTGGTTCCTTACATTCTTGATACATTTCTAATAGAATATGAACAACCTTATAACATTTTCATTCTGTTAAATTGAGTAAAAGTATTTTGAAAAAATTGCATACAGGATTTTGTATCAATAGAAAAAAATACAAAGAGCTTCAATACAAAAAAACTTGTCCCTAAACAGAAAACAAAGATTATGAATGGAAAACCTAGACAGGCCTAGCCTTTGATGACTGTGTGGCAACATATTGAAGCACATCAAATATTCTGGCTTGAACATAAGATGCAGACTTCCGCCCATATAGAACTACCATGTCCCCAACCCTCATCTTAAATTCATGTAAACTTCTGTCAATATCAACCTCATGTTTTGCTACAAAAGGTCTCAGAAAAGTTTCATATACATAGCTTGTTCCCTAAAGATAGTAACAAACAACATCTATTTGTTATTAGGGAGAATTAAAAAAAAGAGAGTACAATATATAAGAAATCTAATGAGGCCTCCTTACAATATATAAGGAAAGCCTTGCAATAGTATAAACTTCAACAATATTTAGGGAAGGCCTTAAAAAAACACGAAAGGAATGAGTACCTTTGTCTTAGGATACCACAGATACAAAATGAATGCAACTTTAGCTTCACCATACATGGGCAACCTGCATGTGTAACAATTCAATCTAACCACTTTTAGTGACTAGTTCAATAGTATAAGCTAAAGAAAACATAATATTCCTTGAATATGTTAAGCATTTGGTTACATGTATAGCCAAACAAAATACTCATCTTATTCCAAAATGTGTAAATACAATGGAATATTAAAAACTGACAAAAATAAGTGATGTTACAAAACATATGGTCATTTAGACATTTTATCATCCCAAAAATATTTCAAACCCCAAAAGAAAGTCTTGTGTTATATTCTTACAAAATTCTAAGTTATAAAACGCGTCCAGATCTCTAGAAATGAGACTCCAATGAATAAATCCAAGTGATTTATTTGAAATGAAAATCTCATTCTCTTCACATTTTACATTTACAATTAAAATGACAAGTAGGAAACCAAAAACTAATTCAATTTTCATAAACCAACAAGGAGAATGGTTTTAGCATGCCAAAATTAGGAACCCAAATTCTACTATATAAGGCAAAAAAAATAGGGAGGACAAAAAAAGAAGATTTTATTGGATCCACTCTTATAGATAAAAATATACTAGTTTCTTGCCATTTTTGTTTTCCATAACTAAGAGGTTTGGAGTTAAAATTGGATAGTGTGGATTGCATTTCCTATATATAAGACTTGATTAAAGGAAGCATAGGTCCTTGGCTTTATCCAGAGCTTTTAAACAATGCCACATATTTTAAACTAGTATTGCCAAACTTTCCTGGTATCACCTATCACTTCCTCAGAAAGTAATTGATTAATATTTTCCTCTGCAGATATGAAATTGGTTTTTATTTACAACCAAACCAAACAATAAGTACAACCAACGCATGATATTTAATCATTACCTTAATTGATGCAAAAGACTTGTTTTGGACTAAATAATTATTACCTCAAATTTTATATACAACATTTTTTTTTTATAGCTACAAATCATCCAATTTTAATTTTGTATGTGTAAAATTGCATTGCCACATTCTCTAAGTCAAAGGGAAAAGAAGGCTTATACATACCATGAAATGAAAGAATCTAAAACTCTTTCAAGTACAGTAAGTGTTGCAATTATTATCTTGGAAACAAAAAGACAAAAAACCTCAGCATCTAGAGTCATCCAATCAAACAACAACATAATATATTCCATCTCAGCAAATGCCAAAAAATTCCAATGATAGAATGCAACTTTAAACATACACTAATATTTTATCAACATCATTTATCATTTTATGTATTCAAAATATTATATAAAATGGGTCACTAAATGCAAAGATTCGAGTAGATATATAATCAAGATTCCATAGTATAACAGGTCATAAGAACACTTTCAGATTTAGATAGAAAGTTAAACCTGAATACTGCAGATTGTAAGGAGTTTTGATATATCTAGGTTTGGATGAAAAAAATCAATTAACTAAACCAAAATGAAAATAATTAATAATAATATAATGATAGAAGTAAGAATTTGTTGCTAAGCCTTATAAGAATAATGTATAAACGCTCCCAAACTCATTAAAGAGGTTAAAAATTATCCAAGAATATATGGTAGGTAGGACCATGTGGGACACCAGATTAAGGTTAGAGTCTTTTTTAAAAGAAGAGCTTGGACACAGCTGCAAATCAATCACAACCCACCATCAGGATAATGCATGGTTCACTTCAACATTGTAGAGAATTTACAAGATTCCTCTAGGGAAGGATAGGGATGCCTTGGTATGAGAGGCATCTAAATCTAGTCATAAAATTTTCTGACATTGGAGGAGGACAGGCTTTTATATCTGGAGACTGGAACCCAACATAGTCAAAGAATGGTTGGCTAACATAAGCATGTTCTTGCACCTTATCTAAAAAGGATTGTATATTTTCCAACTCATTTTAGAAAGTAGGGTTGTTTTGGCTGCTGATGATGCTCTTGAAAGGAACAGTTTCACTGGGTGGAGAGAAAATAAAGCCTCCACAGTAAAGCAAGCAATGAAAGTAACCCTAAAATAAAACTACAAACTTCTAAATTTAAACAATATGCTTCAAGCATATGAAGCCTTTGCATTACAATTTTTTGATTACCTGACTCATTGAATTATGAATCATTGGGTAGAAAGATCTTATAATAATGCTCAAACTCTACTATGTTGCAGAATCTCTCAACCTAGGTGTAGGAGATGGACTAGCTCTAAGGTTCAAGTTGCAAGAGATGCAATGTGCTCATTTCATGAGAATGGCAACCATCAACCCCAAAAATTTCTAATCCCATATCTAAAAGACCATATGGGTTCTCAAATAAAGCATTTCCAATAAATCTTTGACAGTTTCTAGGTCCATCAGTAGTCCCAAGCACTCATGCAATATTTTGACTCTTCCAACTCACCTACTGTGTTAATTCACATGCTTCTCAATAACGATAGATAAAAATGGCTCTCTTTTATGATTTGTATTGTCAAATGTTATGTCCCCTTTGCCAAAAAAAAAAAAAACTATTATTATAATAAAGAAATTTTTTTACTAACACTAATAAATATATAATATGTACATATTAATAATAAAATTCAAACATCCAGGTCAGTGCCAATTTTAGGACCTTGGGTCTTATAACTTATTTAAAATCCATATTTATTCAAGGTACCTAGAGAATTTCAATCATCTGATGAGAGTTACAACTACTGAGTTTTTCAAAATTTTGAACAATCTGGGCTCCTAGGACAAAAACCCCAAGAGGTCAAACAGGTGGGACGAAAAACTTGCCTGATCTTGAGAGAAAATTTCATTTATTAGGTCATTCAATAAGGTCCCTCAAGACCATTTAAATATGTTTAGATCATTTATTAGGTGTTTGCATAGGTCAAGGGGTATTTTTGGTGTCAAGATTATCATTTGTTGTCAAAAGCAAGAACTGTAGCCCTTGGTGGCATTTTGGGAAAAAATGTAATGGGTTGAATGTTTTTAAGTATAATTGGTCTTATATGGTCATATTGAAGGTGTCTAAGTGATTAGTGTGTGTGTCCAAGTCAATTTGATCAAAATTACAAATATGCACAAATAATGTTAAGTAAAAGTTGTAAAAGTGTCATAATTGGGAAGTTTAAGAGTCATGGAAGTTAGATGGTGGTTGGAGCCAATTAGTTGAAGTTGGTATAATGGTTTTTAAGAGCATAAATATGCCTCCTAGATCTCGAGGCAGAAAGGAGGAATGTAAATAATGGATATAAATGAGAGAAACCTCTGTTCTTTATGTGAAATTTTGTGTTTTTAACTAAAAATCTGTGTTGTTGAGTATTGTACGACTAGAAAATTCAATATTTTCAAAGGGAAGTCATATGATTTGTTAGTACTACGAGTCTACAACACTTTAGTTTTTATTTCATTTATTTTTATGAAGATTTGACCGAGATATTGTAATTTTAGTGAAAATGGGTAGAAACCTTGATGTAGGGTACCTGAGAGCATTCAAGATGAAGTTTCTTTCATTTTAGCAAATGAAATCTTCCTAAAATTCATGAGAAGGAAGTATGCTACGGAATTTAAAGTGCTACAGACTGATAAAACCGGTATTTAGGGTGATTTTAAGAATTTTATTTGTGTTTGGAGTTTTTAAAGGATGATATTTCTCCTAATGGTGCTTAGTCATATTTTGAGGGGATCCATGAAAGTATTTGAGGGCCCTAATGGTTTTTTGTTCAATTTTTTTGTTGATTTTTCTTGACTATGTTGTTGCAGTCCCATATTGGAGTCCAAATTGGAAGTTTAGACTTGGTGCTTGGTGAAATGACTTGAATGAAGAATGGGAGGAGGTATAATTTGGTTTTGCAGGTATATTTATATATGTCTAAGGCATTAGGAAGCATGGATGAAGTTTTGAATAAGTTTGAATAGAAATAACTCTGTTTTCTCCATTTTTTGTGTAAATAAATTGCTGCTAACTCTCATGGTACATATAGGGTATGCTCTGTACGAATAGAAGGCTATCATGGTTTGATAGGGGACTGAAATAGCTTCCTTTTAGTGGTGATTTGATCCATTTTCATTAAGTATTGAGGAAGTTATCTGCATTTTTCCGGAAGTGGTTTAAAACCCTCAAAAATCAAGGTTGGGTCTCAAAATGTCTCTTAACTCACCATCTCCACATGTTCATGGCCTGATTCTTGGTGGGGTGGTGAGGTGAAACATGTATTTTATGTTTGATAAGGTTTTGGAGAATGATAGAGGCTTTGGAGTGTCTTTGAGGAAACCCTAGGCTTGGCATCCTCATGTGACAAGCCTAGTTTGATGCAAATTTTTGAGTTTAATGGTTTGTAGGAAAAATAACTGAAGAAGAGTGACTAAAGGGGATTGAAATGAGTGAAATGATGCTGTGAGAACCAAATTCATGGCTTAGGGGAGTTGGGGTGTGCCTTGGTAACTTGGTTCTAGTCTGGAACAACTCATTTAGGCATCCTTGTAGTGTTGCAAAATTGTTCCATTGTGTCAATCTGGTTAAGTTTCATACCCTGGGGTTTTGGGGATTGAAAGTGATCCATTTAAGGAGTCGAAGACCAATTTCACTTGCTTGGTTCTTGTTCTTGAGGAAGTTTTTTGTTGACTGTCCTAGTTGATAGGCTGCAAGGAAGTCAGGCCTAATAGGGGTTAAAGAGTATTTGGGTTGTTCCTAGAGTATTAAGCCATGTTGGTGTGTATTGGTGAACCATGGATGTGTTTTTGATGGTATTCTCAAGGTTGTGGATGTGTCTGGTTGCATGAGTGTATGTCTAGGACGGTTCATTGAGACTGTCCTACATTGGAAGGCTATAAGGTGTCTCTAGGTCAGTCTTGGAAGCAATGGAAAATGAAGGGTTCCAGTTGCAATCCTAAGTTGTTTGTCATTTTTTTGCATGGGAAAGATGTCTCAAGCATTGTTAAGTCAGTGAATATTGTCTGTCCTTGAAAAACCTTGTGGAGGGTTAGGTTATCTCCTTGTTTGAGAAGTGGATTTGAAAGGTCCACTTAAAGAGTATTTGAGAGAGTTGTGGGAAGAAGGTTGTCTGTCAACTAGAATAAGTCTTACCTTGCTCACTCTGCATCAAAGCTTTGGAATAGGGTATGAACATCCATCAAAGCATAAATAATAGAGGAATTTTGTCAGATTTTGTAGTTGCAACTGCCCTAGTAGACATGTATGCAAAACGTGGAAGCATAGACAAGGCATGTGAACTATTTGACAAAATGCCTAAAAGAGATGCCATCTCATGGAATACGATGATTGCGGGATATGCACAAAATGGATTTGCTGAAAAGGCTTTAGAAAATTTCAAGCAAATGCAATTAGCAGGTGTGAAGCCAAATTCCACAACCTATGCCAGCATCCTCCCTACCTGTGCCAAAATGGGAGCTTTGGAGCAGGTTATGTACATCCATTGGAGCATAATGGATGGGGGATTTTTGTCAGATATTATGGTTGGAAATGCTCTATTAGACATGTATGCAAAATGTGGAAAAGTACACAAGGCACGTGAACTCTTTGATGGAATGCCTTAAAGAGATGTCATCTCATGGAATGCAATAATTGTAGGATATGCACAAAATGGATTTTGCAAGGATGTTCTCAAAATATTTGAATTAATGAAGCACTCTGAAACATATCCTAACATTGTAAGCTTTGTTTGTATTCTTTGTGCATGTAGCCATGGAGGTTTAGTGGATGAGGGTTGTACATACTTCAATCACATGAGTAAGCAGTATTGCATTACACCTACAATTGATCATTATGTGTGCATGGTTGACCTTCTTGCCCGTGTTGGCTATCTCGAGGACACTCTAGACTATATCATTAATTTCCCTATTTAGTTTCTACCAAATATGTCAGGATTTTGTCTCTCAAGTCAAAATGAATGATAGAGAAAGTAGAAATATGATCAAGAAGAAAGTAATTCTATTTACAAATAATGGTCAAATAACCATATCTGGATCTGGATAACTATGGGTATAGCAGCCAACCCATAAACAACTAAGTAGAAGGCCCAAAATTTAAGACAAAGGACATAAATAACAACCATAGAACCACACCTAAGAACAAAATTTGTGGAGCATGTATAAGAAAAACCAGGGGCTCTATGGCTAAACATGATATCTGTGATTCTAAACTGGTCCCCATAACTTACATGGGAAAATTTAAGGTTTTATGACAAAGCTTTGTTTTCAGATTTTGTGTTAATAAATGTGGCATCATAAAGTTCACACAAACAACATAATTCATCATACTAAATTGAATTTCCTCATGCTAATGTTTTGGAGCAAAACAAATAGAAGTCATGTAGAAGATGAGATAAGCAATGTTTTCTTTGTAAACTGACATATTATGTTAATCATTGTGGGCATACGTAGTATTGTAATGAGTTAAGGTTCATTTGTTGGTAGTTGAGTTACCAATAATTGTAAATCTTGTCATTCAAATAGCAAGAATTATGTCAAAGTAGGTGCACTAAGTATTAGGTCCTCCCTATTATGAGTAAATTGTATTTTAACATTACCAGTTTATGAAAGATTTGATGATTATATATTTTTTTGTTTTACAATTACTTGAGTTATTATTGCAATTGATGTTCTCTAGTAGCATAGCAGATATCAAAAAATATTTTGGCGTCATTGCATTCGTGCAAATCAGGTCAACTGAAATTGGTTCAAAGGATACATCAGTCACCAATACCTATTGAGGACACCACATAAATGATGGCAATATAGGTGGTTTGACCAATTGAAGAAGTGGTAAAAACAAACCAAGAAAGGAAAGATAATCATAAAAGACTCCAAGCATTTGAGGGACCTATCCATACATGAGCACATCGAGGAAGAATCAAGAAAAAACCAAGTGCTTCCAAGATCCATCTAGAACAACTTAGAAGTAACCAAAGATGTTGATTAACAACTTGATCATTTACCCAAACTTCTTGCCAAGCACTTAATTGTAGCACAAAACCTTCGTGTCAAATGTGACCATGAATTGCAATGACAACAAAGACTCAAAGACAGACATTGAACCAAAAAGTGATAATGTCATTGATCCCAAACAAAGGTGGGAGAAAGAGAGCCCAATAGGGCAATAGACCAAACAATTAAACAATCTATTAGATTATTAGAACAAGAGTAAAGACAAGGGCTACATGAGGCAACCTCCACTAGAAAACCGAGGAGGCAAGTATGATAAATTAGTAAAAGTTGATGCCAACGAATAAGATGAAGCTAAAGCCAAAATATGAGTAGAAGATGGAGCTAAATCCAAAGGCATAGTAGAAGATGGTGCATGTTTTTCTGCCTATTTAATTATTGTTCTTATGACTATGGGTTCAAAATAATAAAGTTTAAGGTTTGATTCTCATGGTTGGTACTTCTCTGCATGAGAATTATTACTCATGCATTCTACTTAGTGATTGGACACCTCAAAAGTGCAATTGGTAAAGTGATTTATGAATGTAGAAAATGAAATTACCATTCTGATTTAGACTGTGGTCCCTGAAGAGCACCTTACATTTTCCAAGGCAAGAATTCTGAATATGTTTTGGGATTTGATTCATGATGACCTCCATGAGAAATCAGTATAAGGATGTTTATTTTCTCATGCTGAGTACATTGTCTATGGTACTGATTCCAATATAGAAATAAATATAAACAATGATCTCCTTTGCTTCAGGTAGGAAACTACATTAATCATGTGCTAGAATGTAGAAAAAATGGGGTCTATAATTATTTTTAGCTTTTTAAGTTTACACTCAAGCTAGGAGACAAGATTTCCATGGAGCTAGTGTTGTTCTGGTCTGTGACTCTGTACAACAGGCCCTGGAGTATATAGCCTAAGTAGTGCAGTACTTGCAAAGGCCTCATGTATTACAATGCATGTATGCTCCAATGCATGAAGCATATTAGTTTCACTTTATATGGAGAAACTGGATTGGTGTATTTTTCCAATGTCAGAGCTTTTAATTTTTTGGATCTTTCATATGAGAAACAAGCTTCTTCCCTCCTTGTCTTTGTAGATATGATGTCTGAAGTGGGAAGCCCTACAAGCTAGGACAACATAAACTTTGAGGATGGTGATAGGGAGAACTGTGTTGTGAGAGAGCAGGATAGGTTCATGCCCATTGCTAATGTCATCAGGATAATGAGAAAAGTGCTCCCTACTCATGCCAAGATATCTGATGATGCAAAGGAGACCATTCAAGAATGTGTCTCTAAGTACATTAGCTTCATCACTAGTGAAGCAAATGACCGTTGTCAAAGAGAACAGAGAAAAACCATAACTGCAGAGGATGAACTTTGGGCCATGAGAAAATTGGGTTTTGATGATTATGTTGAGCCTTTGACCATTTATCTGCAAAAGTACAGAGAAATTGAAGGTGATCATAGAGGGTCTATCAGAGGAGAGCCCTTGCCAAGGAAAGAAATGAATGCTCTTGCTTTGTCTACTGGATTTCAAATGAGTCATCAAGGCCTTTATGGTACCTCAGGACTGGGATATTACAAGGACTCAATGACAAGTTCAAACATTAACTATGATCCTTATGCCTAGTACAAGTGAAACTGAATAAAATGGAGCAATTGTCTTTTCATTTTTTCAATTCCCTAAAGGCTCTGTTGCAGAACAGGAGTTGCACCTCTTTCAAGTGTGAAGTGATTCTATACTCTTTCTATGTTACAATTATCTACTCATTGATAGAATCGGTATGAAGAAAAAAAATAGAAAGTCATCTAATCTGATCTATAACAGAAAATATAAGAGTTGGGAAATGATAAGTGTAAATTTGTTAAGCTACAACAATGAAAAGGGAAAATGGGGTAGATACACTTGCAATTGACTTTTCTGATGCCAGAAACAAATGCAGGAGACCAGGAGAGCAGTACTGGGTAATTCTCAAACCAAATGGAGAACTTTCAAATGTGTGCACTGCTGCAAAAGAAACTGAGTGCTTCTACAAAACAAACTATGCACTTCTGCAAGTCAAGCCAGGGCAATATTGTCCAGGTTTCCAATGCCTCTAAAACTTTCAAGATCTACTAGCCAAAATTCTTTGATCTTCCTCCCGATTGTAGAATGTGAACATCATATATCAAATTTGAGATATCCTGGGCTGAGGTTGGCAACAAGGGGTAAAAGGATGTGCTGCTATCAAAGAAATTGTGTCACTCAGTCCCCTAGATGGTGTATTTCAACCTCAATAGTAGCATAATAGAAAAAGTTGAGTGTTTGCTGACCTAGTTATGGTGGATGTATTGTGTGCAAAGATTTAGTGATCAAAAACATAAACCCTTGAAGAAAAACTATGTAATAGTGGTATGTTAATCATGGAGGGAAAATAGAGTGATGATGATCACAAAAAGAAAGAAATGGAGAACATAGGGATAGGAAAAATTCAAAAAGGTCTTATATCTAAATAGGGAAGGCTATGGCAAGGGTTTTCAGCTATGGCTTTGAGAGGGGAAGAGGAAATGGCAATCTATGGCTTCCAATGGAGTGAATGAGAGATTGGATAAGAGAATATATGAGATTAGGAGATTACTAAGAGTCCATGGCTATTATGGCTCTAGGGGCTTCAAAAAAATTCAGTCCTCAAATCTCTTGCTTGTTGCCCTGCTATGTAATGGAGTCATGTTGATCAATTGGGCATGTTGAAGAGAGACTATAAATGCTTGCTACATTTTCTATTTTCTTCTTGTGTAACCTAGCAAATGGAGGCTAAAACTAGATTTATAGAGTTTTGAGATAAAAGGCCATTGGAAACAAAGTAATGATTAGGGCACGAACAAGTGGTAACTTTTTCAAATTTGAACATGCACACTAGCACCCTTCTAGCACAAGTGTCCAGACATTAGCGCACAACCTGGTAAGTATTCCTAAATCTGGATCTCCATACATTATCCATCTATAATTAGGGAAAAGGCCAAAAACAAGTCAAATGAAACTAAAACATGTCTAGCAAATGGAAACCAAAATGAGTACAAAAACATAATGCAAAAGTTGCCAAGTAGGCAATTTCTGACTTTTCACATTTCTAAAAGAAGAAGATGCTTCATTCACTCTTCTTGTGCATATACATCTTCCTTAGAGAGAAGAAGAGGATTTAGGGCTAAGAATAGCTTACACCAAGGGGAAAAAGTTAGTATAAAAGTTTTTGAGGTTTAATGAATGGTAGTTGTACCAATTAAGTATACCAATTCTTTGAAATCCCCAATTTTGGTCTACTTAGGTCCTATTCTATCTATCTTGACTTCACCTACAACCATCTCTCACAAAGTGGCACAAGCCAAGGGGGAGATTAATACATTGATGAATCAACCCAAGTATCTCTAAGCCTAATCTCTTCCTTTTTGTACTTTGTTTGATATTGTGAATGTTGTATGCTTCGTGAATTAGGTAGCATGGTAGTCCACATTACTCTACTATCTTCTACATTGTTGTTATCTTTAGCTCATGCTTCAACATCTGATGAAACCTTGAACCTATTAAGGCTCTCCACTTCTTTATATGATGCATGTATAGCTCCCCATCTAAACACATTCTAAACCCCTTCTACAAATAGCTAATTCTTGCAGTCCAAACCATTTTGTGGACTGCCATATGATATTGTGTTTGATCTAGAATGGCTTCTACATCTTTCCTATTTAGAGAATATTATATTATAAAGGACTATTTTAGGCCCAACCAAAGGACCTTAAGGTAATTGATTCTTAAATCATGGGAAGGCCAAACTACAGATTGCTAACACAATTGAGGAGGCAGTAGAGATGAAGGGACCTTCCAATGTTATGCAAGTCATCACACACAATCCCCAATCATTCAGATTAGCAGACCCAAGTGTTGAAGGATTATAAGATCAAATTTTTGTGACCCATTGTAAGATCCAATCTTAGTGATCCTTTGTGTCTATCTCATTTTTAACTTTAGGCTTAAAATCAATTGCAACTATATTTCCCTAGAGGCAAATGTATGTGATATAGGTAAAGAAATAAAAATTCATATAAAATTTTTGTGACCCCTTTTTTCTATCTCATTTACATGGATGTTTTTTGTGGCTATTGAATGAGTAGGGCATGCTCGAGATGGGTGCCATGGGCATGGAAAAGCCAGTAGTGAAATGTAATGTTCTTGTAATCATTATGTTGCTCCTATTCAAGACCACCTACTTTCAAGATTAATATTAACACAGACAAGCCTTGGTATGAATCCCTGGTTTCAAAATAAGCTTGGACAATATAGTAAATTCACCTATGCAATTAACACAATAAAAAATGGCCTGACCGCGTACAGGTTTGAAAAGTAAAATTAACTAAAACCATGGAAAGTGACTTACCACAAGATTCTGCACAAAAATCATGCCCGATGTGGAAAAATGGGTAGAGGTTGCAACCCTAAATTAGGCGTCGTGCTTTCACTTCTCCATTTTGGCGGGTTGAAAATAAGGTTTCATACTTTCACTTCTCCATTTTAGTAGGCTATGCCTAAAAATAAGGTTTATCACTTCTCCATTTTGGCAGGTGATTGAAAACAAGGTATTGACGAAGGTTTCAGAGTATGTTTATTAACATGAAAATTATGGCGAAAATTTTAATAATGAGTACATTTTAAATCAACAAGCTTTTATTCTCTTTCATTTTTTTGTCTAGGTTTTTGCTTAATTCTTTTTTTTTATTTTTGATCTTTATGTTTGTGGTGTCTTTAATTGTAATGTATATATTTCATTTTTCTTATATTCCTTTGTTTATTATATCATCTTTTGTATATTATCTTATATATTTTTTAATCTTTTATTTTTTCTTCTCTGTTTTTTGTAATTCTATTTCTATTGTTCTTGGTTTGTAATTTTGTAGATTATCTCCTTAATTTCAATTTATTTTATTCCTTTTATGAATTGGTTCTTTATTTGGGTTCTTTTATCCTCATGTACTTGGTTTTTATTTTTTTCATTTAATTTTTTTGTTTTTAACATTAACATTTAGTATTTTAAGAAATAAGCATAGCTCCTTTCTCTTTCTTTCTTTGTGTCAAGGTTTTTGCATTTTTCTTTTTAGATTTGATCTTTATGTTTGTATTGTGAAGCTATTATGCAATTTGCATAATGTTATTATATAAGCTTTATTATTTTTATAAGCATATGTATATCATATGTTCATTATATAATCATTATTTATATATTTTACATATGTAAATTATAGATCATTATTTATATATATATATTTTCTTTTAGTTGTTGTGCCTCTCTCTCTCTTTAGTTTTCAATTTTCATTTATTTACTTCTTTGTCATAGTTAGTTTAAAAAAAAAATCATTCTCATCTTCTCTTTTATTTATTTATTTTCCTCTCATTAAAAAATTCAATCAACTCTTTTGTTGGTTATCTCCCTCTCCTTGTTTTTTTGTGTCCTATCCCCTCAACTTCTTTCCCCTCTTCTTTTCAAGCATATTGGGTCTGCATCTAACCATCTTTCATCTCCTTATACTCTCTATCATCCTGATGATGGATCACTGAGTGTGATCCGAAACATTGATGAAAAACTCAAACACAATCTAAATACAAAAATAACAAACTATAAATGTTGAATACATATATAAAATTATTACTAGCAATTGCACCTTGGTGTGCAATAGGTACGCCGAAAACGTATGAAAGGTCAATTAGAGAAAATTTTGGTGTATTTTTTCAGACATATGTGTAGTACATGAGGTCAATTGCTAGGTCATTTAGCAAATGATGTTGTTTATGTAACAAAGGTCTCAATTAGCATTCACTCAATAAATATATAATTTAAATATAATTTTTCATTAGACAAAATTATATATTTGTAATAGTAAATTTATTACAAGAGTTCAGTTTATTTTTTCTCTATCCGCCTCTCTATATCTTATCTATATCTCCCTCTCCATTTTATGTCTTTCTCTCTCTATATCTTATCTCTATCTCCCTCTCTCTTTTATGTCTTTATCTCTCTATAATTTTGTCTGTCTATATCAAACATCATGCTACCTTGACCATAACTCCCCAAGGACACATACCATTCTTGGATTTTTGGCATGAAACAAGTAATCAAAAGTTATTTTTTCTTTTCTCTATCTCTTTTTCCCTTTCTATCTCTTATATTTCTATCTCTCTTGTATTATCTCTCTCTTTTCTATTCCTTTCTCTTTCAATATTTCTCTCCATCTATATCTCTATTCCTCTTTATCTCTCTACCTCTATATTTTTTGTCTCTATCTCTTTATTTTTTTAATCTCCATCTTTATCTCTTCTATTATAATTTAACTAATTTATATAATCATACTTGTAAACTATTTGTAATATCATTATTTTCCTCTAGTAAATGTAGAGTATGTAAACTTATAAGTAGCTTAGTATATATTTGAGAATTGTATGCATATTTATCTTCCACGCTACATAGTTAGGCCCTTTGAGGAGTTGGGCATTCAATTTAGAAGAGACTTTGGTGTTCATATGATGACACCACAAAAAAAAAAGTTATTCCACAAAAAATATTTATTAGTAGTTTTATTTGTAATATTTTATTATTAATTATGGCAGGCTACGATTGAAAATAAGGTCTTGACGAAGGTTTTAGAGTATGTTTATTAAAATGAAAAGTATGGCCAAGATTTTAATAATGAGCACATTTATTTAGTCTTTTTTATTTGTCTGATATTAGTCATTTATTTAGTCATTTTTATTTGTCTAATATTAGTCATTTAGTTGTGATTTTATCTGATGACCAAAGTAGTCATTTATTTGCCAAATACTTCTAGTGTTAGTCATGTGACAAATTTTTTTAGTCACGTAGTCATTTATTTGCCAAATTCTACTAGTGCTTGGTGTCTCTTTTGTATTTTTCTTTCTCTTTTCGTGCACTCACAAACAATCTTCTTTTCTACCTAAAATGGATCAATCAACAATTCCTATATTAACATCCTACAACTATTTTGATTGGAAAAGTAAAATTTCCATCTACTTGAAAAAGTATGGATTGTATAGGGTAACAATGAGACTAGAAAGTGAACCAACAATTGATGCGAAAAATCCAAAATGGTTTAATAAGTGTGGTGAAACATTTGAAACCTTATGTATGTCTGTATCTCCAAATTTTCTCTTTCATGTTGAATCTTTGTCTACACCAAATGAAGTTTGGACAACATTGGAAAAAATATTTGGTGCGCAAGATGAATTAAGAGGTCATCAATTGGAGAATGAGTTGATATGGTTAATAAGTCCTTCATGTTTTGATACAATACAAGACTTTTTCACCAAACTAAAGGACATAAGATTGTAATTGAAATAGTGTGGAATTGAGAAATATGATAAAAAAATTATCTTAAGTATTCTTTCTAAACTTGGTCCAGATTATTCAGTCTTTGTTTCTACATTCTATGCCACTAAAAGTTCCTTAGGAACATCCTAAAAAATTCCTTCTCTTAATGTGTTTGCTAATGAACTCACAAAAGAACAAGACAAGTTGGTTCAAATGGGCACTATCAAATCTTCTAAGTCTCATTCTTTAGTTGCAAGTCAAGGAAATAAAGATCAGAAAGATAATGGAAAACAAAATAAGATACAAAAGAATCAAGGAGAGAATGATTTAGATGTATCTTCATTTGCTTCTAATGTAGACAATAGATCTTCTTCAAATCAAGGAAAATATAAGAAGGAGAAGGTAAAATGTTCTTATTGTACAAGAAAATTGATCATGATGAACACAAATGTATTAATAAACAGATTGATCACCTCACACATCTTCTTGAGAAGAGTAATAAAGGGGTCACTGAATCTCCGTCTTCATCAAACCAAGAATCTACTAAAACAAAGGAAAAAGGTCATGTAGTAAAACAAAAAGGAAAAGATATTTGTGCTACTACAAGTATTGGATCAAGGAAATAGCTTCTAGATTCATGAGCTTCTCATCATATGGCTTCTTCACAATCTATTTTCTCTTCTTTTAAGCCTTGTGTTATGCCACCTATTTTGATGGGTAACAATACATATATGAATTTAATTGGAAAGGGATCAATTGATATAAGGGATGGAACTTTCAATGATATATTGTGCGTACCTCATTTGTCTAATAATCTTCTTTCCATCTATCAGATTACTCATAGTGGAGTAGGGAAGACTATGGAATTTACTCATGATTCAATTTTATCAGATTTGGAGAGAAAAGAGATAATTTCTACCGGGGTGGTTGATCATACATCTCGGTTATATTCCTTTTCAATTTTTTTTCCTGATAATGACTTTGATCCTTTGTATGATGATCACACTTCTAGTGTGGATTTTGATTTTGAGGAGAATTTTGGTTAATTGAACTTGGGTATTCTCACAATTGGTCTAGTTCTTTAACCTTGCATTCCATCTCCTCCATGTACTATTTCTATTTTAGATTCCATTGTTGCTTCTTTGAAAGTTTCTAGTGATTCTTTGTAGTAGGACATTCATTTTCTTTCAGATTCAGTTTGGGATGATCTCTTGATAGGTATAAATCATACTTGTTTATAGAGACACATATTGCAAATTTGCAAGACACTATTGATTATAGTCATCTTCTTTGATTCTTTATCAGTTTTTGTGAGGGAACACTTTAACCCTCTTGTTCATTCTCTACATGATCATTCATCACAGTTTGACATGAGTGTGGATACTTTGGATCAACATTTGGAGGATACATCTTCAGAGGAGATACTTGAGTCTTTGGATGGATTTCTACATTAGTCTCTAGGAGATTTGAGTTTTTAATTTCAGTAGTGTGGCCTAGAATGCCTAATTTGATTGTTGAAACCTTCAACATCGACATGCGGACACTTGAGTCGAGTTCAAAGACTCCATACATCTCGAGTTTTCTTCCTACATATTCATTTCAAGAGTGGGGAGATAGCTTGCATGCACCTTTGGTTGTGTTTCTTCCTAAATGGAGGAACATTGTTCGACTATCATGGACCATCTTCTCCATCTCGTTTCAGGCATTTACCATTGGATCTCTTTGTGAGGGGGGCTTCTTTGTCGTTCCACTTCATTTCTCTCTCTATTATGGGGGCACACTTCATTTTTGTAAGATGGGGCTTCTTCTTCTTTTGGGGGGGAATTTTATATGTACATGGGTACCTAACATGGCTTCATTTTTTAGGACTCATCATCTTTTGCATCCTCCTAAGCTGAGCTTAAGGGGGGGTGTTGGTGTAGGTTTATATTTTCTTAGTGGGTTTTATTTTCCCTTAGTCCTAGGTTTCTCCTACACTTTTATTAATCTCTATTAGGATAATAATGTGAGTTTACCATTTAATAACAAAGAGATAAGTGATGTGGTGACCCATTCCTTAAAGGGTTGAACATTTTCCACTTTTCGTGGTTGATTCATATTGGTTGGATTTTACACCTCCATCATCTCCTTAGTTATATATAAAATCACTACCTAGCTTGTATTTTAATATATACTCTTGCATATTCTTGCATTCTTGCATAGTTTGGTATACATGCACCTTGATGCATGCAATCATTATTCTACAGTTTTTCTTTGAGCTCCTAATGTAATCTTGTTATCTTGACATTTGAATATCTCTTGGAATATTAGGTTTGTAATTGTGTTATTTCATTTACAATTTTATAGCTTATCTCTCTCATAGAAGATCTTGGTTATTCAATCTATTTCAGATTTCTAACAGTTACAAAAAGGGGAAAACTACTACTAACAAGTAAATGAGGGGGGACATGGTTTTGTAATCTCATGGTACTAGAAACATGTTTTATGTAATACTACTTGGTAGTTTTGTGCAAGCTTATTTTTATAAAAGCAAGAACATGAGTTGTTTTTGAGGTTGGTTATTGTAACATTTGTCTTGTTGGCCAAGGTTGATTGTGAATCTCTTGTAGGCTATATATGTGAGGAGAGGAAGCACGAATTGGGATGTGTGGTTTCATGATTCTCATTTTCTTATTCATATGGGGAGAAAGTGGAGATATTTTCATTTTAAATTTTATTAATGGAGACTACAAAACTATTTTAATCTGTGTTAATGAGATAATACATTGAGTGGATACTTTTGGAGCCTAGGTTTTTTCCTCATGAAGTTTTTTCCAAGATACATCTTGTGTCATATTAATGGTATTTTTTTTTATTCTATATTATAGATTTTAAATACTTATATGTGTAATTTATTCTCATGGGTTTATGTCAAAATAGTTCTATATGACTACAAATATTCTTTCATTCAACATCAGAGCCTGGTTGTCAAGTTATGGGAGGGTGTATCCTAAGTATTGTTAGCATTTAGAGGGATTAGATTTTGTGCATTATTGAATCCATGCATTTGTAGAAAAATAACATGAAGATATTTTTAAGTTCACATGTGTTTGCAAAATCAGAATGTTATAGATCAAGGGTTTTATGGAGTTTTGGCAAGTGGTTTTTTATTTGGGATATTTTTGTGAGGTTTTTGGGTGTGCTATTTTTTTGAAGACTTTCTATACAAAAAATAACTCGCTATTGAGTCCAAATAACCCAAAAAATTATATTTTTATATAAAAAACTACATGGTTTGTAGAAAATAAATTTATACCATTTTTGGGGGGCATGGAGAAAATGTCAACTCAAAAATCTATATAGTTCATATGAGTCCATATAGTTGTATGGTTTGTATAGATGCACAATTTATTTCAATGCTTGCAATTTCATTATTATAAAGCCTTTAGCCCCAAATTTGAAGTGGATTACCTAAAACTATCAAGTGACAATATTAAATATACAAATATAGTATTATTTTAGCTTTAGTAACAAATAATTATCACCTATATTATTGAGTAACCATAATTTAAAGCTTGTATTAATTGAATATTTAAAAAATGGGATAATGATAATAATAAATTTAAAGAAAATAACATTCTAAGAAACATATATTAAATTTTAATAAATGTAATAGGTGATTCTACAATGATGTCATCCCATATCTAGGCCTAACATATAAGACAAGATAATGGTGTCAAGCATGAATAAATCAATTAAATTTATTTATATCTGTCATATTCTAGGGCTAATAAAAATATCTAAGTATTAATTTTTACTATCAGTCTCTAGTGGTATAGTTAATAGATTTCTTAAAAAGAAAGCCATGCACCTCTCAAATCTTTTACAACTTAATTGAAGGGTAGCAATATTTTAAAAAATGATCTACTGGAATAACAACCAATAGATTTTAGTTACAACTTAATTGAAGGGTAGCAATATTTTAAAAAATGATCTACTGGAATAACAACCAATAGAGTCAAACACATTATATTTTAGATTCCAAATTCTTTTCTCCTCCCACAAAGAAAAAATAAAATTTATTTGTGTGTTTCTAACCATACATTCTACATTTTTGCATACTTTGTTGTGTATGGAAAAAATAACCTCTTTAAAAAATATTGTGGGGCTTGAGATTTCACATTGAAGTTAGTATTATTTTACTGAAAATTCATTCATAGTTTTAGAAAATAAAAAACTTGAGGTTGAAATTATTGTGTATATGTATTTCTATTAAACTAGTAAGATGCCATGTAGTCTAATATTTGTTAAAATAATGTGTGATAGGAGTCATAAGGGTATCTTCATTTTTTTTCAAATTTGATAGTTTGAAGTTCAAACAAATCAATAAAAAATTACATGTGTGTACATTTTTCTTCTTTATTTGGCAGGTGTGGGATCTTGGCATATTTGGATTATCAATTACAAGAATAGATTCCAAGACAATAGTTTAGTTTGTTTTGATAACTAGTATAGTGTAAATGTACTAGATGATAGGTTGTCTTATATCTGTTGGCTAATTTTAGTTATTGTGTTTCATCCAAATTTCTATTTATCTTTGTTATAAGATGCACAAATATAATAATGGAAATAACATATTTCATAATATAGATCTCACACAACACAAGAGATGTTTATGGATTAATATTCCCTAATATTCAATATATGCAAAAGAAAGTAAACTCTTGAGGTAGGGAAACACCATACAATACTCCTTATCGAATAAGCCAATCCATGCTATATATCCAAGATATCCCAAATACATCATCATAATTCACACATATCCTTATAGTTTAATATAATTAATCCTAATGAAGGCCTACTCATTGATAATATAATTAATTATACAAGTTATCTACATTAACCAATATAAATAACCTAAGGAATGTGTGCCACATGCTAGAATCTCCATCCACCTAAATATATTAAAATATAATATCCCTAAGTACATAACATTCCATCTCTCTCTAACAATAATTGTGCATGCCTGCAATTTTCATTTTATTTTTGTTGTTTGTGATTCCTGATGATCTGGCATGGCGGGGGCCACAACGGGGCTCCCCCACCTATGCATTCTTCTCCTTTTGGTGAAATTTTCTCCTCTTCCTCACCTACGATGGTTTTAAAAGTACACCTACTAAATCTCCTATTTAAAATTCCTTGAATAAAGACACTTTTTCTAGCTGAAGAGGACCCAGTTTCCTACGTGGATAAACTAGTTGGAGAAAAGGTTTTGAAAAAGATTCACTGAATTCTTTGTCCAATTTTTGTACTATGGAAGGAAATGAAATGGAAGTCCTTGATGTACTCCTGGATGAGGCTATTGAGGGCTTGAATCTTTCCCTGGTTGGGAAATTCTTTGCTTCCCGCCCGAATATCGATCAGGTACGAAAGTGGGCCTCAAACACTTGGAATCTCAAGGGTAGCGTCTCTATTAGTGATGTAGATCAGGGAGGAAAACCTTCTCACAATAACAAATGAAGAAAACTCAAACTATCTTTTTGTACTTACAACCCTATCTCATCAACTCTTCACAATTTCATCCAATTTTCCTTATAGCCATCCAACCAGTGAAATCTGAACATATCTTCCGAAAAACACCTCAAACCCACAAAATATTTATCATTTCAAATACCCTTTAAGGCCATTTTCAACTTATCAAAATTGTACCCACCTTTGTTTTGGAACATCAACCCCTAAAATGGACTAGTACACTAAATAGGGGCTCAATTAGCCCTCTTTTACACAACAAGTGCTCACTAAACACCTTATCAACCTTATATCTCTATAGATAGTCCTTTACCAGACTACAAATGGCCAAAATCAACAATCTTTATCAATAGAAATTCCCTCCAAGACATTTAACCACCAAACCCTCGTTTAGACTAGTTTGAAAGGGGGTTTCTTGAAAATCCAATCTCCACACCTTATCTCACCTTTCTAACACCTCAAATACCTTCAAATATGTCTGCCTATACTATTCCAACCTTCACAAATCCTTTACTATTGCATTTTGTGGAAACTCTCACTCTTAGTCATCACCTTTCAAGCTAAAACTTACAAATTTGTCTCTAGGGCATCACACAAAACCACTCAACTCACCTTCCATGCTCATGCCACCCACATTAAATCAAAACCTACTCCTAATGGTTCCATTCCACCAAGTTTTAACCAGATTCACCGGGTGGAATGGCTTAGGTCTTTTTTTTTGCACTCTCGAAACCATAAACACTGAGTTACAAAGCACCTACAAAAAAATGGTCATAAAAACCTTATTTATTTATGAAATCAAGTACCAAAAAAACCAAATTTATCTTAACACATAAGTCTACCCAGTTCAAAACAATTTTGACCAAAAACCTTTAGCACGGGTTCGTACAAAACCCTACAACAACATTGGTTAATGAAAACACACAAAATTTTTAGTAAAAATAGGGAATTTCTATTGTTTGAACTTCACTTACATTCTCCAACTCCTTGCCTCAAGGTTACAAGCCATTTTAAATGTTTATCCACACCTACCAATGGTTACAACTACCATTTGAATTCCCATGACCGTTGGGCTTCCTCAATTTTCATTTTTTGCACTTTACATTATTGCATTTTTAACAACTTTTGAAAACATCAACTTTTAGCAAAATGACCCCTAAATGACTTATAACACTTGAAATGGTCTATTATGACCTTATTGAGTGAAAAAGACTAAAAAAAAACCTAAACCTATCACAAAACCAAAATTGATCATATTTACAAGATTCAACATGGTGTCCCTGCACCATACACCCAGCCTAAAAAATTTCTCAAGTCCCTTGAGGACTGTATGACATAAAAGTCAAGTTGCCTCTTATCATTGAATTCTCTCCAACCTGCACCTTCATCTGGTGACCCTTTCCAAATGGGTCAAGAATTGGAAACATGCATTGTCCTTCACCTTTGACTGGCTTCTTCCTTGAAATTGTTGCTTCCCTCTTGATGTATGATCCTTCATCTGTGCCTCCTTTGGAAATACTATCAAAATGACTTTCTCCCTTGCTACCATACCTTCTTGCACCTTGTAAAGCTCTAACTTTTGCTTCACTCTTGTTCAACACTTGAATTCACCTACATATTCTTTCTTTTCACCTTGAATCACCTTACCTTTTCCCTTCATTTCCTCTTTCAGTTTCTCTGCCTCTAATACCTCTGTGTTATCAAGTTTGTAGACCTCTGTCTGGAAAGAATATGACTGCCCGTTAACCTCTTTTCCAACCATTGAACAAATAATTTTTCCCACCATGATCTCAACATCCTTTCCTAACCCATTTTTCATGCCTACAGTCAATTCATCCTTGACCCCCTCTGTATCAGGCCTTGACACCAACATAACATCTTTTCCTTTCAAACTTGGATCATTCTCCAAACTCATTGTCCTAGGATCTTCATCTTTTGCAATGGCTACACACTCTCCATGTTTTTCTTCCTCCAACTTCATAAGCTCCTTGCCAAACATAATCACCTTAGCTTCCTTGCTTTGTTCCTTCACATCTTCCTACAATGGAGTCAATGTAAAAGCATTCCCATCCTTCTGAATTTATGTATTGTTTCTCCCATCATAAATGGCATGTCTATCAAACTTCCATGGTCTTCCAAGTAATACATGACAATAATCCATTAGCAAAACATCACAAATAACCCTATCCTTATATCCACAAATTTGAAACTCAACTAAAGTCTGTTCATTAACCAAAATTGATTGCTCATCATTCAACCAAGACACTCTATAAGGTGTTTCATGAGGAATTTTCTCCAATTTTAGTTTATCTAACATTTCATTAGACACCATATGATCAGTGCTCCTTGAATCTACTACAACTTTTCATACCTTACCTTTGTATTTGCATGCGGTCTTGAAAAATGTCCTTCTTTGAGTTATCTCCTTCTCCTTGGATGCTTTTAGGAGTTGCCTTCTCACCATCAAATATTCTCCCACTTCTGGAGCAGCATATTGCATTAGAGATTTTACACTCTCATCTTCATCTTCTTGCACCAACTGTACTCTCTTTTTACTTCTCCTTTCACCACCATATGAACTAGAAGCTTTTTCTTCCTTGCATTGCCATGCTTGATGTCCAAATTGATTGCAATGATAGCACCTTTCTATGAATCCACTAGAGCCTCTTCCTTGACTTCCAAATCTGCCTCTAAAGCTTGATCTTCCACCTCAACAACTCGTTCTTGGCCCTTGTTTGCATCTTCTTGGCTTTCATTCAATTATCTTGAAGTAGAAAATGGACCTCTTCCTCTTGAAGTGTTACCTCTACCCCCAGTTTGTTTGTCTTGCCTTCTTTTGACCTTTTCTTCAGCCCTTATTTCCATTTGATAGCACTCCTCAACTGTTCATGG
Organism: Sequoia sempervirens; assembly: GCA_007258455.2. Lineage (NCBI taxonomy): Eukaryota > Viridiplantae > Streptophyta > Pinopsida > Cupressales > Cupressaceae > Sequoia > Sequoia sempervirens. The sequence goes on along the minus strand of VDFB02058242.1, from coordinate 99,069,860 downwards.
ATTTTCCAAGGTTAACTCATCTTGGACGTGTGAATCATCACCCTTTTTCAAGCATTTCTTTAATATTTTATAATGGAGGTCATTTAATAAAATCTTAGGATTATCATATTTAGATGTGTAACCTTGGTGATTATGCCTTGCTTTGATGCGTTTAATTGTTTGTGAGTTTTGGTTTCAATTAGTTTGTGGGTTATCTATGAGATTTTTATATTGTCAATTTCTATTTAACTATGTATGAAGAGGTACATACAAAATGATGTTATATGCTTGGGAAATGATACAACTTCACACTTACTTATGTATCTATTGTAGATTTCACAGAGGGATATGCATAATGCATTTGGATTCACGTACATAAATTGCATTAAATCTTATCTTCATGACAAGGTCAACTTCAACCTTTTAATTATCATTGTAATTTAGTCATGAAGAAGTTCTTGTATATAATTCAACCTTGTTATCGTTTGATATGTTTTTAAGGAATAGCTTTCTTTAAAGGTTTAAACTATTATTATATTCTAAACCAATTCAAATAGACCATCATTGTCCTATTGTGAAGCCTCCAAATTTGCTACCCATTCTCCTTGCCACAATTCTAGTTTAATCCTATATGTCACAACCTTCTTTGAATGTCTAATAAATTCAATTAATTAGTATTAACAAATTAAATGATATTATTGAGGTAACACTATCAAGAAGGTTATAATTATGATTGATATATTAGAAACAAAATTCCTATTTTCTTATTATTACAACTTTATGGATGTTTATGTGTGCATCAATAATTCTCAACCTTTTTTTAAATTTATATATTTTAAATGAGATTAATTTAAGATCTTGTTGAGGCACAACTATTCTTTAAGTAAATAAAATAAAATAAAAATCTATAGAAGCATACAATTTAATTGTGTTATTTTCAAAATAAAATATCCCTTTACTTTTTAATTTAAATTCTATTATGACCTGATTTTTAATCCAACATATATTTTAAATATATTAGAGTTACACAATGAATGAAACTATCAATCCTAGTAAGAAATATCTAATTAATGATGAATTACTAATTTTGATATCTTGCTTTGGATGAAAATAAAAATATGACAAATTATTAAATGAATCAATTCATATTTGTATTTGATTGGTATTTTTTTTTTTTAAAGGGGACAAAACCATTAATTATGTCTTCTTAATTATATTTTATTTTGAGAGGGTGGTGTTAGGTAGTGTTACCTAGATTCAAATTAATAAGGGGGTGAACTCTTATCATTTTACAATACCTTGAGATAGGTTTCCATGCGTGTAATTTGTGTTTATGTATTTCATTTGAGGTCATATTGTTCTTCCACATGTGGTAGTGTCACATATGAATGTGTGCCACTGGTCATGGTTTTGACACGATTCTACCTCTCTATTTATGTGTGCAACGTTAATATTCAACACGTATTGGGTGATTTCAGAAGGATGGTTAGGGTCTTCTGGTTGCATTGGGAGAGGGAGTTAGTTGTATATATAAACACCCAGGTAATCTTTCCGGAGGATCTTTTGTTATCTTGTTTGGATGATTATGTAGATGTTGGCAGTGGCCTCTGCTACCATTCCAACCACCTTGCTACTCCAAAACGGTTTCTACTTTACAACTTCACAGGTACATTTGAATTTCCTCTTCTATTATGAATTATAAAATTTAATTTGTTCACAAATTATTTTTCGTTTCTTATGGCATGATTTCAGTACTGTATGGGATGAGCTTTGATTTCTCCTTAAGACTTGTAAATACGAAAAGTTGTAGGAATGTGCCTCATGGTAGTTACACAATGTTTCTTTTTTCCACCTCATCCCTTATACATTGGAAAACTAGATTACCTTCTTAAGTATGGTATATACAGGTATTTATTGGAATGTACACCATGATAGTTTTGCTGCACAATTTTGTTTTTCCCTTATCTTTTAAATTTTGGGAAATATAACCTTTGGTAGGATTTTTGTGAACCAGTATTCTCCACCAGTGGGACTTCACTTTCTTCTTTTAAATCCATTTTCTCTTTGATATATATGTCTGAGGAACCCATCTCCAGTATGAATTATGCAAACTTATTAAATAGGGTTGTATATTTACTTAATTGTTAATCTTTTCTTTTAAAATTAGTTCTATTATAAATAGGTTGTTTTCCCTGCCAAGAGTTAAAACCAAAATAAAATTATGTGTCTTTTTCGATCACTTTTCCTCTCAAATGAAACTGTGTTCTACTTAATCTCAAAGCTGCTAGAGAGCTTGTAGGGGATCTGCACACTTTTCCTCTTCTAGAACTCGCATTTTGGCACAGGCATCAAAGATGCTGGCAAGGTTATGGAATCTGGCCTTACACCTATTAATTGCATTTGCTTGAAATTTCTAAAGCCCTTTCAATGAATCTAGCTTGTGCATATCCTCCAATTAATGCATTTCATTAAACCACAATTCTTTGAGGAATTGTGTCAGATAGTTCACACACCTTGTTCCTGCTGCTTTTGGTTTTGGCTCCTCCAAACTCTCTATTGCTAGTATTGACCTTTCACTTCTCCAATTTGGCATGCTACAACTTGAAAATGAGGTTTCCACTAATAGTTTTAGAGTATTTTTATTAAAATTAAAATTACTGTCAACACCTAATAGTGAGCACATTTAGGTTTTATCATTACGACACTCTTACCCTATGAAGTTAAATATATATTAGCATATTTAATATATAATGTATATTTTAGGTCTACTTGTAATGAGATCGATGGAGCTGAGAAGTCTGGATCATGAACATGGCGAGCCGACCGCAAGAGGAAACATTAGTGTTTATGTTTGTTGGTGCACTTCCCCACCAAATTCCTTCATAGTTGCATGCCTTAACGTTATTATTTTTATGCTCCTCTTGTAATTCTCTACACCTTTAAATAAATATCTCTATTTCAGCTACTCTTATGCTAGTCTTTCTTTCCTGTTAATTGCTCTCAAGTAAAAATAATAATAATCATAATAATGCCTTAAAATTTTGTGGTGCCTTCACTTAGAAAATAAAATCATAGCATGCGTTAAAATAAAATAATTTTTAGTGTTGTTTTCATCTTGAGCTGGGCAGATTTTACTGAGACGGTGAAAACATTTTCAAACTGGACTTTTAACTTTTAATAATTTGCTTAAATTGCTGCAGACATAAAATAAAACTTAAGTGTAAAAAGATTATTTATTTTCTATACTATATTTAGTTTTAAATTTTATTTTTTTAATTTTTTTATCTACTCTTAAATACAATTTACATTGAGTCAATTCCACCGTTCCATTAAAATACTAAGATTAAATGCCCAATTTATAGTTTTCAATACTATCCTTGTTAAGAAAATAGAACACTTTTTAAATTAGGTATATACATGTTACGGTGCGTGGTTGATCAATTATATTAAAGTGAATGTGTTTTTTTTATAAAAGTAAACCAAGTGATAAATTTAGGTCTAACTTTTCAAACAAAAGTTTCGGGGTACTTAAATTAGCATGCCCCTCTTTATCTTATGAGAATAATGATCTTTAAGAAAACATAAACTTTATAAGTCTATATATATATATAGAGAGAGAGAAAAGATTAAAGAAAAAGAAGATAGTGGGCCATGGATTAAATAAATAGGAAAGTAAATAAGGAGTTTTAATTATAGTTAAATGTGTTTTTATTAGTTAATATTTTAAAAAGAAAGGGAGGGATTATATATATAGTATATGTAATATTTTAATTTAATTTTAATTTATGTTTTTATTCAAATATTTATAAATATAAATTTATTTTAATTTATCAATGTTAAAATTAAATATTTAATTCAAAGAAAAAATATTTTATATGTTTATAGAAAACTGTGAGTTGTGTTTTATTTGTCTGAGGAGTAAAAAAATAATAATTCATATTTGTTTTATTGGGATTGTTTAGGTTTAAGTTATTCTTTTACATTATTTAATTTCTCTAATGATAATGTATAACTCAATTTTTTGGAAGATTATATTCTGTTAATAATGAAATCTAAGGGTAATTTTTTTAGTTGTGAATATCATCTAGATATAATGAGGATAAAGTATATATTTAGATAAAACAAGTACTAAATATATAATTTATGTGTATAAGAGATGAGTTTTCTTGAACCATTATTCAAGAAATGAATCTAAAGATTGATTCAAAAAATTAAGCTATTGAATATCGATAAATACTACTATTCAAACATAAATTCATCAAAATGGTGTTAAATAATTCTAATGCTTCTGTAAGTTTCTATTCAAACCAAGTTTAAATTAATTCATCTCATACCTTGATAATTCATTATAGGATTTATTAATTTTCCATCAATTTTCCTAATAGCTTGCAAAAGGGGATAAAAATGAATTTATTTACTCAATTCATATGATATTCAATGATTATACTATTAATGATGCTCTAATTTTAGTTAGTCTTTTCAATGATTAGAATTCCTAGACAATTCTGGTGCAAAAGGTTGATAGTAATTTATTTTCTTCCAATATCATTTTAAAAGATTCAAGTGAATTCCAACAATCATTGCATGAAGGATTTGCATAAATAAGATAATTGTCTAATTTACTTGATGATATAAAGGCTATGTGATTGTCAAGTATTTTGCATTGAATGATTTATAGATGATTCCTTATTCTATGTTAAATTAGATAATTCATCTAACATTTGATTAGATAGGATGTGAATAATGTTATTGTAAACTTTTCTTGTACTACTAGTTTTATTACTTGTTTTATATATTAAGAACCTTATAGGGAATTCTCTCTTAGGATTTATTTTGCAAAGTAGGTGGCTACCAAATTTGGACTAAGCATGTAAGGACTTGATTTCTCGAAGCTACCTTCTCTCACCATGTATAATTTTATGTCTAAGTAAACATAAGAAGTTTTGTAACAAACTCAAAGAAAATATCCTTAGAGTGTGTTGCCTAGTATATATTTACCCAAGTATTTGATCCTCGGCTTCACCTAAGTGGGTGGCAATCGTCTAAGAAACTGTCTGGGGTAATGTACCCTAGAAAGGGTTGCGTACCCATTTTTGTGGTATATGATTTGTACAAAACACATGATACCCTTGAGTAGAGGATTGAATTTTAACGTATATTAGTGTTAGTATGTTATGAGTATAATTGAGGTCAAGGAATTTGTAGAAACCTAAAGGTTAAACCCCATGTGGGGGTGAGTCAATGAGTTGGAGCAACTCAAGTTGTCGAACTAGGGTGTCTCTATGATTTATATACGTAGGCAAGACCATCAAGCGATGAGCCCCTGAGCATTAGGTCGAGCCCCTAGGATTGTTCTTCTGAGTCTTGTATGTGACTTGCCATTTTCTCTAGATATTGTATCTATCTACCATTGATTTATGTAGCTTGTCTTGGTATTCATGTGCTAACTACCTTTGATCTTATGTGTGTGCCAAGTCATGTAGACCTTACAGGTATAGGTATTGGCAACGACAAATTTTTGATATGATGGAATGTAAGAGGTACATTAAGCCGACCAAAAGTAAGTGGACTCTACTGCTAAAATAGTAAATCATTTATATCCTTTCTTCTAACTAGTCTGATCATTTTATATAGTTGTAAGTAGTGAATCACACGTTATTATTTTTTAAGTAAACAAAAAATATATATTAGCAAAATTAGTAAAGTCATTGCAGATTGTTAGATTGTTTAGAGTGTAAAATGTGGGCATGATAAGATGTTATATCTCAATCCACCCAAATACCTAATAATCTTCTCCACTTCATTCTCCATGTAACCTGCCCTTATGCTCAACTTGTAAAATTGTTCAGTATATGTTTTAACATCCATTTCTTTTTGTTTTAGACCTTGAAGTTTCCTAAACATTTGAATAGCATAATCAGAAGGAAAAAAGTTACCTTTCATTTTAGCCACCATTCTATCCCAAGAAACAATCTTTGATTTACCTTTCTTTCTTCTCTCAGATTTTTTATAATCCCACCACAATAGTGCATGGCACTTCAACTTTGTCTTTGCAATCTTCACCCTTTGCTCTTCAGGAACATCTTCACATTCAAAGTAGTTGTCCAATGTTGCAATCCAATCCAAAAATTATTCATCATTCAGATTACCTCCATATTTAGGCACATCAATCTTTGCCTTGTGTCTATCATCCTTGACTGCTCTCAACAACTTAGCCATCCTCTGATCATCAGGATCCAATTCCTCTTCCTCTTCACTACCACTTTCCTCTTCTTCATCAGAGTCACTCTCATCACTCATGTCCACATCTCTTTTTTTCCTTATTTCCAGAACAACAAGCCTTTCCTTCAACTCTCTCATCTCCCTAACATGCTTTTCCTTGAATTCACTCATTTCTCTAGCCACATTTTTCCCTTTTGGAGGCATCTTGTCTCTTCAACTTCTCACTTTTCACTCTTCTATCTTCAAATTTTCACCCTCAAATGATCTAAACCTAAGATCTAATACCACTTGATGCAGAACAAGGAGGAAAAACTTCTCACAATCACAAATCAAGAAAACTCAACCTATCTTTTTGTACTTACAACCCTATCTCATTAGCACTTCACAATTCCATCCAATTTGCCTTGTAGTCATCCAACCAGTGAAATCTAAACATATCTTCCCAAGCACACCTCAAACCCACAAACTATTTATCATTTTAAATACCTTTTAAGGCCATTTTAAACATATCAAAATTCTACCCACCTTTGTTTTGGAACATCAGTCCCTAAAATGGACTGGTACGCTGAACAGGGGCTCAATTAGCCCTCTTTTACACATCAAGTGATTACTAAACACCTTCTCAATCTTAGATCTCTATAGATTGTCCTTTACTAGACTACAAATGGCCAAAAGCAACAATCTTTATCAAGAGAAATGCCTTCCAAGACATCTAACCACCAAATCCTCATTTAGACTAGTTTGAAAGGGGGTTTATTGAAAATCTAATCTCCACGCCTTATCTCACCTTTCTAACACCTCAAAAACCTTCAAATATGTTTTCCTATACTATTCCAACCTTCACAAATCCTTTACCATTGCATTTTGCGCAAACTCTCACTCTTAGCCATCACCTTTCAAGCCAAAACTCACAAATTTGCCTCTAGGGCATCATACAAAACCACTCAAATCAACTTCCCTGCTCATGCCACTCACATTAAATAAAAACGTACTCCTAATGGTGCCATTCCATTAAGTTTTAACCAGATTCACCAAGTGGAATGGATTAGGTCTTCATTTTTGCACTCTCAAAACCATAAACCCTGAGTTACAAAGCACCTATAGAAAAAATGGTCGTAAAAACCTTATTTCTTTATGAAATGAAGTCCCAAAAAAACCAGATTTCTCTTAACACATATTTATACCTAGTTCAAATTTTTTTTGAGCAAAAACCTTTAGTACAGGTCCATACAGAACCCTGCAACAACACTGGTTAATGAAACACACAAATTTTTTAGTAAAAATAGAGAATCTCTATTATTTGAACTTCACTTGCATTCTCCAACTCCTTACCTTGAGGTTACAAGCCATTTTGAATTTTTATCCACACCTACCAATGGTTACAACTTCCATTTAAATTCCCATGACCGTTGGGCTTCCTCAATTTGCATTTTTTGCACTTTACATTATTGCATTTTTAACAACTTTTGAAAACAACATCAACTTTTAGCAAAATGACCCCTAAATGACTTATAACACTTGAAATGGTCTATTATGACCTTATTGAGTGACAAAGACTCAAAAAACACCTAAACCTATCATAAAACCAAAATTGATCATATTTACAAGATTCAACATGGTGCCCTTGCACCAATTAGTTTCATGCCTAAAGGTTTATTTTTGTTTAGCTTTGTTGTCCTTGAAGACATGATCAAAGTCCTTACGGGAGGCTCATGGGCCTTTGATAGAGGATTTAAGAATATTTTTCCTCTAAGTAAGTGGAAGCCGGGGTTTGATGCCTCAGTGGACCTTGGTAAGGTAGCTCCAACTTGGGTTAAGCTCACAGATTTACCCTTGGAATTTTGGAACCAAAATATTTTAAAAGGAATAGTTGATTCCTTTGCTACACTTTTGACTGTGGAAAAAGTAACCCAGCTTAATTCAAGACTGGTTTATACTAGAATTTGTGTGAATGTCACTGTCAACACAATCCTCCCAACCACGATTACCCTTAAATCAAAATTTGGAAAATGGGTTCAACCTCTAGAATATGAAAACGCCAGGGTTTATTGTCAAGGCTATAATAAGTTTGGCCACTTGCAAGATAACCGTAAAAATATTCCTTTGGAACTAAAGAGTAACTAGCAAGGGTTGTTTCTTAACTCTTCTTCTAAAAATGCAGCTCCTAAGGTTGTATTGAAGGAACCTACCACTCCTTGCTCCTCTTCTGGTTTGTTGTTTCTTGGTAAGGAGAAAGTGTCTTCCCAAGACAACTTTGCTAAGGATAAGGTGTTTTCCTTGGAGGGGAATTCCCTTCCTGATAGAATAGAAATGGATGTCCTAAATGTTGTGGTTGAAAGGAATCATTTTCCCCCTTTTACAGAGATTAATTTGAATCCTCAATGTGTTAGGAAAATGCTTGACAACAAACTTGTGTTAAATAGTATGAAAATTTTACCACAAGAAGTAGAGGGAGTAGATTTAGTACTCCAAAAATAAAATATGGAAAACCTAGAGTAAGGAGAGATAGATACTTATAAGGTTTAGGAATTGGTTTCCTCCCTTGAGCTTTCTTCAGTTGTTCTTGGTTGGGAGATGGCTCAAACACTAGATGCTAAACAAGAAAAGGATAAAAGTATTGAAGATGAAAAAAGTTTGAAGAAACCCTCTCCCCCCAAAAAAAAATGGTGTGGAGGATGATGACTAGAACCAAGTAAATACAAAATCAAGAAAGAAGAAGAAGTCGGATGTGGGAGGATGTAATAAAGTGGGTAGACCACTATTAAAAGAAACAAGATACAAGGATATTGCAAGGGATGTTGCTTTAGGAAAACAAAGAACTCTTGATTCCCTTACAAGAAAAAATCTAGAAAAAAGTAGAGGGGCGTGTCCCCCTATTTTAGTAGTATCAAGGTGATACTTCTACTCTATTTCCAATGCATCTAATGTCAGTCATGGAATATTGATGCAGGAGCATCCATGGAAATTGACAATCTTGTGTCAATAAAAAAGATTTTAATTTTGTTGTGCATTTTTTAATTTTGCTGAGAGTCAATTTTTGGTTTGAAATTCATAATAAAATGTGGCAAATGAAATATCTTTGAATAATTAAACTTTTCAAATTAATCTCCTTTACACATTGAATTTGGCTAGTGGGTGAAAAAAGCAAGATATGCAGTTTTTAAAAACATTTATTTTCAAAAAATTTAAAGGGAATTATGAGGCATTGGGAATTGAATAAGGAGTTTTAAAACACTTAATGTTGATCCCTAAAAATTAGGGACTAAGGAAAGTGGGTTCCTAAGGCTTTCCTTGATTTTTTGCTTTATTAGGAGTTAAAGGTAGAGAATAAAAACTACAACATCCTATCTTTAACAAGGGTACTAGAAATGGGTTTTAAATGATTTTTAATTAATTTATTAAGGTTTTAATGTGCATAAATAGTAAGGGTCGTTCCATATTGGAGAGGCACAAATAAAAAAAGCATGAGAAATTAATTTCATGATAGGGTGTGAGAAGAATCCAAAAAACCACTTTTCATGGAAGAATTGTTGAAGAAGAATTCAAAGGGCAGAGAGAAGGGAGGGTAGCATGCTTAGGAGAGGTTTTATTGGGTGTTTTTTGTAGGTTAGGACTGATTTACATCAGTTCATGAACTTTTCATATTTATAGTTTGAAGATACAAAAGTTATAGGTGGTGTTGAAGAGCTGGAAGATGAGCAGATTGCAAGAACTCGCATTACTGAGCGCTGTTTGTTTTTAAATGTATTTATTTTGCATATATGATGAATGTAAGAAGTTTATTTGCTGCATATTATTCCTTTGATGACTGAAATTCATGTGTAATCATATTTCCTAAACTGAGCAATTTTAATGGTTCCATTTGCAAATACTTTGTGGAGTTTCATTGTAAGTTTTTATTTCTATTTTAGCAATTGTTTGAGAGGATTTTAGAGAGATTTTTGAGTGTATGAATTCCCATCTACATAAAATATTAGGGGATTTAATGGTCCCTATAAACATAATTTGTTAAAATCCTTCCTGGCCAATGTGAAATTAGATGTTCTGCTAATCCAAGAATCGAAAATGAAAAAAGAGAATTTTGGGAAAGTGATCAAATGACTCTGGGGTAGTGCTAGCTTTGAGGTAAGTGATGCTGAAAGAGCTTCAATGGGAATAGTGACAGTGTTGGAATCTAACTAATTTGTCTGGTGAGTTGGGTTTTAGTAGCAAAATCTACTTGATTGTTCAATGGAAGATGTTCGTACTTCAGTAAAATGGAATATGGCTAATATTTATGGCCCTAATTCTCAACTAGATAGACTAAATCTATGGAATATGCTTGAAGGAATTATAAACAATAGACAGGAGTTTTGGTTTCTGGGAGGGGATTTTAAATCTCCCCTATTTCCTTTAGAAAAGTGTGGTGGCCTTATGGAATTCTCAAATAGTATGTTGGATTTGGTAGGCTTCATCAACTTTGTGGGTCTACTAGATATCCCTTTGAATGGGTCACTTTTTACCTAGTCTAATAGATGACAGGGTAATCATTTAATCCAAGTGAAACTTGAGTGTTTCCTTATCTCTTAGAATTGGAATATTTTACAAGACCTCTCCCTCATTTCTCTTGCAAGAACGAGCTCAGATCATAGTGATCTCCTTCTTGAGTGGGATGATAAAGTGGTGAAAGGACCTTTTCCATTTAGGTTTGAAATAATGTGGTCTCACGATCTGGACTTCAAAACCCTTGTTGAAGGTTGGTGGAATGCTACTTGTAGTGGTACTCCCATGTCCTGTTTAGCTCAAAAACTAAAGAAAGTTAAAGATAGTGTTAAGGGTTGGAAAAAATACTTGTTTGAGAACATATTCACAACAAAAAGAGAGCTAAGTTTTAAAACCAAGGAGATTCAAGATCTGATGGAGCTGGGTAATATTTATGAAAATATTTGTAATCAAGAAAGGGACTTAAGGTCTTAATGGTTTAAAATAAATAAAAGAGAAGAGGTTTTTTGGAAATAGAAATCAAGGATACAATGGTTGACTGAAGGTGATAGAAATATGAAATTATTTCATCAATCTACCCTAAAACACAAGTACAGAAACATGATTAGATCTCTAAAATATAGCAATGGGATAAATCTATATGGTGAGGATGAAATTGCTAATGAGGCGATGTCTTTCTTTTCAAACTTCCAACAATTGGTTGAGTTTGATAAGGAGGAGCTGGAAGATGTTTTGCATGTGATTCCACAAGTCATTTCAGAGTGGGATTTGGAAGAGATGACTAAAGTTTTTTCTCTCCAAGAAGTAAAAGAAATGTTTTCTCCTTTGGTGCTTATAAGGCCCCAGGGCCTAATGGCTTTTCTCTTAGAGCTTCTTCTAGGAATTCTGGGATATTGTTTCAATTGACTTTTTAATGATGCTAGAGATTTCTTCAGATCTGGTAGACTTCTAAATTAGCTAAATGCTACTTTTATAGGGCTCATCCCTAAATCTGAAAAAGCTTCATCTATAAATGATTTTAGACCAATTAGTTTGTACACCACTACTTATAAGATATTCTCTAAGATGATGGTCAATAGATTGAAGCTAGTTCTGAATAAAATGATAGTTGTTAATCATAAGGGTTTTATTCAAGGAAGGCATATATTGGATGTTGCAATTTACACTCATGAGGTGCTACATTCTATGGACCTAAGCAAGAAACAAGGTATAGTTTTGAAACTTGATATCTCCAAGGATTATGATCATGTCTCGTGGCCTTTCTTATTTGTTGTGTTAAAAAAAATTAGCTTCAAGGTTAAATTTCTCAACTTAATCATGTCTTGTGTTACTACTCCCAAGTACTGAGTTTTGGTTAATGGGGTGCCTAAAGGATTCTTCTCTTGTGGTAGAGGTTTGAGATAGGGTGATCCTTTGTCTCCTTACCTTTTTTATTATTGTAGAATTATTGGGATGAAATATTCAGAAACAACTTGTAAAAAATAAGTTGAAAGGGTTCAAAGTTGCTTCCTCTATCCCTCCAGCCTCTCACCAAAAATTTATGGACAACACTATACTTTTAGGGGAGGCTTAAGTTCTAGAAGCTAGTCAATAAATATATCTTTGATAAATATGCTAGAGTGTTGGGCCAATATATCAATTATAAAAAAAACAAGATCTATTTCTTCAATACTACCCAGGAAATAAAAGAGAGAGTTATAAACATTGTTGGTTTCCACATATCTATTTTTCTAGCCACCTACCTTGGTCTTCCTCTAATTTCCAAAAAACCTCATAGTAACTCTTGAAATCATATTATTGAAAATATCCAAAAGAAAATTGCTAGATGGAAAGGAAATTTGTTAAGCTATGTAGGAAAATTACAACTTCTGAAAGCTTCTTTACAAAACATCCCTATTTATTATCTCTCCCTCTTTAAAATCCCTACCTTTACAGATTCTAAATTATTGAGGATGTAGTAAGGACTGTTTGTAGGGTTATGGATGGTGTAGTGAAAAGGGTGGTGATGGCTACCATATCTGGACAAGGAAAGATCAAAAAGTAGTAGAGAAAAATAGGAAATAGGGATGAAGTCGATCAGTTTGGAAATATGGAGACCAAGGACAGCCTCGAGGAAATAGTGGGTGGCTTGAAGATGGCTTGGAGTCTAGTTGAGGAATCTTAATCTTATGCTCTATGTCTAGTTCTACTTCTTCATGTCTTTAGTTAACTAGTTTTTTGGTATCTTTCTTAGGTTAGTTTTGGATAATGGCTTGATAAGCCTAAACTATGTTAATTTACTCTATACTTTTGATCCGAGGATTATTGACTTGCTAGGAACTTATGACAGGTTATACCTACCTTATTTAGTTTTTTGGACTGATGATAATATGGTTTGGTTAAAACTTTACTCGATCCCTGATAGGTGTATTTTTTTTTATTCTATTGGTGTTGGTTGAAGTGTTTTTTATTGGTTTTGGTGAGATGTGTTGTTTATAATCTTGTTTTCTCCTCTTGTTTGTTGGTTTGTCTAGATGTTGTTTCCTTAGACTATTGTTCTATTTTTATAAGGGATCAAGGCCCTTCCCCTACTTAATCAATCAAAAACATTATATCTCTCATGACATGTTTCATCCTAAAAAATGAGAAGAATCCAAATAATAGGACTATTGTGAGTTATTAAAAATATTATTCCATGATCAATCATCCAACCATCCAAGTTGATCCCTATCATATATTTTTCTTCATAGTGCCTAGATCCCATCCTTGAGCCATATTTTTTATACCTATTTGATTCCATTCCTTATCATAGTAAGTCCTCATTTGCTTCCATGATTAGAAATTATTTTTTTGATACCAATTATTTTTATGATTATTTATTTGATTCTATTTAGGTCCATAGTGATTAGGTTTTTGATTCTATGTACTATCATTCCTCCATGATTCTTTCCTCTCACAATGATGTGGATGCCTATATATTGCACCCTTTGCTATCACTAGAACCTTCTATGATTCTTCAACATTTCATGTCAGTTTTTTGTTGACTCCATAAAAAATTTCATCTTCTCTTGTTTCTCAACATATTTCTCCTCTTGTTTTTCCTCTAATTCATTGTTACAACCTTCATGTAATTCTTGATTTATCTCTTCCTCAACTTTTCTTTGGACTCTATTATGTGTAATGTCTTGTACTATAACCTTCTTCCTCCTAAACCAAAGCTTCATGAACTTCTTTTGCACGTTATTATGTATTGTTCCTAAAGATTCTAACCAAGGATAACCAAGAATAATATCCAACCCATCCATATCCAAATTAAGAACTTTTGAATGTAAGAAATATTTATCCATATATTAAATATTTAAATTTTTTAATGTATGTACCTAATATTTGACTATCTTTGATGTTCTTTCTTGTACATGTAGCTTCTTTGCTAATTCCATGCTAATGAAGTTATACTTGCTGCTTGGTTTTATAGAGATAACAATATTTTCCTTTTGAATGCATCCATAAAATTGAAAGATCAAATATTCCTTCCTTGGAGTTAAAGTGCATGTACTTGTATCATCCCCTTCTTCTTCTAGTTATTATCATTCTCCACCATTTTTTTCCCTACCTCCTCCTCTTCTTTTCCTCCTCGTCTTCTTCCTCTTCTTTATTTTCTTCCCTCTCTTCCTCCTCTTCTTCCTCATATTAATTTTATTCTTTCTCTTATTATTTTGGAACCCATTTGTCTAAGAAGACTTGTTCTAGTTCCTCCAAAAAAAATATCTTCAAATATTGGCATAAACCATTGCCTAGCTTCACCACTTAAAGATAATTAAAACAATAATTTCCATAATATACTTTTACCATGAGTTATTTCATATTTGTACCACCATTCTAATGCATCTCCACTTCCATAAAAATTAGGAACATCCATTGAAACTAGGGTTTAATAAAAGAATTGTTTCAATAGATCATCATTATATCAAATCCAATTGATCCAAATTTGATCTGGCCAATACATGATGTAGTTGGCATCAAATTAAAAAATTAAATTAATAGATCCTTGATGAATTTTGATGAGCTTTCTAGAAATGGGAAATTTAAGAAAATTACTCTAATTTGCATCCTAGAAGGTGAATTTATGAAAAATAATAAAATTTAAATAAATCACTAAATATTGGTGATAAAACCTTTATTTTCATAATGTAGCTTCCTTATATGATCATTCATCTTCAGTAAAAAATTGTAAAAAAATCGTAACCAACTATCAATTATAGATAAATATTCAAAAACTAAGATTTCATCCACTTTTTCCCAAATCAGTGCTCTGATACCACTTGATAAGATCCACACATATAATAATGGAAATAATATAAAATTCAAAATATAGATATCACACAAAACTAGAGATGTCTATGGGATAATATTCCCTAATATCCAATATATGGAGAAATAGAGTAAACCCTTGAGAGAGGGTAACACCATACGATACTGCTTATGGAAGAAGCCACTCCATGCTATATCTCCAAGAGATCTCAAATATAATATCAAAATTCACACATATCCATACAATGATAATCACCTCCTTTATATAGACCTCATCCTAATAATGTAATGGAGGGGTAATCCTAATGAAGGCCTAGTCATCACCGAATATAATTAATTACACAAGTTATCCACATGAACTAAAATAACTAACCTAAGGGATGTGTGCCGCATGTTGGAATCTTCATCCACCTAAATATATTATAATATCATATCCCTAGGTACATAACACTTTTATTCCTGTATAATTGATGAAGTTGTTCCATTCAAAACTATAATAGGTGAATGAAAGAATACTAAACATATATACCAAAAAAATGTGGTCTACATTTCTTGTACCTCTCTTTATTCATGTTTCCTCCTTTACATTGTGTTCAAATAGGAAGCTAATGGTATGAAAACACTAACATTCAAATTATGGCACATACCATGAAAATTTCATGCCACCTTCTCAATCATATAGCCCCTTTTAAATTTTCTAGTAGTTTCTTTTTGTCAAAACATGGATCCCTTTTTATCTATACAATCAATTAGTTGTAGGGACCAACTATATTTTTCATGGTAGCTACAAGTTTCTATGTTTGTATACATTTTTCCCTTGTTCAAAGGGTTGTTATCTATTAGTTTTTTTAAATAAGTGTAAAATGCTTAGTTATACTCTTAGTAGGCTTGCTATACTAGAGATTAGATACAATAGATATGCTTCTATCTCACAAGTGTTAGGGTGGATAGAGAAAAGAAGACAAAAATTTTGCAACAAAAAAACCTTATTTTTTATTCAACTTGTGAAATTTATTATATTTTATTTTAATATAAAGGCTTTACATAACAAATATTTCTTTTGGAATCTTCTCATACAAATGAAATAAAAAGTAAAAAATTAAATAATAGATATCCTATCATGCAAATAAATAAATAATATTTTTCTCCTTAAAAAATTTACTAATTTTATTGTGAGAGAAAATAACAATTTATTTTATTTTATTTATTCCAACAATAGATCCAAACTATTCTAAATAGCTTATAAGATTTAGATGATGACTTTATGGATTCCTTGTACTCCATTAAATTTTATTTGTGTTTGGTTTGAATTTCCATCTATGTTTCATCTCATATTATTGATGAGTTTATTCCATTCAGCCCTTTAGTGAGTGAACGATAAATACTAAGCATATAAAAAACTTCAAACATCACTTGTAAAGTACAAATAGTTATTGGAGTTAAAAAAATCACCAAATATTTTGGTTGTATTAGTTTCATCACTCTTAAATATTGTTTCCTCCTATATATTGTAGTTAATCAAGAGGCTAATAATATTAATAGACTACCACTCAAATCATAACACATAGCATGAAAATTTCATGCCACCTTCTTGATCACAAAGGCTCTCTAAGAAGCTACCATATTTTTTTGTTTATAGCATGAATCTCGATTGTAGCTAAATAGTATGTTAGTGATCAAAGTTGTAGGTCCAAAATCCCTAAAGTTTGATCTTCTTCCAAGCATCAGGGGTGTCAAACTTGAAAAGAAAATCATGAGCTTATGTTTAGGCTAGGAAACATTGAACCACTTATTGAGGTGGGAAAACCTCCTTCACTTTTGGCTCTAATAAAATAAGGGATGCATCCTTAAGATATAACAATAGATATCACTATAGAAATTAAATACTTCGACACAAACCATACCCATTATATATATTCACCTCTATTTTGGTTGTCACTTCATGCCTATATGTTGGTTTGAGGATTTCAAGGTTAGGCGTCTAATTAACTAGACAAACTTCCACATTAGTTCTTAAAATTTATTTTAATGATAACCCTAATGCTATTTTATGTATTCAAACATGGTAGTGAGATCACACTACATCAAATAAACTAAAAATATTATTAAACATATTTATTTTAGTTTTATAGTGAGATCACTAACTCATTTGACTGCAAAATACGATGAAATTTTAGAACAAAAGATGTACAATTAGACGAATTGTCGGGTACATGTGTACTTTTAAATTTAAAAAAAAATTTGTGCCTAACATTTGTCAAAATTTTGACGAACAATGATTTTCATCAAAATTTTGACAATCATAAATATTAATAAATAAAAGTGAGTTCGACAATTTATCTATACTTGCGACAGTGTTTTCATGTTATACTTGTGAATTTTCTATACTTGTGACAGTTTGTGGAGGTTATAGGCCAAATTTTTTTGGTGCAAAATATCAGAATGATTAGATTTTGTTACCCGTCTATGATTAAAAATTATTGGAGTTTGAGTTTGATATTTTTTGAAGATCTAAATATTCAAGCTTGGTAAAGAAAAATCATGTCAGATAATATTAGTGCAGAACAAAATGAAGAGACACTTGCTAGATTGTGGGATAGATTGAAAAGAAAGGGTGATGGGAAATGTTATTGTCCTTGCAATAATTGCAAGGGCTTAAAGACAAGAAGACTTTTAATCACAACAGTTGAGAAACATTGTAGGCAGCATGGTCACGTTGAAAGGGGGCATGATTATTGTCTATTGGTAAGTTGTTCATTATATGTCTTTATATTGATTGAATTTGTAAATGTTTATATCATTTTAACATTTTTTATATATATAAAAAATCACTTTATCATGATCATGGTTTATTTGTGTCGATCATTATTATAAAGGTGGGGCACCCTAGGGCACATGATATGGATTATCATGGCCCGAATAATGTGGTTTTGCAAGCGAAGAAACATGGAGCTATGAATATCGAAGATGAAGTTAATGATCCTATGGAAGACGATGATCATGCGCTAGAAAACACAATTGAAGATGATGGTACAAATGCATTGGTCCATGACACATTTAGTGGTGCAGCTGATCATGATGATTGAGATGACCTTGATGATGTTCATGATTTACCTGTACTTGAGAAGGCATACAAGCCCCTTTATGAAGGCTCCCAAACAACTCTTCTCTCTGCCATATTGTTGTTGGTGAACTTGAAGGTTATGAATGGTTTATCCAACATAGCAATCTTAGGGATGTTAAGGTATGTCATATATGTCATCTTTTTTCATCTATTTTAATTGTTGTTAGTTCATCACTAGTAAATGAAGGATGAAATATGTACCATTAATATTCTTTATATTAACAAAAAAAAATTGTTGTAGATTGATAGGTGAATTTTTGTTACCACCATCTAATATTTTACCTTGCTCATACGAGATTTATTGCCATTATGAAAGATATTGGAATGGAGTATCAATCAATAGATGCATGTCCCAATGATCATAATATATATCATAAACAACATGAATTTGCAACAGGATGCTTGGAATGTCATATCAATAGATATCGAACAAATCAACTAACAAAAAAGGTGCATCGCAAGGTTCTTCGTTATATTCCCATTATTCCACGTATGCAACGATTATTTAGGTGCGAAAGAATAGCGCAATTTATGGATTACCATGCATGGAATAGAAGTGGAGATGACATTCTTTGAATGCCTATGAATGGTTCTACATCTAGGGACATGGAGGAAAAATGGCCACACTTTAATGAAGAACCTCATAATCTCAGGCTTTCATTGGCGGCAGACTGTGTCAATCCATTTGGAGAGATGAGATCTATTTACTCAGTGTGGCCTATTTTTGTTATCAACAATAACATTCCTCCATGGATGTCAATAAAGAGGGAGCACATAATATTGGCAATGATTGTTCCAGTATTTGTTTACATCAATTTTCTTTAACGTAGTAGCATCTCATTTGTCTTATTTGTTGCATAATGACTTTTTTTTTTCATTTAATAGTCATGTACATTAATTTATATATATTGCAGTAAAATGGTTATAATAATTATGTAATGTTTATGTTCATTCAACTAGGTAAGTACCAAGTTAAAGATATGAATGTATATATCAAGCCTCTTATCGACGAGTTACTATAGTTATGGAATGGCGTCACTATGTATGATGTCTCTAGACCAATAGGACAAAGACAATTTCAATTCCATGCAATGCTTGTATGGACAATTCATGATGCCCCAGGGCTAACACATTTTGTGGTATGTTATAACGTTTGACTACTTTAATGATATTTAATTTTATGAAGTAGATATCATGCATGTTTTTAAATAATCTATTCATTATATATAATTATAAAAATTGACATATTTAATCCAATTATATATGATCTTGCAGGTCTTCAAACAAAGGGAAAATTTGCATGTCCAGTTTGTGGTCCAAAGATGAAATCTCATCATTCAACAAGTTTAGTAAAATATCTGCTTGATGAGTATAGGCACTTCCTCCACAGAAATCATAAGTATCGAACTACTGAAAAACATCTTTTCAATGGGAAAGAAGAGACTACATCAAAACCACAAAGAATGACACCGCACCTATGGAAGTTGGAATATAATAGAATTAATCTTCAAGGTTATACATCAGATCAAATTGTTTATCTATCATATATGATATGTTTGGAATTTATATTTTTATATTGTGTTTTGTTTACTCATGCTGTAATTGACAATGATTGTCATTGTTAATTTGTTTAACTTATATGCTTCATGAAGGTCGTCAAGGCATTAATGGTCGCCTTCCTTAGGGACTAAAAAGTTATCCCAGAAATTTAGTAGGTTGCCCTACTATGAGTAGCTACAAATTGTGCATTTGTTTGATACAATGCATAATAGAAAGAATATAACATAAACGTTATGGAAAATATTGGATGGAGGTCATGACAAAGAAAAAATTGTCAAAATTTGTAGTGACATTCAAGAAGCCAATCATGCAATGAAAAATGTATTCAATTAAATAGCGATGGAGACCAAATTAATATAAGCGCCCTTCCTTGGTTATTAACGAAGTAGCAAAGCAATGCTATAAAATAAGTCATACGAAAAATTTGATTTCCCACAAGATTTACTACAAACATAAACAATATCATAACAAAGAAAGGTGAATTTGGGCCAGGGATGAAAACGCATGATTGAAATACCTTCATTAAGGTAATTATTCTAGTATATTTTATATATATTTGTATATTGCATGTACTTTTCAGTGTATTATGTTTACTAGTTTTGGAAAAATAATGAAAAGATCATTTTATAATTGTTGCAGTACGTTCTACCTCTATCTCTCCCATACAACTTCAACAACAATGTCAAGCAAGTTATATATGATCTTGGAAAATACATGAGGTAAGTAGCGATATTTGTTTAATTCATTGTATAGATCTTATATTTTCCATTTGTTTTACTTGTTATTTAATATATTGTATATTTTTGTTAAATCTTGTTAATATATTTGCACCTTGAATGAATCACTTGTAGATGGCTGTCATCTAAATAAATCCATAAAAAATATATAAATTATTGGAAGAGAAAAATTCCTCATCTAATGTGTGAAATGCAAAAGTGTCTACCTTTGACATTTTTCAATGCACAGGAACACTACCTCATACACCACATTGAGATTGAATTGTGTGGACCTATACACACAAGGTCAATGTGGATGTTTGAGAAGCACTTGAAATTTTTGAAGGCTTTGGTTAGACAAAGAGCACATCCTGAGGGTTCTATGGTTGAGGGATATATGGTATACTAGACCATCATGTACATTACTTAATATCTTCCTAAGTTTGCAACAAAGATCCATTCAGACTGCATTTGGGATCCCAACTCCATTAAAAAATTTGAAGGGGAGTACCTGATGGGGAAAGGTAGATTGAGGAAAGTGAGAGGTAATTATAAGATGGTCATGGAGATTAATTAGAATATATTTTACATTGCCTTCAATTGCTTGAAAAGAAACAACAAAGAACTATTCCAAATGAAAGAATCTTCCACACACAAATAGAAAAGTACTGGTATTGTATTACTCCAAAAAATAAGCCTTTCACTGCTGGTGCCTTATTTTATCCACTATGTCATCACAATGTCTTACTTTGATTATTCCCTTGTCGGTGTAACTTGAGATATGTTTTGACTAAATGTAATGTGCCTATGTCGATATTGTACAATGTGCTTCCTCATTCACGTTGTTAGCTCTCAAAAACACAGGTAAAAATACCTCAAGAGGTTTCCAAACTCTTGGTATGTGCCAGGGTAAAATATAAGGCCAAATGGTTTTAGACCTTCTTCTCTTCAGGTGCTGCTAGACCTAGGTGGGTCTACCTATGTGAGCAGACTTGAACTATGTGATTCCTCCTACAACAGTCTATTCACAATGGCAATTTGAAAGTGAATAGATGTACTACTAATCTAGCATAAATTGTATAGGAAATATCAAAGAAATATATTTAGTTAACAAATGTAAAATGTTTAAAATGAAATGAAACTAAGTGATGAAATGTGAAGACCAGTGCTCTATTTGGTATATGGAGTCAAGTAGAAATCAAAGACAAGTAACTTATGACTGGCAATAATTCAAACTATTTGACACTTCTATGTTTATAACTTGTATAAACAGGCAGGGATGCAATTATCAAATTCTTCTTTAATAATCCAAAATAATACTCCTAAGTTGTGAATAATCAAGAGGAATTTAATCTTTACTTGAAAGACCCAATTAATTATGCCACACAGATACAGTAAATGTGCACTGATAAATTGAAAATATGCTTGATATATCAATTTAAACAGCAGAGTAATATTAAATATGGAGACAATCTAGAAATATCTTCAATTAACTTAACAAACAATTGCTACCAATATAGAGCCACTGAATCAGATATTTTCCCTTAACTTCATCAAAAAATTTACACGTGCATCTTGGTCCTTTATGATGTAAACATTGTGTCAATCCCTATTCTCCTACTTCTATCTACTCCTATCTTAATAATTTTTTCTTGGTCTTGGTCTCTCTTATTTATAGGAGAGGCAACAAGCTTCAAACCAAAAGACATGACTTTTGATAACAAAACTTAACTAACATGTAAAATATAACTGAAACAATTAACAACTAACACATGACAATTTTGTTAATCTTCAAGTAAAATCTCAAGTCACCAAAGACCTGTGCAAAGCTTTTACTTTATGATAATCATCGTTGATAGTGATTAATCTTCATCTGAACAGAGGTATTTCTCCTGCCACTTGCTTATGGTTAAATCATTCAGACACTTGTATTCCTATGCAGTAGTGATGTTTGACAGGTGGCTTTTCCATCTGCTATCGAGCAAGTTTCTAGCATCTACAACGAACTTTGTATAACCATTATCCAATGCAATAATACCATCAAGCAAAGCATGCAATTTTTCTAGATTGATATTACCATCACCTTGTATATATGTCAAACATTGTGGAACCATTTGATCAAATTCATTTCTCCATTCATCCACATCCTTGAGGTGACCATCACCTTTAATGATTAAAGGGCTAAAACTATGTTTTATTGAATCAAATGAATTCCTTCTATTTTCTACCTTCTTCTTCATATCAATCAAATACTTATGATCATAAATGATTCCTTTTACCATTTATTGAGTAGGTTTTAACCTTGGGGGTGCATCAGGATCTCTTTGGGTGGCTTTACAAAGAGTGGTTAAGATATGGTAAGTGGGCTGCCATCTTTTTTGTAATTCCTCTAAGATAGGGGAATTAGTATTTATCTGTTCTAGAGCTTTTACCAAATGATTGAAGCCCTTGTGGACTCCACTTATTTTCTCTTTTAAAACTTGTACTCTATGTTTCAGTATTTCCTCCAAAGTACTCAAGATGTGTCATTTAATATCATCCATATTATGATTCTTTAGTTTCTCAACCTCTTCTTTCAATTGATGAATCTGTGGATCTTCAACTGAATCAGGTGGATGATATACAACCATTTCATTCCCCTTTACATCTGTGGGTTTTTGCAATTGTTGTTTCAATCTGACATATTCAATGAATAACTTATTTATCTCCTCATTTGATAGTTCGAGCCTTTTCTCATACTCTGTCATCTTCTTTTCCATGTTTTCCACTACATCTCTTGTAAACATTGTTGAATGCATTGTCATGGTTGCTGTTTCTATGGGAGTAGTGTCCTTCATAGTTCTAACCAGAGAATACCCTCTCATTTCCTGCACCACATCTAGAAGCCTAGGCTTCCTTGTGCTTTTCTGTTTCGTCCATAGGGAAAGGGTCTGGGTGGTTGGATTATATCCTATCCCTGATACTCCTTCCAAATCAAATTCTGCAGCCAATTTGGGATCATCTTGAGCTCTGATTTGATCCAACATAAACACTTTGTAGAGCTCCATTCCTGGTATAATGAGCATGTTACTTTTCAACACTAACAACCTTGCTTCTTTAGGAGTAATATTGACATTGTCAATATTTAACTCTGCCATTGTTTGTGCCTGCACTTCTACATGTTTCAAATCATCAGCTCCAATGATGTTAATTTTCAGTCTGTCATCAAATTGTTTCATCTTCATTTTTAGAAGTGTTATCAATTAGATTTTCACCCTACTGAATACAAGATTCAACAATCTAATGACACATGGAAACCTTCTTCAGATGTGGGTGATCTAAACGAAGAAGGAATCTCCAGAGTGAGTTGGTTCTCCGAATGATGGATCCTATTCTAAGTATTTTAAGAAAAGGGATAGAAGGATAGCTTGAAAATGAAATCTAACACTAACTGATAATTAACTTTTATTTCTGAAAATCTAGATTTACCACTCACAACAATTCCTCTATTACAATAGTTCTCACAATCTCATTGGTAAATGGTTTCATTAGTAATTTGCATGAAGATTTGAAGGCTTTGAATACATCACACAACCTGAAAACATGAAATTCTATGAAAAAATCATAAAAGTAAGACCTATAAGGCTTCAAACTTGAAAACACAAAGACATCAAATTGCTATTACAAGGTTGAGACAAAAAATGAGAAGAAGAACTCTGCTGCTTTATTGAAACTAAAAGAGTGTATCTGTCTGAACTGAGTACAACTGAGTTTACAAGCTCAAAACACTAAGAGACAGAAACTAAAATCCGAACTAAGAAGAAGAGAGAAAAATAAGCTTCTTCAAAATATAACCTCTAGAACCCTAATCCAAGCTCACAAAGAAAGCTCAAGGAAAAGGCCTCAAACTGCCTCAAAAGTCTGCATAAAAGCAGAAAAAACACATTGTTTCCTTGCTCAAACTGAAAAGCTCCTAAAAATAAGCTAAATCTGTTTTAAAATCCAGAAAAACACCTTATCTTTCCAAGAGGAAACACAAATTTGACCCAAAGCAGAAATAAAACAATCTGCTAAAAATAGCAAAAAGATAAAAACAATTTGCTTTATCTTTGCTTTTCATGATTGCAGATTTTAGAGTTTGACCTATTTTTGCAATTAAAGATTGATTTGAAATCTTTTTCAAAAAGAATTACAACCTTATTTCTTCATCACAATTTTGATTTTTCCCTTATAAAAATCATAAAAATAATATTCCCTTCTATTACACATTTAATTGTTTTTCTTTAAAAACCAATAAAATAAAATAAAATACCTAAAACCCTAATTCATAACAAAGTCTTCAAATTTAATTTTAATTGATCCCCCTCTAAATCAATCAAAATGTAAGGTCTCCACTATCATCCATTTTAGCTAGGCCATTATTGACATAAAAACCCTAAATCCCTAAGTCATAAAAACTCTAATGGACAAGCCTAAAAACTCAAGGAAAACATGATATGAAAACCTCCCCATAAGGCTCGACCTAGTAAATAACCCAACCACATAAAGTATTAAAGTCAACTTAATAATTTAAAACTTATGCAGAATTCTTTAAAGGGTTGAATTAGGGCATTTGAAATGATAGGAAAAAATTTGAAAGAAAACCATAAATCCGCTTCATTCGCACTTTGTGACTCCTTGGAAGGAGGCTCTGCCTGGGAGAAGCGCCACCACCATGAAAGCTAGGATTTCAGCTTGAGATGCACATATTTCCTTAGATTTCTCCTCCAATCTAGTCGTCTCTTCTCTGCAACTCGTGGTAAGTTATTTTCATGTTTTTCCTAGCTTCTCTCTCAAGTCTTGGAAGGCAAGAAACCATTTAAGGCCATGGCCTTCACATGTATTCTTTTTTTGATTCTTGAGTTTATTTTCCTCTATGTTTGATTGATCTCATTCTAGCTGCCATTGGTGATTTCGAGCAAAAAGTTTGTAGTATTTTCCATTATCTTTCACACGGACTCAAAAAGAGAAATTATGTTCTGTAATAAAGAACTCTTGCTACATTTTATGTATTCCTTTGATGTACTAGAATCGTCCCACCATGGAATTGTATGTATTTTTGCATTTATGCCAACCTTCATGGGCATCTTTTGATCCTGAATCAAAATACTTATTTTGCTTTGTCTGTTGAAAATCCCATGTGGGTTTAGCTGAAAATGGTGAAAGCTTCAATTGACAAAAAACCCCCAATGTGGGTATTGAAAGAAACTATGTCTCTCTGTTTTGGAGCTCGACCCATGTCTTTTCATTATTTTCTATTATTCTTTTAAAGATCTTCTCATGGATATCACTAAAAGTTGTTCTCATGTTATTTTTACTCAAGTGAAGCTTACAAATGCAAGAAAAACATGGCAGGCCACGAGCTCTAGATACTTCCCTGACGAACTTATAAAAATCTGCATCATATCCATTCTTTGTTCAGATTTTGTAAAAAACCCCACATGGGTTCTTGTAAAAAAAAGAAGCAATTCTGCAGTTTTTATAAAAACCCCAAAATGGGTATCTTGACAATAATAAGAGATCCGTGTATTTGATTATTTATGCAAAATCTGGGCCTCGACCCAGTATGATATTTATCCACTTTCTCAAATTTCATCATATGGATATTTAATAACTTGAAGAAACTTGTGTATCTTGGCTGAAACCCACGTATGTGTATTCATTCAGAGAGCGAAAAGCTCGAAACTGTGCACTGCATTTAATTTGATTTCACAAAACTCCATTATGGGTTTTCAGAAAAAAATGAAGAAAAAACAAAAACCCTGCCACCTTTCTATAGAAGACTCAACTGAGTATCAGGAAACTTGAAGAAATCTATGTTATAAATTCAAACCCCAATGTGGGTGTATGAAAAATAAACAAAATCTGCATATTTTGATAACTATGTAAAATTTGGGCTCCTTTTGGCATTCAAATTCTTCAATTTTCAGTATATGGGTATTTGTTATTTGTGAAGCAAATGTATTTTTGAGTATATTACTGTTGAACACCCTCACATAGATTTATAGGATTCTGAAAGATATCTTTTTAAACACACTTACAAGATTTAGATTTTGGAAACAATTCCTTTTATATTCTCTTGACTGATACTGCTTGAGACCTCCATACATCTGCATGTGTTTAAAGTCCTTCCTGTACCTTTTTTTTACACTTTCAGGTGTCATTGACATGCTATTTTGGAACTCTCCTTGCACACATAAATCCATTTTAATTTGGATCGGTAGATTACATATTCAATGTATACTCTACCCACCCCTGAAAATGACTTTTATGTGTTTAAATCCTTATCAAAATTGTGCACATTTCTTATATGATACTTGAAATTCTTTGAAGATATAGTTTGGAAGCATGATAGAACAATTCCCTCAAGCAATGTATCTTGATTGTTTACTTTCAAATAATAGTAAAACAACAGCTCTATTTAAAGAAATCATTTGCACTTTTCAGCCATAATGAAATTGGTTGTTCTGTTAATCATTGCACTTTCTTTAATCAAATACACCAGTTACTGTACTGATGGTCGTCATCCACTATTTTGATAGAAATATGAAGCTCTCCTCACTTGTCTTTATTATGTAAAACTATTTCATGCACAAATACCTTCCTTGAATGAAGATCTGAAACAACACATACCTTTATCTGCTTTATTGAACAATGCCTCTTGTAATCAGGCATTATGTACGCTTGTTCACTGTCCTTGATTGTGAGAAAGAACACTGTTAATCTTGCATGATATCATGAACATTATGAACAAATAAAACTGTGGCAACATAACATAAACCATCCAACAATGTTTGAGATTAATGTACTTAGTTAAATTGATTGAGTGGATTAAACCCATTGTTCACCTATAGCTTTCAGAAAGTATTTACATGATTTTAATGAATGCATAGTTGGTTTAATGGCTTGATGGATTAACTTTGCTTTACTATTTCAGTTGCATTTCCTTTCTTTTAAATATGATGATCACAATCTCTATCTCAGCCCACTTGTAATGAATAAGGGGCAGCATGCCGAGATCTACCCTTGTGGGAGCCTGTTTTTCTCCACATGCTTAGTCTTCAAATGATAATCAACTTCATGATTTTCCCTATACCTACACAAGGAAACAAACAAAGTTAGCATAAAAATAATGAATGATGATTATGTCTTCTCCTTTTGTTCATGCTTCTGCTTCTTCCTTAATGGTTCCAGTGTATGATTAGTAGCAGACTGCATTATTGTTGATGTTTCATATAGGTATCTTCATAGTCGGAGCCTCTGGCATCCCTCTCTTCCTTCCTACAGGTCAACGAAGCTTGAAGAAGACAAATGGTGCACCACTTCAGCATCAACCATCAACCAATCAGGCAATGATGATTATGTTCTTACTTATGTGATTTCTTCCTTTAATGCATGTTCCATAATGTAGTGTGATACTAGTGATGCACTGTAACAGTTACATCCACGACTTGTGTGGATATTTGATTTCATTCTTTCTTCTTTTCATTTCAAAAATAAAATGCATCTCAATGCAATGTTGTATTATCATTTGAATTCTCGCAATCAAATGAAATTCTGTAAATATGAACCACTTCATGAAATAAAAGAAAGCAATTGAAATACTTTGTTATTGCATGCTCAATCTTGTACTTCATTTGATTCTGAAACATTGAATAGCAACTTTTGAAATTTTGTTTCCTCATTTTAATGCACAACTGTCACTTGACGAATAATGAACAGAGTGCAAACAACACTTAGCATGTGCAGAAATAACTATATTTTCCACCTTTAAATATAATAGTATTAAATCCAGATCCACCAATTGAGCTGTTGCAAAAAATTGGTAACAAGAAGAAAATATTTGAACTCCCTAGTATGGATAAAGTCGTTATCCTCCATGAATCTCAGGGAAGCAATAATTCTTTCATCATCCTGCATTTCATCAATAGCCTCCTTCGATATTCTCATCTTGGGATCATGAGGCTCAAGGATTTTCTATTTCTCTGCAACCTCTTTCATCTCAACCAAAGTTAATACTACCTCTTGTTCTTCATCACTTGACTCATAGTCCACTAGTGACCCAATATTTTGTTTCTTGGCAGGAGGCTCATTTTTTTGAGATGGAGGAGATGGATGAATTGGTGATGAATGTGGTGTATGTGATGTAGAGGTTGTGGATGTTAGTGGCTGGGGTGTAGGAAGTGGGGCTGATTTCTCTTCTTGAGCCTTTTTAGATAATTCATCAAATTTACCAATGACTAATTGCATTCTTTTCAATAAATTTGGCTCCTCATCAAAAAACCCCTTGAACTTCTTATCTTTTCCTCTCTCTTGATCCTCCCATCTCATCATCATTAACCATCTTTTCCTTCTTTCAAACACATCTGCAAAATAGACCAAGTTTCTTATTACATCCTCTTCCGGATCAAATTCATGTGTTATTGCCCTCTTTGTGAGTAAGGTTCTTCTGATATTGTTGATGTGGCCTTCTGGATCACATATTCTCTTTTTTCCTGATCTAAGAGAAAAATTAGCTTTTATAAATCTCTGCAATTCCTCCAACATATCTGATCCAATTGACAATTCTTCAAATACTGTCAAATAAGGTAGAAATGTGCCTTTTTTTAATTTTTCATCAATTCATGCTCCATCCAGAGCATTTGCCACATAAATTATAAAAACAATACTCTTTTAGGCACAAATTTTGGTAAAATATGAGGGGCCTGATCATAACCATATACCTTGATGATGATGTGTTGTGGCATTAAAAACCAATCAACATAATTATGTGTAAAACCTTGATCTGATTTGTATTGCAAGGGTCTCATGACATCCATTAGGGATTGTGGTAATCTTGGTGTAGGAGAACCAAGCTGAGCAATCAATCTAATGACAAAATCATCCCTAAATACAACACAATAACTTTCATTGCATTTATTGTCCCAAATATAACACCAATTTTGTACTGGGAGCATAACTCCATCCTCATGTGTTCTCAAGTTCATCCTCTTTGTCCATTTTATTTCATTTTGAGATAGAATCAAATGACATAATAAGGAGTACTTTCTAAAAGTTACGAGGGCCTTGGCTTCCCTAACCTATATTAGACCTTCATGAATTTGTTCCTCAATGAATGAAGAAAAATCAAACTCCACATTCGATTCAGGATGCTGGATAATCATGGCCATTCTCATCAACCCTATCGACATATTCTCCTCTGCATCAACTCCAAGAATTTGACATAATGCATAGTAGGTATTTTTGAAATAGGTCTGAAAGTCAGACACTAGAAAGGGTTCAAGTCTTGAAGAGTGAATGGGCAGGACTCTATTTTTGTCACCCCTTTTCATGTGTAAGGGGTGTTCATCAGTTCTATAGGTCCTTTTCAACTTTCTATATTCTTGCTCTAGCTTCCCCAAGTCAATTTCAATGACAACCTACCTGTTTAGGTCAAAACACCTAATTATAGCTTCCCTCAAGATATCTACCAGACATTGACCATTTTTTTATGGGGCATTATATCTATTGGCCAAGGCTCTGATTAGCTCGACATCAACAAAAACATTAGAAACAACTAATTTGTTTATGTCAAAAGTCCATGGGTTTGACATTGGAGCCCTTTCATCTTTGTTCCTATAAAAATACCAATATAAATTCCACCCAGACTGTGGAATTATTGGGTCCTTGCACCCCTGAGCTAAATCCTTAAAAACTTTCTTATAACCCTTATCTACTGAACCAAGTAACAGGGCAAGTAATGGTGACTGCAATGAAATTCTACTAGATTTTTCTTTCTTTTTAGTTCTTACCTCTAATTTCTTTGGTGCCATTGTTTAAATTTTAGTGAATGATAAGTAGACTTACCTAAAATTTTGCTCGCTCTGTAGAATTCTTCCATTGTCATACTTTGAGCTCGCCTGTATTTAGCTTCTGCTAGCACGAGTGCATGAATTCTCAAATTTCCTTGTTAAATTTTGATCATACTGCATGAATTTCATATCTTAAGTTCATCATTCAAATATTTTATACATAGCTGAATTTCATACATCAATGCTAATTGATGTGACTGGCCTTCATTTAATGCTCCAATGACAGATTATCGCACTACCACATGAAACTTTTCATCCCCTCATAGTATAGCAGTTCCTCCTTATCTCTATTCTAATTTCACCACTCTACAGTGGGCTCCATTCCAACCCTCCATAGTATGGTAGTGCATTGTTACCTCTATTCTTAGCTTACCGCTCTACTGCGGGCTTCATTTCAACCCCTCGCGGTATAGCGGTTCCCTCTATTAGTATTAACCATGACCCTGCTCTACCGCGGGAAAGACATCAACCTTCCACGATATTGCGGTATACAGTGTATTACTTCCTTTACTCACCACGCTACTGTGAGTTGCTTTATTGGAGGCTGCGGTAAGGCGGTAAAAGGCAATTTTGACCTTGTGGATGGTAAAAACATGGTTTTTAAGGAAAAAAATTGATTTGATATGAAAGGACCATTAGAATTCGAATGAAAATTCTAGTTCCAACACACGTAGGCCATTCCTACAAAGTTTTAATCGGTGAAGCTTTCTAGTTGTTGTGCCGATATATTGTATCCTACCAATATAAACATAAAAAATGATTGGGGTGACATAGATACTACTTGGCTAATATGTTATATCTCTTCAATTTGAAATGTGTGAACAATGGGTCTTGGATACATATAGTTCAAAGGTTTCTTATGAAAGATAATAAGACCATTGCTAGTGGGATGTTAGGTTTTCAGGTACATCAATTATAAATTAAGGTCATATACTGTCGTAATTAACTAATTATACGTCGTTTATGAATTTCAATTTTTTTTATACAGTTGGTCAAGAGTGGGATGCACTACATTTGTACATTGCAAACAATCTTGATTGGATGACAGTATGGATTGAACGATGCCAACAATCTGGTCGCGCATTAACATGGGAAGGTGTGGCTTCATTGGTGAAAGAAGCTCATCGTAATGGAGATTCCAATGTTACACCAAGGGAAATTGATTTAGCATATGGTTTAAGAGATAAACAGGTACGTATAAATATATTAACCACCCATATTATTTAATTATTTTCAATTATATTGATGTATATATATGTTGAGGTTTTTTTTCTTTGCATACATTCGACCAAGAATAAATATGTTTATCAATTGACGATGCAATAATTTTTACATGTTTGACATATTGCAGGTGAACACCACAAGGCTATGCGGTGCAATGGTCGTAAATTTTGAATCAAAAAGTTGGATGACACGAAGAAAACTTGTGATTCTGGGATAACTGTAGTCTCTCAGGTGACTAATGTTTCATCTAGAAGCGACATACATCTAGAAGTCTCAGAAAATTGATACTATGGGATTTTGGATGATATACTCGAGTGTGACTTTAAGTCCTTCAAATTAGTTTTGTTCGTCGTCCAATGGTATAGGCTACAATTGAATGAGAATGATCTTGAGAGAACTGTTATTGAACATGATAATGGATTTACCATGGTTAATACAAGGTCGATCGAGTGAGATGGAAATGAGCCCTATGTTCTTCCAAGCCAATGTGAGCAGGTATTTTACTCAGAGGTTCCAAGTAAACCAAGTTGGTCATTTGTTGTTAGACATGATCCAAGAGGAAGGCCAATAAAGTATAATGTGGTGGAAGAAAAAGATACCGAATAACTAGAAGATGATGTAGATGATGATCAGGATTAATAGTTAGTTGATGATGTGCCTGACGAAGATGTCGAAGAAGAGGAACTAGATCATGATGATGTAGGAGTTAATGTTCATGAAGATGATATCTGTGTGGATGATGACATTATCAAAACTAATATCATTGATGATGATGATGATATGACCAATCCTTACAATGTCGAATCTGGATCAGATGATACAGACAAAGAGTTGGATGAAAAAGAAGATCAATGACATTGAAATGCATGAGTTATGCAATTATATTATCTATTTGATATTGATTTCTTGACAGAATTATATTTAACTTATATGGTTACATAATTAATTCATGATGTTTTTAATTTTTATGATATTACATAATTAATTCATGATGTACTTTTTAATGTTGTTAATTCATGATGTTACAACTATTGTAGCTCTCCTAGAAATTTCCATATGATCAAATCCTAATTACTCTACGACTATTTATGATTAGATATTCTTTGATCATATCTTTTGTTATTTCATTCCCAAAAAATTAGTGTTTCCCCATGTTGAACCTGCATAGTGACATGTGTTTTGTATTACTAACATGTGACATTGTATGCATATATTGCTTTCTTGTATATATTATAGTTTTACCAACATATACTATTGTATGCTTGCATGGCTTCTTAGTTAATATATATATTTTTATTATTGATCTTTTTGATATTTTCTATAAGTTATTATTAGATGATACACATTGGATTCCTTTTAATTTTTTATATTTGAAGATACATAACTAATTACAAGGATAATATAAAGAAGATATATCTATATATGTATCATTTATGAGTTTCTAAAATATTTTACTTCCATGTCAATCACTTGCTTTACTTGAATTGAGAAACATAATACCTCTATAATCTTGCATTTATCAAGTGTCAATAAAATAAAATTCAAGTACTCAGCTATCAATTTTCTCTTGATTGATCTAGTAATAATATACTAGCCAACTAATACTCATCCAATGATATCATCTTGCATTGATTTGTGTTACTTGGCCATCTCTTGGTTTAAGGTATGAATTTAAGGTTCTTACAATGACTTTTCAACCAATGGTATTATTCTATCCTATCTCTATCATTCTAGTTCTAAAATAAAACATACAAATAAAACTTAACTAGCAATCACACCTTAGTGTGCAATGGGTATGCCAAAAAAGTGTGTAATTTCAATTAGGATAAATTTTGGTCTATTTTTTGCATACATTTATGCAGAACATGAGGTCAATTGGTAAGACATTTAGAAAATGATGTTGTTTGTGCAACAAATGTCTCAATGGAGAAATCATAGCTTCAAATAAACTATGCATCCACTTACATGGATCCAAACATGATTGAAATAAAACCTCTAAATTAGGAAGATGATCAAGCTCCATTACCAACAAGCTCATGTTATGCTTGCAATAAGGAGAGAGGGAGAGAGAGAGAGATGGAGAGGTAGCGATAGAAAGAGGGAGAGATAGAGTGGGGAAGAGTGAGAGATAGAGGGGTAAGGAGATAGAGATAGAGAGGAAGATAGAGATAGAGATGGAGATGTAGGAGAGGGATATGGAGAGGAGGAGAGGAGAGAAGGATAGGGGAGATAAAGAGAGAGAGGAGAGAGGGATAGATAGAGATAGAAGAGATAAATATATAAAGAGGGATAGAGATTAGGGAGATAAATGGATGGATAGAGAGAGTGAGACATGTATAGAGATAAAGGGGGAGAGAGGAAAATAGAGGTAGAGATGAAGATAGAGTGAGAGAGGAAGAGGGAGACAAATATATAGAGAGATATAGGTAGAGGGAGAGATAAACATAGAGAGAGATAGGGATAAAAAGACTAGGGAGAGATAGTGAGGACAAGATAGAGAGATATAGAGGGAGAGGGAGATGAAGAGATAAAGAGATATAGATGGTGAGGTAGAGTGATAGAGATATAAAGAGATATAGAGAGAGGAGAGGGAGAGAGAGAGATAAAGAGATAGACAAACAAAAAGAATTAGATATAAGTATATATAGATGGAGAGAGGGAGAGAGAAATAAGGAGAGATAGAGAAAGAGAGAAACGAGTATGGGGAGAGAAAGAGAGAGGGATAGAGATATATGGGAAGAGAAAGAGAGATGGAGATAAATGGGAAGAGAAAGGAAGAGAGGTGGAGATAGAGAGATGGATAGGGGGGATAGGGAGGGAGATATGGGGAGAGATAGAGAGAGGGAGGAGAGAGAAAGGGATATAGATAAGTAGAGGAGGAGAGAGAGAAGAGGGGAGAGAGATAGGTTGAAGAGGAAGAGAGAGAAGAGAGGGAGATAGATGGGTAGAAAAAGGAGAAAGAAGAGGGGGGAGAGGGAGAGCGATATATAGAGAGGGAGAGAGAGAAGAAAAGAGGGGAGAGAGGGAGAGGGAGAGACATAGAAAGGGGGTGATATAGAGAGATAGAGAGATCGTGATAGAGGTAGAGAAAGATATGGATAGAAAGAGATAGAGAAAGGAGTGAGAGGGAGATAAAAAGAGAAATAGAGATAGAGATGTAGAGTAGGAGAGATGGAGGGAGAGATGGAGTGAATGAGAGACAAAGGGGGGAGAGGGAGAGATAGCTCAATAGATAGAGTGGGGAAGAGGGAGTGACATAGATAGTGGGTGTATCTAAGGGTTATTTTTGGATTGTTAGGTTATCAAATATCAAAGCACAAAACCCAAAGAAGCTATCAAGACCAAAGGAAACTAAAAACAAATAAAACGATTATACCTGTCATCGAAGCTTCCATGATTTACCTTCATAGCACCTTCTAACTTGTTGATTGTTGTGTTACCCTCAGATTCAATGTGCGAGCAATCTTCGACTATGACAATGTCCTACACAAGCTTTGAAGGACTTGGAGTAACTAAATGAAATGTAAGAGTCTATGCCTATGAAAAAATAATTAAAATGCCAAATAAACTCTAAGCATCAATGCATCAAAATAACGAAGTTCATGTGTAAGTCCAAAAATGTGAGTAAAATTGGCATTTTATAGAAAATGCAATTTTGAATAGACAGACGAGATTGAATTTTGACAAAAGCCTAAAATCAGAGGATGAGATTTAATGTGACAAATCCTAATCAGGGTTAGGGAAAAATTATTAAATGAGTGGTCAAGATGTCATTTGAGAAGTTATAATCGGCAGTGGAGAATAAATGAGATAATTAGTCAGAAAAACAAAGATTTTCGAAAATCAAGAAGACAAAGACTACCTGATTTGTGAGATTCAAAAAATCAAAAAGATAAGAGTTGAACTGAAAAGCGGATTTGGAAAAATCAAGAGTCAAATAAAAGTTATTTGATTTTTTGAAGGAAAAAGATTATTTTGAATTAAAAACAAATTTACCTCAAAAAGGAGGAAAAATCATGTGACAGTAAATAATTAAAATCTTTAATCATTTACTAAAAAGCGAGAAAACTAGAAAGTGGGATAATTTAAATAAATGATTTTATTTAAATTAGAAAAAGCCAAGAGATAGGGAGTGGACAATTTTAAATAAATATCTTTATTTAAAATCGGAAAAAGCGATGGTGGAGGATAATTAAATAAATTAAATAATTTATTTAATTATAAGAGGTCATGAGATATTAATGACACATTAAATAAATAAAACTTATTTATTTAAATAATCAAAGGAAATAATGGATAAGGATAATTAAATAAATTAAGAAATTTATTTAATTATGAGAGACATTAGATAATTAGTGACACTTTTAAATAAATAATTTTTATTTATTTATTTAAATAATCAAGAG
The DNA here is from genome assembly GCA_007258455.2 of Sequoia sempervirens. Lineage (NCBI taxonomy): Eukaryota > Viridiplantae > Streptophyta > Pinopsida > Cupressales > Cupressaceae > Sequoia > Sequoia sempervirens. The sequence goes on along the minus strand of VDFB02058242.1, from coordinate 99,033,988 downwards.
GAATAAAAGATATGAATTAATTAAATAATTATGAATTATTTAATTAATAGTTGAATTTGGACTATAGATGAAATATGATAAGACATAAAAGTATGGTTTACGAGTCTAGGCCATTTTCATGTGTCTACATTTTGCCCCTCTTTGTCATAATGTAGCATGTTGCATTGTGACAAAGAAAATAAGTTAAAGTCATGCCCTAGTGCAAAATACGATGAGGAAAAATGACGAGGGTTACGGTATGCCCCCTCGAGAGGATAGATGGGTTCCAAGAACACGGGTGTGCTCTTGAAATGGATGAGAAGACTTAAATATGAAGAGACAAAGAAATGTTAGTGCAAAAGATATGGATGATGATATGGATGCAATGCCTATATGAGATGAGTGAGAGAAGATGACAAGACAAAAGGAGATGCAGGTTAGTTCCTAGACCAAATCCTTCAAAACATTACCATAGGAATTTAATATTTTTGCTCTTAATCATCATTGGTCAGATTATTGTAATGGCCAACAAACACTATGATATGACATAGATCAAGGTGTACAAGGTCATACCATCACATGAAACAAATAGTCACAGAAAATGATGATCATGACTCACACTAAGAGCGCAGTTGCCCCAGTCTTTTTGTCATAACCAACCGCAAACAAAAAAAAAACAAGGACAAGTCATGAAACGCCATTGCTTCTCTAAATCTTGTTTCCAGGACATCCTCGAGAAACTAGCAACATGATTGCCAAAAGAATAGAAAATAAAGCCATTATCATGATACGTCGCTATTTTTCTAAATCCCAAAATTAGGACCTCACTGAGAAACTAGTAACATGCATGTCAGAAGTCAAGACAAACGTCATGATACGTCACTGCTTCTCTAAATCCTGTTGTCGGGATCTCGCTAAAAAACTAGTAACATGAAAAATCCAAAGACAACTGCCAAGTGTTTTCCAAGTGTGTCTGGATTCCCAGTGTTTTAATGTCAAGATGTTAGGTTTGATGATGTTAAGATGCTAGGGTGTCAAGGTTCTGACGATGCCAAGATGACGAATGTCAAAGATTGCCAAATTCAGGAAGGACACATCTTGAATAATGTTGATGTCGAGAGGATTTATCCCTAAATGTCAAAAGGGATCCCTCAAAATGCCAGTGGCAGGGACAGTGACGATGCCTAGGAAGGACACATCCTAAGGAATAAATGACAAAGTTTGTTCTTCAGAAGGAAACATCTGAAGAATACTAATGTCGAGAGGAGTGATCCTTAGATGTCAAGAGGATCCCTCAAAATGTCGAATGATAGTGACAATTCCTAGGAAGGACACATCCTAAGGCATGAATGACAGAGGTTATTATTTAGAAGGACGCATCTGAAAGATAACCAAGAGTTGACAGTTTGACAAGTTATGATCATTTGGCTTGTTTTGACCAAGTTTGGCTTGTGTTGACCATATGTCAAATTTTTTTTGACATGCTGATGTGATTGTCATGTTTGAATAAATGATTGCCATACTTTGTTTTAGGAGTTTTCCCATTTTTGGAAAATGATTTGTCTTGTCTTGAATACTTTTGACATGTGTGCCAATGTAATGCCATGAACCCTAATGGACTGACCTAGTGCAACCTCAGGGGCTCATTGACAGATGGCCTTGCCTACATCATACACTCAGAGACCTTGTAGTTCGACACGACCAATGAATTTGTCTTGATGACCAAATATTGCACCATGATTTTATTTTGACAAACCTAAAAGGACTGACCTAATGTCTCAGGGACTCTAAAATGAGTCTTGACTACGTAGCAAATGCGCAGAGACAACATAGTTTGGACAAATGACAAAGACTGATGGATTGTCATGATGGAATTTCTACGGGAAATGACTTCGTTTTACGTTCTTCGAGTAGTTTTATGTTTCTTGTGGTTTTCTTCAGGATATTTTTCAATTTTTAGGTCTTTCTTCAGGACATTTTGTGGTGTTTTTGGTCATTTTTAGGACTTGTGATGTTTTTGGTCTTTTTTTAAGGACTTTTTTGTGATGTTTTTGGTCTTTTTTCAGGACTTTTGTGATATTTTTGGTCTTTTTTTAGGACTTTTTGCAATTTTCGAGACTATGCGTGATATCCACTGCAGTCACATGATAAAAAATTTTCCCCTAGTCAAGTCTAAGACTTAGCCCATTTTAAAGGACATGAAAGGGATGTGCCTAGGGTACAGGATGGACAGTATTCAGAACTTGATGTCAACCTTTTGTCAACCATGAAAGGAAGGGTATGATGTCATGAAAGATGTCGTGGCGGCGATGGAAAATGTATTTCATCCTAGGCCAAGGTAGACAAAGTAACAATAGATGGTAGAGCAATGATTGATTACACATGGTGCCTGTTTTCCAAGTTTTCACCATGGTACTTATCCAAAGCGTCTATTTGCCAAGTTTTCACTATTGGACGAATTATTTTTCTTTACTATTTTTGTCATGTTTCATTTTTATTTTTTTTGGTGCCGCCAAGATGCTTGTTTGCTAGGTTTTCATTAAGGCAACCATTTTTTATCATTTATCATTTTTTTTATATTTTTAAAGTTTTCAGCTCAACTTTCTGATGTTTATGCATGGAACTTCCAAAGATGTAGAATATTGATAGGCTTTGTCAATTGTTCACCATTCGGGGTAGCCAAATGATATGCTCTAGAACCAAAAGAAGATACGATGACATAAAGACCCAACCAGTTTGGTTCAAACTTTCTCAGCTTTTCTCTATCAGCCTGGTTCTTAGGGTTCTGCATGAGGACTAAGTCGCAAATGTCAAACTTCCTGACCATGAATTTCTTATTGTAACTGTGAAAAAGATGGTTCTGATATCCCTATAGATGGTTCAGGGAATTTTGTCTTCTTTCCTCTAACATCTCTAGCTCGTGCAGGGGCGACTGTCTATACTCATCATCAGTTAAACCCTTCAGAGAGACTCATAAGGAAGGAATTTCAACCTCGATGGGAAAGATGACCTTAGCTCCAAAGACCAGAGCAAATGGAGTGGCTCCTATGGGTGTGTGAATGCTGGTGTGGTAAGCCCACAAAGCAGGGTTGAGTTGAATATGCCAGTCACGATCAACGTCATTGACAGTCTTTTTAAGGATTTTAACAATGGTTTTATTTCATGCCTCAGCTTGACCATTTCCTTGTTGGTAATACGAAGAGGAAAAATGATGTTGGATGTGAAATTGCTCACATAACTCACGAATGTCTTGGTTTTTAAACGGGCATCCGTTGTTAGTGATGATGGATTACGAAAGGCCATACCAGAAAATGATGTAGTTAAGGATGAATTTGGATATTTTTTTTCTGGTTATGTATGTCAGAGGGATGGCTTTGAACCACTTCGTAAAATACTCAGTGGTGGTGATGATGAATTTGTGGCCATTTAACGAGGTAGGATAGATCTTACCCATGAGGTTGAGTCCCCATTGTGCGAAGGGCCAAGGAGAAGTGATCGGCCGAAGTTCCTGCACTGGAGCGTGGATCAAATCACTGTGAATTTTGCATTGGTGACAAGTCCTAACATATTCTAGTGCATATTTTTCAATGGTCAACCTGTAGTACCATAGTCTCGTTATCTTCTTGGCCAGAGTAGGACCACTCGAATGAGACCCGCATATACCCTCATGTACTTCATGTAAGGTTGTACGTGCTTTGTTAGTGTCGAGACATCTAACGAGGGTATCTTCAAAGCTACAACGATAAAGGGTGTCACTAACGATGGCATATCTTGTGGATTTTTGGATAAAAGACTTCCTCTGGTTATTGGAAAGATTAGGTGGAAGGGTTTGGGACTTAAGGTAGTCATAAATATCTTGGTACTAGGGAGAGTCGGGACCAACAAGTTCGAAGACCATCTCTAACTGTAGAATGTCATAGGCAGGGACCAACAATTGTTCTATTAGGAATTCCCTCTGAGGCATATTGCTTGGAATGTCGAGGAGAGAGCCTATTGTAGCTATTGCATCTGCCAATTTGTTCTATGCTCTCAAAACTTGTTCAAAAGTTACCATATGAAAGTACGTTTGGAAACTGTCAACCATTCGTTTGTAGGACATCAACTTCTCATCTTTTGTGTCATAGTTATTATTTACTTGGTTGATGACCAGCTGAGAATCCCCATAGACATGCAATGCTTTGATTTTCCATTTTATTGCCATTTGAAGTCCTATAGCCAATGCCTCGTATTCCGCCATATTATTTGTGCATGGGAAAGCTATGCAGAAAGACTTAGGAATGGAGTCTCCTTGAGGGGTGATAAACAGGATTCCTACCCCCGAGCCATGATTTGTGTGTGATCCATCAAAGTAGAGTCTCCAAGGTGACTTAGGTTCTGTATGGAATATCGACTCATCTATAAAATCTGCCACTAACAAGTGATCACTTTGTATAGGCGCGTCTGCCAATTGGTCTGCAATCACTTGTCCTTTGATCACCTTTCTTTGGACATACTGAATGTCGTATTCACTTAGAATCATGACCCATTTTTCCAGATGTCTTGTCAATGTTGCATGACTCAATAGATATTTGAGGGGGTCAATCTTGGCTACCAACTGTGTCTAATGGCTTAACATATAATGTATAAGCTTATGTGTTGCAAAGACCACTTCTAGACAAGCACGTTCAATTGATGTGTAATTCAGTTCATACCCGACCAGTTTCTGACTGATATAATATATGGCTCTTTCTTTTTCTTCTTGGTCATTTTGTGCTAGTAATGCCCCCAGTGCTGAATTGGTGGCAGAGATGTATAGGATCAATGGTTTTCCATGAATGGGCGATATGAGGACTGGTGGTGACAGTAAGTAGTTTTTATTTGCTGAAAGGATTCTTGGCATTTATCTATCCACACAAAGGGGATGCCTTTGCACAAAAGATATTGGAATGGTTGACACTTGTCAGCCAATTGTGCTATAAAGTGCCAGATAGATTGTACCCTGTCCTGTAGAGTCCTGAGTTCACTTATTCCTCTGGGAGGAGGCATATCCATGATAGCTTTGACTTTTGCTGGATCAACTTCAATGCCTCTTCAAGAAACTATGTATCCCAAGAGTTTACCCAATGTTACACCAAAGATACATTTCTTAGGATTCAGTCGGACTTTGTATTCTTCTAGTCTCTTAAAAATTGTGTCTAACACCTTCAGATGATCTTTTCTTGTTATTGATTTAGCCAAAAGGTCGTCTACGTAATATTCCATTATTTTATGCATCATGACATGAAAGATGGTGGTCATAGCCCTCTGATATGTGGTGCCTACATTTTTAAGACCAAATGGCATGACATTCCAACAATATGTACCCCAAGGGCAAGTGAATGTTTTTTTATGTTGGTCTTTAGGGGCAATACAAATCTGATTATAGCCGGAGATACCGTCCATGAAGGATAGTATCTCATATCCTACTGTGAGGTCAACTATGATATCAATATTCGGTAAAGGAAAGTAATCTTTTGGGCATGCATGCCTTGTTTAAGTCTCTAAAATCTGTGCAAACTCAGATCATTCCATTTGGCTTCGTTACTGGCACAAGGTTAGATATCCATTCAGCATAATCAATAGACCGTATGAATCCGACGTCTAGAAGTTTCTTCAACTCAACCTTGACCAATAGAGTGACCTGAGGATGCAGTTTGTGTAACTTATGTTTAACTAGTTTGGCATTAGGAAATAGTGGCAGATGTTGCAAAACCAATTTTGGGTCTAATCTTGGCATGTCAACATAGGACCATGTGAAGTTGACTTTACGTTCTGCAAAGAATTTTCAAAATTTCGGTCTCTCTTCTTCAGTCAAGGATGCAGCAAATAGGACCATTTTGGGATCTTTTGTTGTTGATATGTTGTCTTCTATGGTGTCCTCTATGAGCATAGCTGATTTCTCTTATGTTACAGGAAGAAAGTACAGTCCTCCATCTTTGGGCACCTCAGAGAGGTTTTCACCCACAGATACGTCCTTTTTTTTACTTTTTTGTCATCAAAAGGTGCCTTTCGGTTTTCACCTAAAGAAGTTTCATTTTTTATTTTATTTTTATTTTTAATTTTGCGACTGGAGGACAGAGCAGTCTCGCCAAATTAGGCTACACAATCTAGGTCAATGGAGAATCCTGCCTTGTGATTACTACTGGGTATTCCCTCGCTTAATCCCATAAATTCTGCAATAGACTCATCATTTTGAAAGGTGTCCAAGAGTGGCAGGCTTTGTTGGTCCCAATCGATTAATTGTGGATAGACTAGGGAAATGCCATCGTTAGCGTTGGTGAATTGAGGGGAGGATGCAGAAAGCATGCAAACAGATTTAGAGATATTGTAGATGAAATTATCATCATCCAATTCCACATTGGACTCTATCCAATATTTCCCTTCACTTGATTCATATTCGTTGTCAAAGTAAGGGGTGAAGGACTCATAGTCATGGATGTCTGTGTTATTTGGAAATTCTGATGGATTCGATTATTGGTTACTAGATTGAGGTTGTGGGTCTTGTATGTCATGGGGAAGGGAAATGGAACTATGAGTATTTGGTGCCCAACCGATTTTAAATGTTTTCCAAAAATTTTGTTCGGAGGTAAGCTCCCCCATTTCAACAAACAAATCATCGAGGCAACAGTCACTTAAGGATCTTTGAGAGCCAAATTCCCACTCTTGGGAGTTAGTTTCAATGAAGGTTTCCTTAGCGGTCTCAACACTTTTCAAAGCATGCACATGCTCACTCGAAAGCCCAGTGGTACGTCGGTCATCATTGTCGGGCAATCCATACCCTAATCCAAGATACTTTGGTATTTTTAAAGATTCTATGGGCTCTCTTCATCCAGTTTTATTTTTTCCTAGGCCACTAGTTCCATCGTAGCCCTTAGCCTTCATTATGTCATACCCCTTTCCATATTTCTTAACTAGTAATGGGGGTAGGTCAGCCATTTATTTATAGAGCCATCCTATAATATCGACAAGGTCCTCGTTACTCATGTCTCCCCATTTTATGAAAACCTTTTTTGGTGGAACTTTGAAAATTTCTTTGGGTTCCATTCTAAAACATGGTCGACCATAGACCTTCAGAGACTTGGGTATTGTTGTGATGCTATATGTCGTATGTAGTTTGAATTCTCCACAACCTAGGTCTTGGATCTTGACATTGGGTTCATCCTTAGGAAGTGTGGAAGATGGTGGTGTAGTGGAAGATGTGGATAGAGTGGACGTGGAAGATGATGCGAGTGTGGATGGGTGAATGTATTTGGAGGAAGAGGAGCCAGGAGCTTCTCGGTTGATGGGAACTCAGTTTACAGAAATACCCCTTAGGCTGGTACAATATTGAAAAGGGTCGGGGTCTCCATATATAGTGATTTTTATGCCATCAAATGGGAATTTTAAGCATGGGTGATATGTGGATGGAATGAATTTTAAAGCATGAATCCATGGGAGGCCAAGCAAGATGTTGTAAGGTAATTCTAGATCTAGGACCTGGCAAGTTGTATCCACAATGACTGGTCCCACTCTTATAGGAAGAGAAATAACGTGTCTAGAAGAACATTCTTCATAATCATATGATTTTATGACTATACTCTTTGTAGGGTCCACACATGCATCAAAAAATCCTAGAGCCTTAACCAATTTCAAGGAGCATATGTTCAATCCTGCTCTGCCATCTACTAAAACTCTTCTGACCTTGTGCTTATGGATGAAAGTTTCAATGTGTAATGCATCGTTATGGCTACTCTTGGGTGAAGAGTAGTCTTGATTAGAAAAGGTGACATGGTGAGGTGTAGTGAGGTATCCTACCATGGTCTCAAATTGGTTGACATCAATATCCTTAGGGACTGGTGACTCTTATAGGGTTTTATCCAGTATAGCCTTATGCGTGGGAGAGATGTGAAGCAGCTTGAGTATAGAAATTTGCATGGGAGTTTTTCCAAGTTGGTCAATAAGGTTAAAATGACTCTTAGGTTGCCATTGTTTTGTGGTCGAGGTGGGTTGTGATTGCCTAAGAGATGGACTGGGTATGGTAAGCTTAGGTTGCCTAACAGGAGGTGGACCAACTATGGTGACCTTGCCACTTTGAGTAGTAGCATTGTATTGGGGTGCTCTCTTCACTGTGATGGTATTGACACATTCATTATCATTCTGGATATTGTTTATAGTGGTTCCACCAGAGTAGTCATACTTGGCTCAGGTGAAATTGGCTTGATTATTGTTTATCTTTGGACCTGACATGGAAGCATTATTAGAACCATGGTCTTGCAGTGGGTTCTTATGAATGATATGATCTAAATTAGAGGAAAATTGTGGTCCACCTACCTCAATGATACGATTCTCGATAAGGTCTTGTACCAAATTTTTTAGTTGTCGACAGGAAGAAGTTTTATGTCCTTTTGCTTGATGATAATCGTAAAATACATTATCGTCCCACCATGCTAGTTTGAATTGTCCTGGGTCATATGGTTTTGGTTCTTGAAGTGTGATGACCCCATTCTGAAGGCATTTCTTGAGGACTTTCCTCAATGGATTCACCCAAGGGAGTGTATGTGTGACCCCTGGGGAATTGTCTCATCTGACGGTATTGTCCTTGATTATTTTGGCTGCTTTGGTTGTTTGGGGGTACATTGGTAGGGGGTGTCAATATCGTTCTTGATTTTTTTTGTGGTTGAACCCCTTTTAGAGCTAGTACATGACCAATAGTGTTTGTAGCCTTGGCATCCATAACACCGTCGTTGTAACATGTTTATTTTTGACTCAGTACTTATTTTTGTCAGTGGGAGGATTTGCATTTGCGTTTTTAGGATCATATCTTAGCTTTCCCTTTGCAATAAGGGCTTTCTCAATCTGGACACCTTTTTCGACTATGTCTGTGAAGGTTGTGCAATAATGTACTTGTAATGCATATTTTAAGGGCCCTAGAAGTGTTTGAATGAACATGTCCACCTTTTCCTTTTTGGGTATGTCAATGTGGCAACGACTAGCTAGAATTCTCCATTTTTGAAAGAATGGGATGAATGTTTCACCAACATCCTCTTGCGTGAGATTGCATAAGCTATAAATAGAGGTGTCCATGTCAATGTTGTATGAGTAATTTTTTATGAATTTGTGTTTAAGCTCATCCCATGTTTGGATATCCTTTTGAGTGGAGAACCATTCAAGGGCAAGACCTGCACGACTTTTAGAAAAAAGTCTCATCAAGTATGTTTGTTCATAGGTGACGTCCATACAGTTGGTTGCAAATTCACGGACATGTTCGATGGGGTTTTTTATTTCCTCTATATTTGGTAAAATTAGGTGACACATATCCCAAAGGAAATGGTGGCATGTATAAGTTCATGTCGAAGGGATATACAGATAGATCATATGACACTTCTGATTTTTTTCCGGATATTTGTATGTTTTCTATGGTCTTCTCTAGACCCATCAATTTTGCTTGTAAGGCATCAATTATAGGTTCATTTGTGGTTCCATACATAGGATTGATTGGTACACCATAGGTCCCCATTTGTTGTGAGTGGATGTTGGTGTGTTGTTGAGGGATGGATTGTTGTGACATGTGTGATGTGTTTTGATTTGCGTGTTGTTGGTATTGAAAGTTTGGATTGGGGGCATGTTGGTTGGTATGAATATGGGATGAGTATGTTGGGATGTGTCCCATAGCCATTTGGGTTGATATTTGGGGAATATGGTCACCTTGAATATTTTGATGTATGAATGATTCCATAGGTTGTGTGTATTGACTGCCTTGTCCAAATTGTTGGGTTTGTACAAGGGGTATGGTTGTATTTTGTCCTTGGGAGGTGATGGCATTAGACTGTGTTGACGTGTTAAAATTTTGTTGTTGTCCTTGAATAAAGATACATTGTTTGCCTCCACCCAAAGGATTTTGTGAGATACCAATGAGAGGATATGATGAAGATGTACTCATGGTATTAAATGTAGTTGTCAATGGAGGATTTATATGGCTTGATGATGCCCCCATGGCATTTATCGTAGTGGTAAAAAGAGGATTGGAATAACTTTCCCACACTGGCAAGGAGCCAAAGGTGGTTTCGGCCGATTGTGATGGTGTTGTGGATATTGTGGGCACTGTGACGGATTGTGAGCCTCCAATGGATGTAGCATTTATTGAATTGGAATTATTTGGAATGTTGGAGGTAGCACTCATGGTCGTCGTGAAATTTTGCGAGGTAGCATCAAAAAAGGTATTGCTTGTGTTGCTTGGAGGTTGACCATTATTTGACATGTTATGTGTATTGTTGACATTATTGGTAGGAGATGTCGATCTCAAGGTATCAATGTCTAATCCTTGAGGCAATTTGGCTCCTTGACTTAAAAGTATGGCCAAATATCTATCTTTGTCATATAAGACCATTTGTTCGACAAAGTAGGCTGCCTCCGGATCTTGTGCTGCTACCTCTAGGTTTTCCTCAAGTATTTTTCCATATTCATCCTTACATAAGAATGGTTGAAAAGGGTTGTTTGATGAGGATGGTATGGTTGTGAGAGGTTGAGTATTCGTGTTGCTAATGGGTCGTCAAAAGTCTAATTTGGGTCATAAGTGGGATTGGTGACATTGAAATTAAAATCTTGTCCAAATTTTTCCATTTGTCTTTTCTTTCTTTGGAGTCTAGTTTCCACCATAAAAGGGAATTGCTCAAATGAGGTAATGAAAATGATGACGAAATGCAAGGATGATACTACCCTATGTTTTTTTTTTTTGTATTTTTGTATTTTGATGGATGACAATGCAAGGTGATGACTAAGGAGATGATTGATGCAAAATGATAAGGTTATCAAATCCAAAGTATCGAATGAGGACTAAGATGGTAATGTTGACGAAGGAGTAAGGTGATTAATGCAAAGTCTAGGTTCAAAATGAGGACTAGGTTTGGACAATGCAAAGTCTAAGTTAAATGATGACTAAGTTTAGACAATGATTGGAGAAAGGTTTATCTGACCACTCTAAGCTTGACGTATGTCTAAATTTAGGTTATCAAAAGGGCTTGCTAAAGGGACTAAATGACGAGGTCAAAATGACAAATGAGCCTACCTAACTAGACTGTTGAGTTGGAGGTTCTCACAAAAATGACAATGACCGAAAATAGGAATAATGACTATGTCCCAAGATACCCTAATTTTGAAAACAATGGGTTTTTGCAAAGTGAGGAGATTTGGCCTAATCCAAAGTTTTCCCAAAATGAAGCCTAAGGAAAAATGATGATTATGACGCCTAAGGAATGCAACTAAAATATGGGAATTTTAAACATATGGTTAATGTGCAAGCTAATGAATGCAAATGATGGACGTTTTGAGCAATTACGATTCTAGTTTCTGACAAATACTTTTGAAAAATATTTTTAATAGTAGGCCAAGATGTCTAGACTTAGATTCTAGTCTGAAATAGGGTTTACTTTGTTGACAAGCAAATGTGTTGCATCTATCAAATGCGGCTCTGGGAATGGTGAATGTGGTTCAGTTTTGCAAATGTGGCTTTCAAAAATTCAAATGCGGTTTAGTATGTTGAATGCGGCTTTACAAAAGGCGAATGAAGTTTAAGATAGGAAAATGTGGTGTTTGGAGCAGCAAATGTAGCTTGTTAGAGCAAATGCGTTGCAAATTTTGGCAAATGTGGTGCGACAGAGTGAATGCGGTTTGACAAATGTGTCTCAAGATGCTAAAAAGTCAATTTTCTGATGTTGTGGTTAAAAACCCGAATTGTTGAAAGTTTGACTATATTTTGAAAATTAAACAAACACACAAGAGAACAAGTACTATCCTAGGTTAGGCCATGATAGTATTCGCTAGACTCCACATGGGTTTCCCTAGCTGCATATCAGTAGTGTGTGAATCCAGAAGCTTGGTTGCACACGCTCCCCCTTATAGTGCACTCTCTTCTCAGGCCAACCAAGCTTCCAACCCCCATGAAACTCCCATGGCAGATTGATCACCTCTACTAAAGACTATGAAGACGTGGAAGGTTTCACACCGACCGGTGCTGTACTAGCAAATAGAAGGTTTTGGGCTTACTACACAAGAGTTTTTAATTTGGGACCCCCGTTTGAGTGGCCATACATGGGGCAAGAGATTAACCACCGATTAGGTGGCATTCCAGCTTAAAGAGGTTAAGCTCAACAGGGTTTATGGGAGTACAAATCTGTCTGTATGACACATCCACACTTGTAATCTTAGGTTTTCCCTTAAGATTCACATTTATATACCGGTCGGGGGTAGCTTGGCTTTAGCTCCGTTGCTAGTTTGAGTCACGTTGGGGTGATGAAATCCCCAAGCAGGCCCAATTTCTAAAGGATATAATCATTTCTCTTACACCCAGGATCACATTACTACGCAAGGGGAGAGGATACTCCGGTTATTGCATCAGGGTTTTATAACAATAAAATGGGTCTAGTTTTCTGATCACCAAGTTTTCACAAGATGAGAGCATAATCACCTACCATTTGTTCAAACATAGTCAAACACTTGTAGACAAAGTTTATTTTAGTGCACCAAAGGAAATATTCCTAAACTAAAAATCACAAACAAATGGTCTAAGTGATAAATCTTCGACAAACGTAGTTGCAAAATCACATGTCAGTAGTTTCATCAAATGTCTTTGACCCGCAAAAATGCTAACGCCACATGCTGCAAATAAAAATTAATAACATAAAATCCTATGCTAGATAAGAAAAACCAAAATGCCCAACATAAAAGATAAGAACAAAAAAATAGAAAACAAAATGCAAACAGAAAAGGACAGAAACCAGAAAGCCAAAGGGAAGAAAAAAAATTCACGAGGCAGATGCATTGTAGTAGAGCGAATGCGTCACATTTCTGTCGAATGCGGTGTTCCGTACTGCTAATGCATCACCTCAGAGTGATTGCATCATTTAGGTTATTGAATGTGTCACGACGCATCCGATGCGGCTCGGGAAAAATCAAATGTGTCGTTCCGTACTTGTTCCTGTAAAAAAATATAAAACACAAAAAACCATACAAAACAAAAAAAAGAATAGTCGGGTTCACCAATGTATCTAAGGGTTATTTTTGGATTTTTAGGTTATCAAATATCAAAGCACAAAACCCAAAGAAGCTATCAAGAAAAAAGGAAACTAAAAACAAAAAAAATGATTATACCTGTCATCGAAGCTTCCATGATTTACCTTCATAGCACCTTTTAACTTGTTGATTGTTGTGTTGCCCTCAGATTCAATGTGCGAGTAATCTTCGACTATGACAATGTCCTACATAAGCTTTGAAGGATTTGGAGTAACTAAATGAAATCTAAGTGTCTATGCCTATGACAAAATAATTAAAATGCCAAATAAACTCTAAGCATCAATGCGTCAGAATAACAAAGTTCATGTGTAAGTCCAAAAATGTGAGCAAAATTGGCATTTTATAGAAAATGCAATTTTGAATGGATGGACGAGATTGAATTTTGACAGAAGCCTAAAATCAGAGGACGAGATTTAATGTGACAAATCCTAATTAGGGTTAGGGAAAAATTATTAAATGAGTGGTCAAGATGCCATTTGAGAAGATCGAATCGGCGATGGAGAATACATGAGATAATTAGTCAGAAAAATAAAGATTTTTGAAAATCAAGAAGATAAAGACTACCTGATTTGTGAGATTCGAAAAATAAAAAAGATAAGAGTTGAACTGAAAAGTAGATTTGGAAAAATCAGGAATCAAATAAAAGTTATTTGATTTTTTGAAGGAAAAAGATTATTTTGAATTAAAAACAAATTTAACTCAAAAAAGAGGAAAAATCATGTGACAGTAAATAATTAAAATCTTTAATCATTTACTAAAAAGCAGGAAAATTAGAAAGTGGGATAATTTAAATAAATGATTTTATTTAAATTAAAAAAAGCCAAGAGATAGGGAGTGGACAATTTTAAATAAATATCTTTATTTAAAATCGGAAAAAGCGATGGTGGATGATAATTAAATAAATTAAAGAATTTATTTAATTATAAGAGGTCATGAGATATTAATGACGGATTAAATAAATAAAACTTGTTTATTTAAAAAATTAGGAGGAAATAATGGACAAGGATAATTAAATAAATTAAGAAATTTATTTAATTATGAGAGACATTAGATAATTAGTGACACTTTTAAATAAATAAATAAAATTTATTTATTTAAATAATAAAGAGGAATAAAAGATATGAATTAATTAAATAATTATGAATTATTTAATTAATAGTTGAATTTGGACTATAGACGAAATATGATAAGACATAAAATTATGGTTTGCGAGTCTAGGCCATTTTTATGTGTCTATAGTGGGAGATATAGAGAGATAGAGAGCGACAAGGAGAGATATATCAATCACTCTCCCTATATTTCTATCTATTCATCCTTATATCTTATCTCTCTACCTCTCTCTATCTCTTTGTCTCTCATTCTATTTGTATGTTTCTCATTATCTCCCTCTCTCTCTATATTTTATTCCCTGTATTTATCTTTATCTCTCTGTCTCTTTATGTGACTTTATCTCTATCTATGTATCTCTCCTCTTTTCTCTCTATTTTTCTTTATCTATATTTTTTCTCTATCTACCTCACTATCTCTACCTTTCTTTGTCCCTCTTTATTCCTCTATATCTCTACATATCTCTCTCTATATCTATCTCTCTATATCTCTATCTCCATCTTTATCTCTCTATTTCTATTTATCTTTATCTCTATCTTTATTTCTCTCTCTTCTCTCTTTTTTTCTCTGTATCCCTCTTTTTATCCCTTTATTTCTATCTTTGCTCCTCCTTTGTCTCATTTTGCTTCCTCTCTCTTGCTCTCTTTCTCTTTTTTCTCTCTCCACCTATCTATATCTTATCTCTATCTCCCTCTCCCTTTTCTCTTCCTTTCTCTTTCTCTCTTTCTCTCTCCATATCTTTGTCTCCTTAAGTGTGCAATGGGTACATTGAAGAGGTCTTAAAGGAGAATTATCATATCTTTAATCAAATGGCATGCTACCTTGAGCATAACTCCCCAAGGGCACATGCCATCCTTGGATTGTTGACATGAAACAACGAATCAAAATTTAGTTTATCTTTTCCCTCTCTCTCTTTTCCTTTGTATCTCTTATATTTCTCTCTCTCATGCTCTCTCTCTCTCTCTCTCTCTCTCTCTCTCCCTATCTATCTAAGTTCATCTCTTTCTCTCATTCTCTATATTTTTAGTTTCTCTCTTTGTATTAGCTAATAGGCTACATATATTATGAGTTTTGAGCTTGAAAGAAATCTCATGCCTCAAAACCACTATTGTGTCATTGGAAAACAAGTTTCAACTACCATTTAATGGTAAACTAGCTATAGTGTAATGGTAAAATCCTATATATACTATTATATAATAATAAATATAATTATATTATATATAATTTAATCTAATATTACTATTATATTAAATATATATTATATTAATTATATTTTGTATTATATAAAAATATACTTATTATTAATTATTAATTATAATAATTTTATATGTATTTAATAATTTTGTTAAAGAATATAATATATAATTATAATTAGTAGAATAATTATATTATTTATTATGTAAAATATAGCTAATATATACTTAACTATGTAGAATATTAAAACCTAAATGGCGCCATAATTTTCATTTTAATTAACATACTCTAAAACCTTTGTCGAAACCTTATTTTCAAGTTGTAGCTCGTCAAATTGGAGAAGTGAAAGGTCAATACTAGCGACTAGGAAGAGTTTGGAGGAGTGAAAACCCTGCATATCAATACCCATGCGCAGGAGCACACATAGCTTAGTGCAAAAGGGCAGGAGGAAAGCCAGAGTGACGAGGTTGAGGGCACTCAGGTAAAATCAACGACCAAGGGACAATTATGAGTACTGTAAGTGATTTATATATTTTATATTGGCACCCCCATTCTCTTTAACTTGCAATTTTCATGCCTTTCCAAAGATCTTCTCGTACATTGGCACCCCCATTCTTGTAATAAATCTGTGTACGAGAAGATCTTATGGGTATGGGAAAATCTCCAAGGTTTGAAGTTAAATCAAATCCTACCATCATACATAATCAAAATGTTGTTGTTTCAAATGACTATGAGCACTAACTTTCACTATTTGAAGATGTTGAAACCTTGTCATAGATAACTAGAACATTGATGCAACCACTCATCCTACCTTAAAACATACCAAAAGTCTCCTAGCAATTAGATATACAAAGATTTAAGATGACTTAAACAATTTTTATCATCAAAGCATAAACTTATGATGACTTAACCAAGCCTCGTACACACTCCCTCCCCATTAACCACTTAGACATATGGAGTTTATCAATCCAAGACGGCTGAACCACCTCACACGTGCACCTGAATTATGTCTATTAGTGTTCTAATTCATATTTTTCAAGACAAATTAAACCAAAATATTATGTATTGTGAAACCATTCTTCTGCACACTACAAAAAAATGTCAATGGAAATTTGCATTAAATGTAAATTTGTTGCTATTTTTAGTCATGTAGGTGTCCAATAAACCACTTGGTGGTGTTTCCCTTCATGTTTATTTACTTGAATGAAGAGAAAAAGTCCTTTGATTACAATTAGAGAATACAATGGAGGCCTTGGTTGTGTAACAGGTGGACCATAGTCACATTTAACACTGGTTACAAAGTTTGGGAGTTAAAACGTTAAGTAGAAGTCTAGTAAATCAAATAACTTGGATTAAGACTGTGAGACTATGAGACTGATAATGACTATCATTCATTACCTTTTCCCCTCAATTGTCATGCAAAAATACTTGGAACATTGTCATACATTGTTCATGTAGGAAAATTCATCACTGAGTCTAGGTCTTTTAGGCTTCCATAGCCTCAGCTACTGTGAACTGCATCTCCCAAACTCCATGTTTGTGTTAGGTTGTAAAATAATGACATTTTAAAGTCATTAATTGCAAGGGACAATCTCCTTCATACATTGATTTGATTTGTGATGGAAACACTTGGATGGTAGTAACAATAACTTGCAAACTATCAAGACTTGATTACCTTATAACCTATCAAATTCTAGCAATGAAATGATAGAATAATCATAATGTCACCTTGGGATCACATCACCATGAAAGAACTTCATCCAACATCCTTATGAGTGCAGGTGCCACCAAATAGGTATTTTTCAGATCTATCTTCCTCGAGCGAGGGAAATTTAGGAAGAGAAGAGGAAAGTGAGACATGTAGTAGGTCTAAAAGAGGGAGATCAACTAGAGATCAAAAGACTAGAAGAAAATTTTGTAAATGCATGGATTTTTTTCTTGCTGAAGGGGGGGCATGTTCTTATGATGATGAGAGCATAGGTGACATCGAAGTGCCCTTGAGGTACAAACATCTACAGAAACAATGGGTACCCAAGGAACTTCATCCAATAAACACTATTTTTTGTGTCAACGAGAGGATATATCGCATAACACCATCATCATTACATGGTTTGGACCTATTTTGCATGGATGGCATAAAGGTTTGTTACAAAAAACTTACTGAATTGATGGAGTATGTCGGACCCTGTTACAGTTACAAATATTGGATGCAGCTGGTTAGATATACACGAAGTATGCATAGGTATGCATTGTCAACAAATTATATACAACTAAAAGATAAGGATCAAAATAAAGGAGTGGCTATGTACATTGACAGAAGGCCAAAAGCATAAGGGAATATTGTAGGGTTTATAAACATTACACGACTTGGGTCAACAAATAAGCAACCCAATTGTATATTTGAGGCGCGCGAGGGAAACTGTGTATTCGTATATGCAATAAAATTAATAATTGCAAGGGAAGAGTTGCTAATCGATTGCAATTTGAATCGCATAGAAACAAACACAGTTACTAAGGGGGTGGTACGTACTATATACCATTTTACCCAACCTCCAATTAATGACTCCAATATACCATTTTATTATTATTATTATTTTCATATGTCTATTGGTTTCATTTCAGTAATATTTTTTATATTTAATTTTTGTCACAGTGGGACATTGATCATACAAGGAAGGCTCCAACCTAGAGCACAGATCGTGATGCATCTTCAGGCATTTCTACCTGACATTTTTACCTCATTGTAATTGTACAAATTAGATACGAGCAAATTTTTTATTATTATGTTATTTTCATAATTTTATTGGGTTAATTTTGATAATGTTTTTAATATTCTTGTTGTAGTCGGCTGATCGGGGAAAGGCACTAGCAATAGAGGAGAGCATCCATAGGGAGGTGCAGTCACTATTATGTGACGATGACATCGCATATTCTGTAAACCCTCTAGATATGATAAGGAAGACCCCAAAAAAATGCAATGAAGAAATCCTTCAGTTGTTATTCATAGTGCCTCAAACAAATGAGAAATGAGAGAGGGTTAAAATATTGACTGAGAGAGCATAGAACTTGCAAGTAAGTTGTCATGAGGTCTTTAATTAAGTTCATTCATGGTTTTATATTTTCTACTCTTTTATTTCATGAACTAAAATATGTGTTGTTTTTATAGGATTTTTTGTGTCCTCATGATGCTACTGGTCATGATCAGGGTACTGCAGGTGTTGCCTAGGGAGTAGGGGTTGGTACAAGTGTCGATCTTGATTTTCCTATGCATACATCACATCATCTGACCTCATCATCTGTGCCTATATTATCAACTGAAATTTCGGAAACACATAGCATGCAGACATCAGGTAGTGCACCCTCTAGCAGCGAACACATGCCAAAACATGCATCAAGACATGTACCTAGGGATGCAGAGGCCACTAGTAATGGTGATGTTTTAGCAGCATTTCTTGGATCTTCCCGTATTACTAGTATGGGAACATTTCCGGTCACATTTGTGGTGATAGAGGATTTCATTCCCATAAAGATAGAGAAGGGCCCAGGTACTTTAAAATGTTTTAATTATTATTATATATAATCCAATTGAAATTTACTTATTGATCACTCTTTTTAGACTAATGATCCCATGATCATTTTGCAGGAAATGATGTTTTTTTATAAACATCTAACTGATATTACATTGGAGATCTTCGGGCCCACCATACGTACACGGTGGAATGCCTAAAATCAATATTTAAAATATGAGCTCATTAATTGTTTAGTTGTGATGTTCGGTAATAACACATTCAACCAAACCAAGGTCCTTAAGAAAGCTGGAACCTATCTAAAGTATGTGAGGGACCTTGATATAGGTCACATTTGGAAGAGAATAAAAAGTACAAGCATCCCCCCATGATTTCGGAGAGGGAGTGGAAGGACCTGGTGTCGGATGGAAAGGAGAAGGTTGAAAAGAAAAAAGGAAAGACACCATTGGGCCAAGGAAGGTATGCGATACTATCAACAATGTAATTATATACTGATTAATCTTTCTTTTTACATAATCTAACGTATTTCAAACTTTTCATAGGTTGCTCAACACATCGAAGGCAACAAAGGCAAGACTAGAAAAAAATGGGTAGCACAATCTTGGCTCTGGTGGTTATATGAAATCACCCGCATGAATTGTAAGTATCAATAAATAAAATATTGCATCCAAATAATAAATTGCAAACAATTTTGGTTTAATCACACCATAGAAGAAAAATTCATGATCTTATGCAAAAATGCAGGGCTTTGTATTCAACAGAGTGCCCACAGAAGAGGACTTGAAGGTTTCCTTCTAGCAAGGCTATGGAGTTGTGGCTGAATGCCTATGAATTTTGACTAGGAAAACACAAGCTTCCACTGCATCTGACACACAGGTAAATAAACTCAATGAAGTTTATTTAAAATTGAATACTTGTGCAATCTATTCAATATTAATTTCAACCATAAAGTAATTATGTGCCTATTTGTTTTAAACAGGAAAGCAATGATAATACTGCACATGACATTGGAATGCAGCATGGTGAGGGTGGAGCACAACCTACAAATGAAGGTCATGGTGTGCATCCCGGTACTGGATGTATTCATGTGCTATACAAAATGTAGTATGGATTAATACAATTAAACATCTTTAATTGCAATTGGTGTATTAATTAATGTAACCTTTCATGTTTCAACTTTAGAGCATGTAGAGCATGATCAACATGTTGAGCATGATCAGGCTAGACAAGATCAGGAACATGATGTGGCCCCATCAGGTAAAGAGGACCATTCTAATGTTCTTTTAAACATATTTAATTACAATTGGTGTATTAATTATTGTAACCTTTCATGTTTCAACTCCAAATTAGGATTTAGAGGGTGTTCAACATGTTGAGCGTGAGGATATAAGACAAGATCAGGAACATGATGTGGCCCTATCAGGTAAAGAGCACCACTCTAATGTTCTTTTAATTAATGAAATACTTGTAACAATAATAATAAAACATATCAATTTAACATTTCTTTGTTATTGTAGCAGATTGCCCCTTGCAACGGCCTCCACGTCGTGAGTACATGACTAGGTGTACATTAAGATCATGAGCAAAGGGCAGAACAACTGAAGTGGGGACAACTAATTTAGAAAACGATACTCCACTTCAGCTTTTTTTAGCTTCAAAAAAGAAAAGAAAAAAAAAATTGATTGTAATCATATTATGACAACCATATTTTTGATAATATGTAAAAACTAAAAGAATGAATGTTATATGTTAATGAATGAATGTGAATATGTTAATGAATTAATGTTATATGTTAATGAATGAATGTTATATGTTATTAATGGATTAATGAATGAATGTTATATGTTATTAATGGATGAATGAATGAATGAATGTTATATGTTACTAATGGATGAATGAATGATTAATGTTATATGATCGGGTATGGGGAATTGAGAGTGATGTGAGGGGGGGGGAAGGGCCAAATGAGCTTCCACTGTCATGTGGTTGGCCTTGTTAAGAAGAGAATATTAAACTATTCTCAAAACAAAGAGAAGCTCAATAAGGTAATGCACTTTTCAATATAAGAAATGCATTGTTTGAAGCATCAAACCAATATGCAAAGATGAAAGAAAGTGCTAACTTTTCACTATGGTGGCAGAAAAATGATTCTTTTTACCCTGATGCCTTCATTTTCTAAGCCAATTTCTCCTACTTTGCATAGCTCTGCCATGTTTGTGGATGTGATATGTCTCCTACACAAAAAACATGTACCATTTTACGACATTCAATCCAACTACATCCAAGTATCTTTTTAATTCCTCTATCTTTCATCAATCTCTTTACTGTTTGAAACTTGCACTATTTGAACCTGTTGTTGCAATGGGGTTGACATATTTTTGAGCACTATTATTTTGTGTACTTGCTTGTGTAGGTGCATTTGTGGACTGTGAGAAGCACAAATTTCTGTGTATGGGCAATGATCTTGAAACAATTAGTAGAGATCAAAGCTAGTTTGGCTTGTGATGTTAACTCAAGGAGGTTAAGTTTCCACTTGTAATTTAGGTTATCTAGCAGAAATGTACAAGATGGTATGGTTGAATTTTTGTTCATATAGGTGATAGGTACTATTTTGTCATATTTTTCAAGTGATTTTCCCTACTTTTTCTATTTTGCATAGGACTCTAGAGAATGGCCATATGCTAAATGGTGAAGTTAAGCCTGCAGGAGTAAGTACCTCTAGTGGAAAAAAAAATCTTTTTATGTATAATTTTAGTTATCTCCTCCTGATTTTAAATAAGTAATATCATTTTTTAATAATATTTTAACCAATAGATGTGTCTGGAAAAATTCACAGACTCCTATGTCTACCTTGAAAGAGCTCACTAATGGAGAGCAGAGGCCACATAAGACTCTCATTGACAAGAAACAAGTATATGATTCTGACCTTCTGGAGGATTATCTATCTCTTCTATTTGTATTTCCAGTTATATCACTTTTTTGCTTAGGCACATTATATTATAAAGCTCTGGCAATTTTTTTTCCCTTACACTACATTTTTTTGTTATTTTTGTTTCAGGAAAATCAAGATGAATTCATCAAGTGTATCATAGAAGATGTTGGCTTTAGTAATGGAAGACCTATAGTTGCATGTATCATCTATAAGTCACTTCTCCAATGGCGTTCATTTGAAATTGAAATAACAAGTGTTTTTTATCGTATCATTCAAATGATTGGTTCAACAATTGGGGTATCATTGATTCTGCATTTCCCTAGTACTGAGTAGTTTATGTGAGAATGTATATCTCTTATCAGCTATCACTTATCAACGAATCATATTAAAATCTTATTGGATTTCTCCATGAATACTCTTCTAATTTTTTTTAATGCTGACATAATGTTTTTTGTATTTTAAAGACTCAAGAGAGCAATGATGTTTTTTCTTATTGGTTATCAAAATGCATCTACTTTACTTTTGTTCCTACAACACACACTAAAAGAAAGTGGTGCAGCTAACATGACCCCTCAAGGTCATAGATCATCTTCATCTGGTTTATTTGGAAGGATGGCTAGTGTGAGATTTTTTTGTTTAATTACCATATTATTGAACCACTATGGCTGGTATTTAGTTACATTTAACATATTTTACTCTATTTTAACAGGGTTTTCAAACAAGTCCATCAAGCACGGGGCTCTGATTGGGAAATGGCGTGACAATTGGTGGTTTAGATGCTTCACGACAAGTAAAAGCAAAATATCCAACTTTGCTTTTTAAGCAACAACTTATAGCCTATGTAGAAAAAAATTATGGAATGATCTGTGTAATTTGAAGAAGGAAATTTCACCTTTGCTTGGATTATGCATTCAGGTTTGTTGACATCTCTTAATTAGAATTGTTTCAATGTTGACTGAAAAAATAAATAATGAAAATTACTTTGAATTTCTCTTGTTAATTTAAAATTTTAAAACCCTGATATCTTTAGACTATTAGAAATGGGAGACCATCAACTTATATTAATGTCTTTTATATTATTCTGCATTGGATGGAGTCAGGGATGTTAACAAATACTAGAATATGGAGTTTTTTTGAAGGTGGACTATTTTTTATGGAAAATATATTACACTCAGTTACAAATTTCATTACCTTATGTTTTGTATACAAGCGCCAAGAACATCTAGAGAAGGTTTGATCAAAGGGTCTTCTAGGTCTCATGCCAATGCAGTAGCACAAAAAACTTTGATTGGTCACTGGAAAAGCATTGTGAAGAGCCTGAACAACTTTCAGAAAACATTATGTGCCAATTATGTAAGTGAATTTTTTATTTATCAACATTTGGATAGATAACATGTTTGTGAACTATGAATTTATTTTGTTTAGTTTTTCAAGTAGGACTATACACATTTTCCATACTAAAAGGGTTGGTCACCTTCTTTTTGTAGGTGCCTTCCTTTTTGATATGTAAGGTGTTCATAGTCTAAGAAAAAAAAACTAGTTAACCCTAAACCCTAAACCCTAAACTCTAAAGTTGTACCAGGGGCCATGTTTAACAAATCAAATGCAATTGCTAACTTTTCACTATGGTGGTAGATAAATAATTTTTTTTTTTAAAAACTAAAATGTTTCGTCAAAATTTTGATGAACCAGTTTGACAAAACAAAAAAATTACAACGAGGTTGCTATACCTTCGACACAATTTTCGTTGCAATGTCAACTCCCCCTCATTAGAAAAATGACGAATGTTTGTTGTTGTTTCGACGCTTTCAAATGGAACTCTGCAATGTTTTTGTGTTTTTTTCCGTCAATAGATGGACGAAGTATTGTCGATTTTGTGACGAAAATCATTACCATTTTCTGTGGCATTGACCGGCGATGTTGGGTCGTGGTTTCGATGAATAAAAGTTGGTCGCTAAAGCGACGAAATTTAAAGCAATGTTTTGTCAGAAATTCGACAATATTTTATCAAAATTTCAACGAACATTCATCAGAATTTGTAGTCAAATACAATAGTGGATGATTGGATGGGTGCATCTAGTAGAAGACTAATTCCTATATCTAGTTGGAAAATAGATTTCAAAATTCATACAAAATGTGTAATAGCTGAAAAAAATGGTGATATCTTAATGAAGATACCACAAAAGACTATCTTCCTAAATGCAAAAACAATCTAGGTTTTACACATATATTAAAAAATACAACATATGTTTGTAGAATATTAAATAGTCTACTTACAAATCCATTAGCATACCCATATGTTTCCTTTATTTTCCTAAAAATATACCTCACACAACCTTAGAAGGATTTCACAATTGTCTGATTAGCTAACTAATCATCAACATATCTAGAAATTCAAAGTATGCATAGGGATACATTCAATCAAGGTTGATTTTTCCTTTAATAATCCTCTCTTCAAAGGTTGGAAATATTTATTACAAATTTGGGATGAACCCAAATAATTATACCATCAAAATGCTATACCTAGAGTTAGAAGATTTTAAACCCTAGATCTCCTTGCAAATATTTCTCTTTCTCTTTCTTTTTTTATTCTTTCAAACATGAAAATATAACAATATATAGAAAATATTCCAAAGATAGTCCCCCCATAGATGGGTGACACATTTTGAACAATCGAAGATCACAAGATGAACCACCAAAAAATAACTAACCTATCATGCTAATTTCTAGGGAAAATATTGTGAACTCCATTGCAATTGAGGTCATGAAAACCATGAAGAATTATAGTTTTAATTATTGCATTAATGGTTGCATGGGTCATTTTTATTTTCTATTTTTGCATGTGAATCAACATATTTTGAAAAACTATTATTTTAGGTAGGAAAATATTTATTGGGTAGTTGTAGGGCCTCAATGGATTCTTAATGGTTCTCTAGGTCATGTAGGAATGGTGCAAAAAAAATCTTTTGGCACCCTTTTTTGTAGTTTTAAAATTCATCACACCCATCCACAACTTATTTATTAGAAATTATGACCTTTCACAAACCATATCATAGTTTCATAGAGTTCACAAAGTTATGAAATTTAAGACATTTATAACTTGGCCAGTTTTCTCCTTTTTCTCTTCACTTCTTTCTCCTCTTCTTCATCTTATCACATTTTTAAACAATAAAGAAATCATGAACCTATGTCACTCTTTCGGTAACTTTGTGAACTCTTGAAGTTACCAACTATTGGAGATTGTTGCAGTGTTGTCATTGATGTCAACAAGGAGTTTGTTGAAGTGTTACACTATGTTGTCTTTAGTGTTGTCATTTATTTCAACCTATGTCAACCTCTAGTGTGGTGTTGAGTAGGTGTTATAAATGGGGAGATTTTTGTAGGAGTTTATAGTGAACTCCTCAAACACCCCAAGATCACTTGCAAGAAAAAATAACTTCTAGAAGAGAGAAATGGTAGAAATATCATGCTATCATTAAAGATGCAAGAATGCCAAACTAAATATATCAAAGTTCATATGATGCCTTGCTTATATAGGAAAGGTGAGGGATAAAATGCAACAGGATTGTGACATGTGTCTTAATCCTATAACATGTGACAACTAACTAACTACCTAGGAAATGATGCATGGATAAGATAAGTTCTAGATAAGACAACTCATCCTTCTAGAAGAATATTATATCTTGAGTAAAATTAACATGTGAATATGTCCCCTAATTCCCTAGTGGAATAAATTACTAGATACAAGACTTTAATATTCACGCTAACAATTGTTGGTATTATAGATGGAGAGATTGTTAAAATCTCTAGTTTGGTATTTTTGATAAAGTAAGCAACATTTTCAGGGTGTTGTACCCTTCACAAAGAGCCACAAGGGCCAATAGAGTCCAAGATCAAAAAATCATTAAAACAAAACACCTAACCAAAAAACAGATGCAGACTAATAGCACAGACCAACTATACGACCCCACCTTGAATGTGACTAATACAACCTTAAATTGTTATACATTTCTCCTAAATAGATGGTTAGATCTATTGTGAGTGATAAATAAGGGATTTTCTAACATCAACCTTGTAGTTTATTTTTACTTTAGGTTATATCATTGTTATTTTACTTAATGAAGATGTAGGTGCATGTGAATTATTGAATAAGATTCAAACTTATAAGATGAATTTGAAATAAGATAATTGTTGTGTCGTATTACATTGGAAGAGTAATTAGCTATGTAAATGATTCATGAATAAAGTTGTGAAGATTTGATTTAAAATTAATGTTGTTTATTATTATGTCTAATTGTGCTTAATTACGTTGTGCAGGAAATTAAGTGAGTCGATGTGGGATTAACATTAAAGGTCGAAAATCAAATATGCAAAGATGAGGATAGATAAATGTTGGAATCAAATCAAATACATCTTTGGGAAGTTCTAAGTGTATCCCTATTTGACTTAGAAGGTTTTGAGGTTTTACTATTGGTTGGGTGATTGAATAGAATCCAATTATAGGACATGTGATGTGAGTTTGGTTGGGGTTGGAACCCTTGGTTAAGATCAAAATTTGTATAGATTTTTGTGTGGGTTTTAAAAAGGGATTATTGAATCAATTTCCTTGGGTTTTGAACAAGAATAGACCCCTAGGACCTATACCTATGGGTTTGGAACCTTTTTGACACATGTGAACTTGTCCTTGGAGTGTGAAAAGACCCCTCAAAAGTCCACATTCATGAATGTGAAAAATTCAAAAAGTGTTGGGGCTTGGGAACAGTGACTTGTCACTCTCAACCTTCTACTCCCCAAAAGTTCTTGGAATTGACACAAGACTCACACATGTGTGAGCACTTGTGGGAAAGAGTGTAGGTTTGGAGGATCTATATATATCTCAAGAAGATGGAAGATTTGGGGATCAC
The DNA here is from genome assembly GCA_007258455.2 of Sequoia sempervirens. Classification (NCBI taxonomy): domain Eukaryota; kingdom Viridiplantae; phylum Streptophyta; class Pinopsida; order Cupressales; family Cupressaceae; genus Sequoia; species Sequoia sempervirens. The sequence continues at coordinate 99,007,280 of VDFB02058242.1, read as the reverse complement.
CCACTTCTCCTCTTGGAGAACTTTAGTGGAGATGATAAAAAGAATGGGAAGAGGAGAGAAGTCCACCTCTTTGGGAAGATAATTTTCAAAGATGGACCATCTTGCAAAAAAGATGGCTGAAAGAGTTCAATCCCTCCATGTAAAATAAAGAAGATAAGTTCTTCCTATTTTCATTTACCTTTGTTTATTGGTTGTAAAAAGGTGACATAGTGCATGGATCATGGTTGGAAAATAGAAAGTAGAGAACCTAGATGCATAAAATTTGTGCCATGTTACTTTTATCCCTTGTTAAAAAAAAAAGAGAAAATACTCCATTTATCTTCATGGAGCTAAAAGAATTCCTTGCTCTGGGGTATGGCTAGAGCCCATGAGGCTCCATGACATCATTACAATAGGGTGGAGAGCAAGCCCAAATTGATTGTGTGTCCTTCATTGTATTTCTTAAATTTTTTTAGTAATATGGAAAGCCAATGTATAATATAACATAAAAGAATAAATGAAAAACAATACACAAAAGAAAGAAGAGAAAGCCTTATCCCTTTGTGTGGTTTCTCTCTTAGCATCTCCAAATACTATTTGCACTATCAAAAGATAGTATCCTATTGATAAATGAGGGAATGGAAACAATGAGACCTTATTTTGGGCATGCAATACTTTGCTTCTCTATATTATTGGTGACACTAGTTTGTGGAACAAAGGGAAATGTTGTATTTTTTTACAATCTATTGATGACTAAAAGAAATAAACTTGTATTAACTGAATAGGCTCTCATTTATTTTATTTATAATCTCATGGGAAGTGTTGCAATTTACTCATTTTAGTTAGATTGTCGCTTTAATTAACAAAAAATTCAATGGGTGTAATGCTAACTGTTTCAGACCTGATATGTTCTTTTTGCAACATAAACAATTTAGGTTGACTTCTATATAAGCTTCACTAATAATGACTGCTATTATGAATAGAGTACTTTTATTGTGTAAAGGATTAGAATATTAAGAAAACAATGACATTTCAATTGCCTTATGGGAATAGAAAATAAATAAAATATAATGACACCTGTAACTATGGCTAGAATGTGAAAAATAGAACAAGTGTTGTGACAAGATAAGATAACATTATATGCATGAAATAGTATAAACAGGAATCAATAGATAAAAACTATTAATAAAACTTCTAGTGGAACTTAAATCTACGTCAGGAACAACTTACAGTGAACGAAACCGAATTCCTAAGGAACAATACGTGAAATAAATAAATAAATAAATAAAAAATAGCAATGGTGGGAATAGGGTAGAGGGGCGGCTCTCTATGAGGGTCGTAGCCTAATCATAGAGGGGCTACGAGCCTTCGGCTTGAGGGGGCTTGCCCCCATGGAGGGCACGTCTCCATTGATCACTACCATGTCTCATAGCGTTAGAAACCCTTAGAGGGATTAAATAAATAACCTCCAAATCTTCTCATCACAACATAAATTCATATTTGCGTATGAACAAAAAAAAACTTGTCTCTTAGTAACGATGCACATATTGGTAGTCAAACCATATTAGAGTCTCGTATCACGAAATCTGGTCACATCGCTACACCATCAGGGAGATTTTGGGTACTCTTTATCCTGCAATTTAAAGTCTAAACTAACTATTCCAAGGGGATATTTCAGAACTGCCTTCATTTGATGAATGAACACGCGAGGAGAATTCTATACAGACCTTCATTTTCTTAACTCGACCTTATTCTATGGAGTTTATGGCGAAACACCTCCCCAAAGTTTGATCAATTTGCTCAATTCCTTTAGCACTGGTGCAGTTGGTTGTAGTTTAACCCCATTGGTGGTCGGCAAGCCCTCAAACACCTTGTACCTCTTGACTGATAATTGGTTTTGGAATGCCATTGGCACTTTTGGGGGGATTGGTTGACTAAATATGGATAAATTCTGGAAGTAGGATGCTAGCCATTAATTCTCAGGGCGTATCTGTATGCAATTGTAATGAAGTCATATAATAAAGTATGAAATGATCAGAAGTGAGGTACAAATGAGCAGTGTAATTGGATTCCTTCTAAAAATTCCATTGAATCATTAAACTGGCATTAACAGAGGTGCCATAAAGTTTTGGCCTAGTTTACTTTTCCCCTGGTGATAATTAATGATGCCTCCACCTAGAATCAGACTAGACGGGGAGTATTGGCATCTATCATAATTTGATACAGTAGGTTGAAGTGGAAAATAATTGAAAATACATAAAAAGAGAGACCTATGTTGTCTACATATCAGATCAATCAAAAAAAAAAAAATTGTAGATAGGATAGAAAATTTAGAGTTGAATAGAGTGGTCTCACCCACCGCCTACTCCTACTTTGCTTTGGTCATGTCAATCTGCCAGTAGTCTATCAGGTAGGTGTATAAATCGAGGAGATGTGATTTGATCACAATATGCAGGGGAAGTAAATGCCATCTAACGCCTCACCACCTTATTCAGTGGGTGGTTGCAATTAATGACGTGAAGGGAAATGGAAAAGAAATTAATGCCTCAGTAATGTTCACTAATGAGATCTCCATTTGGGATGTGCATGGGTTTTTAGAAATAAAATAAAATAAAATGCCTACAGTTCTATCAAATCACATAATTCAGATTTCTTTTCTATTAGGCATCAGATGAGACTCACATGTAGATAAATTATAGCATTAAAACAAGTGCTTGAAATAAGTACTTCAATAGCGATATCAATGAAATTCGTAAGATATTCAGATTCTTATAAGTTGATGCGTTCTTTTTGAAAACATCTTGTAAGGCTTCAATATCCTTTCTTTAATGAATATTGTAGTTTAAAGTGAAATGCTATAATACAACAGTTTAGGCCTCTTCTGGATCACGAGTTGGTGGCATTTGGGTAATGGTTACCATATTGCTATCGCTGGTCAAGTCTATTTTCAACGTTAAAATTAATCTACCTTTATTGCAACTGTAAATCATGAGATCTCGGGTCATAAATTATACTGTTGTCTTGGGTGTTGCAGATATCATTATCTCAATGGTTAATATTAACAATAGTGGAAGCAATGCTAATATCCTCGGGAGATGCATAATTATACAATCAGTTAATAACAACAATGCCTGTATTTATATTTTTTAAAAAATTATTAGCATTTCTCCTTAGCAGTTAAATCCCACTTTTCCATTAGGGAAGATCACTCAAAAGATTGTAGTGGATGGATAGTTAGTGCACCCACCACTAAAGTCTCTTAATCTTCAATTCATATGTTCTTGTGTTTAAAATTCATAATAAACTTAATAGGGCCCTCCGTTAGTAGTTAAGCAATTCATTTAAATCCTTTAAAGAAAAATAAGAGAGTTCTCAAGTTTCTCTTTAAAAAAAGGAGAAAGAAAGAAGGAATCATGCTATTTCTCTTAAGATCCTTTATTTAAGAACTTAGGCTTTGTTTTAGAATTTAGTATGTTATTCATATGTTAGTTAAATTAAATAAATAAATAAATGAATGAAACTTTTCTTATTATTATAGTGAGTAGTATATATGATAAGATTTTAATTGGGGTACTTGCTTTTTATTTTTATAATATCTTATTTATTTTGATTTATTTATTTCTATTTGTCTTTTGTTTTCTTTTATAAGAATATATTGGGACAAATATATTACACCATATGATAGAATGTTTTCTCAACAATAAAATATATTTAGTTCAAATGAATTAAACTTCATGGAAATTCTTGAAAGTTAGATTTGTATTGATGTTATTATGGATAGTTAAATTATTATATCATGAATACTTGGACAAAATTATTATTAGAGACATTCAAACTCAACATGAGTCAAATGATAATAAACAAATGCTACTACGTGTGGACTTTAGCTCTGAAACTTGAAGATATTAATATAAATATGAAGTAATAATTAGATACCTCAAATATTTATGTGAATATAATTTATTAGTAAGTAATATTAATATGATTATGAAAGGGATAATTGAGCAATTTTATACTATTGTAATTCCTATTGAATGATATTAATGTGGGAGTGTTAATTAATAATATTATCAGTAGGATTCGTAATTATTATATTAAGCCCGTAGAGAGCTAATATCCTTTGGTTGGTAAATGCAAAATATCGATAACTGGATATGAGCTTGCATCACAAAGAATTTGAAAGGTATTATTGTAACATGGAACTATCATCACCATATGTTGGTTAATAATATATGTATATATATATATATATATAAAATAATAATATAAATTCTTAACATGGGTATTAAGGTCAATGTTAACATTAGTAGTAACATCTTATAAATATGTTAATTTCAATTCAACCAAGATATAATAGAGTATAATTATTTTATATTTCCTTAGGTGGAAGGAGATATTTAATGATATCAATTTCTATCACTCGTTAGTCAAAATCGCATCCAAATGAAGCTTCCCCAACTCTTATATAGGTTGAAAAAAAAATTGCTGGGTTTTTTCTTTCTAGCAAAAATTATGGGCATGACACCAACAACAGATCAACAACAAACTAGCTAGAATTCTCCCAATTTTTAGACAAAAGCTTAACCATACCATCACCAATCGACTCCTAGTGGTCTTCTGTCTTCTTCATCTCCATCTCGTCCTTCATGGAAACCGATAGGGTACTAGTGACACAGTGAACCAACTTGACCGTGAAGCAGGTCAAACCATAATTTTTTTTGTCTAGTTTGTCCATTCTTTCTTTCAACACACAAAGATCCTCCCCACCACCCGTAGTGTAGTCAGAATCATTCTGCTCAATATCCAGCGGTTCCGATGAGTGAGAGGCTGAAACCTCCTTCTAAGCTTTATCCTTGTCAAGAATGGAGGAGGGACCTCTAGCTTTCTCACCTTCCTCACCCTCCGACACCTCTTCAACTCTACTATCTTTGTTGTCTAACAACACCTCTTTAGTGTCCAAATCTCTAACCTACACTTTTTTCCTGTTCTTTGCCAACCTGCCAAAGTGTCGAATGATGGCATCACAACCAATAACCATAGTCTCCGCAACCACCATATCACCCAACGAGTCCTTTCTCACAACATGTTTCCCTTTATTCGAAGGCTCCTTCTCCTCCTTACCTTTATTTTTCAGGGAAGGCTTACTAGAAGTCTTAGCAAGGGTAGACTTGAGGTCACATAGGCTAGTTGTCACATTGGTTTGGGCAGCTCCCTTGATACCCTTAAGTTTTTTAGTAGTTGGTTTGGGTTTCTGAGAATTTTCTTTGACAAGCCTTTAGTTGGCCAAAGGTTGGTCACAGTGGGCTCAATTTCCACAATTCGGATGACCGAAATGGGTTTTGGAGGGCATAAAGCCAAATGAAAGTGGTAGTCTTAGGATAAGAGGGACCATTGGGTGAAAGGATCAACACTCAAGTTTTCAAGGTCCATAAGTGACAAAGGGAAAGCTCAGTAAAAATTTATGCCTGATTCAACAAGGGAAAATAGAAGTTGGTACCTAAGAGACATATTTCATCAAAGCAAGACACACCTGGTTGAGGAAGAGCCTCCCGTTCAAACCTAGACTGGTTGCGCACCGACGAGACTCACAATCACTTCCTCATCCACCATACTATTATTATCCTGGGTCTTAGAATATTTTGGATGCTTCATGCCAGAGCACTGGAGACTCATCGCCTGCGCAATCACTTCCTCATCCACCATAAAGGAGATGCCACCCAAAGACACATGTCGATTCTTCCAAGAGTTTACGAACTAGGTCGATAGATTAGGGTCATGGCCCATAAGTCTCTCCATTAGAGGAGCAATGCCACCTTCGACACAAATGTGCCAGACCAACGAATCCTTGCAAAATTCGTCATAATTATCTGGTTTTGTCTGCACCCTATCACCCCCCATTATTCCACACTGCACACAGTATAACTAGGAACCCTGAAAAAATAGAAGGTTAGAGATAATAGCAAGGTGAAAAATCACCCGCACAATAAGGAATTTAAACCATAAACGATAGTCTTTGGAAATCAAACCTAAGGGCATGTCACACACATGAGTAAATAATTTCCCTAAAAAAAACTTAGCAGAGGCATTAATGAGGATTTCCTCGCACAAACGACTAAGAAAAAAGGACATGATAGGAAGGGAAGGATTTCCTTCCATGTAGCATAAACACATAAATCTAGGAAAGATAGCCATGGGGCCATAGTTAGAAATCTCCAAATTGATAGCATTTAAGGGTTGACCAAATTTAGTTATACCACATATAGAAGCTATAAGGCCCGAAACCAAAATAGAGGATAAAGAAAAGCCAAAAAGGAGCTTTGTCTCATAATTACAAGTCACATAAAAATTAAAAACAAAGAATTTGAAGATCCAAGAGCTTAAGTAGATCCCCATAAGGAGATTATGACAAGTATGGTCCAACTTAGAATTAATCATCTGGTACTTGTCACAACAAATCATGATTTCCTTTTTCAAAATGGGCTCCATCCCATAATTTGAAAAAATCCACTTGTTATCCATCCCATCGATACAACTAGTCATCCATCTCATCAAAACAATAAGACCACATACCCCAATAGATAAGCATGTGGACCCCCTAGAAATCCAACTAAGCACATGTGTTTTGATGATGGGTCAAGTAAGGGCTTTGTTCCTTCACTATAATACTTTGAATATTAGGTAGAAGTATACTTAAATGTTTCCAGCATTTGGACAATTTCCAGTGTGTGTCAAAATTGGCTAAGGTGTCAACAACTTGGCTCCCCTCTCTATAAATATGATTGGCCACTTTTAATTGTAAATTAGACACAAGGAATCTAATGTCAAGAAGAATATCCTTAGTGTTCCACCCCAACAGTCTATCAAAATTAATAGCATCAATAATGGACTTAGAATCACCTTCAATGTGTAGGTTCTCTATCCCCAAGGAAACAACAATTTGTAAGCCCTTTAACAGCGCTCTAGCTTCCGCTATCATAGAAGAATGAAGACCAATCCCCCCAACATAACGAGCCACTAACTTTCCTCCGTGATCCCTAATCACACCTCCTATACTTGCTCTACCCAGGTTTCCCTTACTAGCCCCATCAAAATCTAGTTTAAACCAACCCCTGTCAGGGGGTTTCCAAATAGTGGCTCTCTGAGCTAGAATTTTGGAGTTGTCATAAGAATTGGCATCCAGGCTTTGATGCCAAGCTTTAGCTATTCTTATTTCCATCTCAGTAGGACCTTTATTTGGGGTTTTCCCTTTGAAGAGAGATATTTTTCGCAATGAGCCAAGCTCTAATACAAAACACCTCTTTCGGGTTCATCTCAGTGTTCCTGAAGATCCTATTGTTCCTCTCTTTCCATAAGCACCAACATATAATGGGAGGAACTTGGTTCCATATTTCACCAGTTAAAGGATGGGTAAAGGGTCCAGACTAGCTCAAAATAAAAGATGTGATGTCCTTACACATAATCCACTGAATCCCCAATTTTTTGAGAGCTAGCTCCCACACCTCTACTGCAAAAGGATAGTGCAACAACATATGATCTACCAATTCTTTGTTGCATTTACACAAAAGGAATATGTTAGGGATCTGGAATCCCCTTTTCCTTAAATTGTCCTATGTAAGAATTTTGTTATGACATATAGTCCACCAGAAGAAGTTAACTTTAGGTATCATGTATCGATTCCAAACCTTTTTCCATAGATCATTGACCACACCCTAGTCAGTTAGTTGAATGTAAGCATATTTAACAGTAAGATCACCCTGGTTATCATGAATCCAAAAGAACTCATCCCCACAGTGAGAAGGGGGTATTCTAGTGAGGGAGAGCAACTCTTGCAACATCTTGGCAAGAAGACATAGATTAGGGGATAAAGGACAACAAAGGCTAATGTCATTAAAATTTCCTAGCTCTCAAGGGCCCAATCAGGTAATCACTAATATATATACCAAACACTTATTGAGCCCAACCCTTGAGAAACTTGAGCTCAGAAGATTTCAGTGGAGAGTCAAGTAACCAAGAGTCCTCCCAGAATCTGATTTTATTACCATTACCTATCTTCCATTTGATCCCATTCCTCATAAGGTCATGTAGACTACAAATTCCCTTCCAAACCAAGGACCCCGTAGGCTGAGCCTCCGAAAGGAATTCAATCAACGACTGGTTCTAAAGGTATTTTGCATTCAATATCTCACACCAATCCTTCTTATCCCTCAGATGATCCCAACCCACTTTGTCCATAAGAGCTTTATTAGAATTAGAAATGGTTATTATCCCAAGACCACCACACCTTTTCGGTTGACAAACCTTATCCCATTTAACCAAAACAAGCTTGTTTTTTTCCTCAGTGCCCAACCAGAGGAAAGACCTTTGGATTTTCTCAAAATTTTCAGCAATATATCTAGGTATCCTAAAAATGGATAGGAAATAGACAGGGATACCTTGAAGAACAATAGAAAGAAGCTGAAGTTTACTAGCATGGCTAAGTAAAGAGCCTTTCCACCCAGCAAGCTTCCTTTGAATCCTTTCAAGGATAGAATTCCAAAAATCAGGAGTGACTTCTTTGATAGTTAGGGGTAACCCAAGATAAACCGAAGGGAGAGAACCACTCTGACAACCTAGAACAATAGTCACCCAATTTTGTAGGTTAGGAGTGTTGTTAAAGAAGTAAATCATGCTTTTATTGTAGTTAATGCATTGTCCGAAACAAGTAGCATAGTTGTTGAGACAATTTTTCCATTTCCTGGCTTCCAGCACCAAGGCTTTCCCAAATAGAAAAGTATCATCTACAAATTTTTGAATCATAGTCAGCCCAAGGGTAGAAGTCACCTTAATTCCCTTTATGGACCCCTTCGTTATCATATTAGAGAATTTCCTGCTTAGAACATTCGCTACCATTATAAACAAATAGGGAGACAGGGGGTCTCCCTATCTAATACCTCTCCCAGCATGAAAAAACCTGAAAGGAGAACCATTAACCAAAATAGAGTACTTAACTATAGTAACACATTCCATAATAAGATTGATCACTAATTGATTGAATCCAAACTTAGCAAGAACTTTAGGGACAAAATTCCAGATCACCTTGTCATAGGCCTTAGAGATGTCAAGCTTAAGGGCCATGCTAGCATAGTTGCACCTATCCATGTTGTGAATTAGTTCATGTGTTGCGATGGTAGCATCAAGGATATGCCTACTAGGCACAAACCCTTTTTGAGTAGGGCTGATAATTTTATCAAGGAGCGGTTTAATGCGGTTGACCAAAATTTTAGAGAGGATTTTATAAAAAAATATTGCATAGGATGATAGGGAAAAATTCAACCATATGTTGAGGATCGGCCATCTTGGGAATAAGAGCAATGAATGTATGATTTAGTTGCTTAAGAATCTTACCAATTTTGAAGAAATCATGAGCAACTAGAACAAGGTCCTCACCAATAATCTCCTAGAAGGTCTAAAAGAAAGCTGGAGGGAAACCATCAGGGCCAAGAGCTTTGAAGGCCCTCATACTGAATGTAGTCGGCTTAACCTCCTCAGGCGTGATAGCACTTAGGATCCCCATATTGTCATTCTGAGAAATTAAATTCGGAAGCGAGTATAGCAATAGACTGTCAAGAGCTGGGTTAGGAGCTTCAACATGAACCACATAAGCCTTCTGGAAGTAGTCGCGGTCACTAAGCCAATAAGGTGTTGATGAGAAGGTGTTTATGGAGTTGATAAGTTGTTGTTGATGTAGCTGGTTCACTTGGTTTCCATGTACTTTTGAGAAAATTTGAATAAGAGAGTGTACATTGTGACAAATTTTTGTTATGCACTCTACTCTGAATTTCTTCATGGTTGTAGATGTGCTTGTGTGGTTTGTATGAGATGATCAAAGGTGTTCAGAGGTGTTATATCTGTAAGTGTGAAATAAGTAAATAAGTAAAAACAACTAAAACACTTCTTAGTGAAACATTATATCAAAATTCAACAACAATTAACTAATTTAAAGCACAAAAAACTTGAAAGCGTCTCATTGTTTCCTATCTCCAAAGATTTATTAAATCATAGAGGGCTCTCAGATTTGGTAAGCATTGTGATTGTTAAAACACCAATCTAGATAATGGAATGATGCTAAATGCAATGATATAATTCTATATGGTGATTTTTAGATGATATTGATGCTACTGTAATCTATGCTAACATGAAACCTGATGAATGAAAGCTACAGTAAAACTAAAATGCAGCCATGATTATGATTCTACTGATGCTATGATTGCTATGATGCTAAGATGCTATTGCTAAATGCTAATTGCTCAATTGCTTGATTGTTATTCCTGCAGAGTAAGTTTGCACAAAGATTGGATTCAGGGATCCATTTCCTGTAGAAGAAGGCTGTATATATAGATTCACGGTAGCACATTGTGATGGGGCAGCACAACAAAGGCTTGGATTTGATCTAGAGAACTCAATGGTAAGAGATTGAGAATCTTGAGCTGATCATGGGAATGGTTTCTCCCCATGAAAACATTAGGCCAGATGATAGGAAGAATCAAGGAAGGAAATTGAGAGATTGATTCCAATTTGTCTCCAAAGCTTTCCCGTGAATGCTAGTTGAATTAAATTGGATATTTGATGTCTAATTTGGTAGGTGGGTGAATAGAGGGAATTGCCTTTATGCCTTTATTTGAATATTTGATTTATACAATTTAGCAAAAGAGAATAAATAATTTAATAAAACAAACTCTAGAATTTGTTTATTAAATAAATATAGAAGGGATATGATAATTAAACAACAAAGTATTTAACTTTGTTTAATTAATTAAGATTGAATGATGTGATAATTAAATAACACAAAATATTGAAGTTGTATATTTAATTAAAATTGAAGAATAGGAGAATGAACTATAAATAAATATTTCTATTTATTTAATAGTAGAGGAAATTAAGGTAATTAATCAAATAAATCGTATTTAATTAATTAGATTATCCAGACCATTTTTAGCTGTATACATTTTTCCCCTCTTTGAAGTGACATGTTTACACATTGCTTCAAAGAAAATTTTGCTGCTGCTGCTAGTATCGACGAAAAAAAATTTAGTATGCCCCAAACATGGATTTTTAGATGATGATGGATATATGCTCCCTCGGGATATAAATTGATGAATTTTTGATTTTTTTGAATTTTTTCAAAATTTTGAAATTTTTACGATTTTTTTAATGATTTGATGATGATTTGATGAAGATTTGATGGTGAAATAATTTATCTCCAGATTAAAATGTAGAACATTTTCCCCTGGATAAATTTGATTAATCTCCCCTTAAAAAAAAAAAAATTAATCTCACCAAAATCCCACTTCTAATAACCTATAAAAGGTCAAAAAGGTCATTTTCAAACTCATTTGTGCATTTGAGTTTTGTAAATTTGTGAGAGAGTTATTTGTGCAATTTGGAGCAAGATGTCGATTCCTTATCACACTCACTGATTCAAGCATGTGCAACGTCACCACCGCTCGATCTTCTACAAACCTCCAGTATGTACCCGTTAACCCCCTCGTACGTGCATTTCTCATTTTTTGTGCATTTTTTCGGGTTTTTTAATTTTTGTTTCTTTTAGCGCTTTTACATGCTGATGTAGCGCTTCGGCAGACTGTTTTAGCGCTTTTCAAGATTTAGCACTTAGGTCAAATCTTTTAGTGCTTAGGTAGTCCGCTTTAGCGCTTTCAATGTTTTAGCACATACTATAGGAACTTTAGCACTTTGACATACTGTTTTAGCGCGTTTACCCTGTAATTTAGCGCTTTGCCCCGATATAATAGTGCTTTTGATGAAGTGGCGATTTGACTGTCTGTAATGGTGCTTATGACTGATGAAATGGCGCTTTTGATGATTTAGTGATTTCAAACTCTGTTTTAGCGCTTCTAAGTCAAATTGATAAATTTTTTCAAATTTGTCCTTGATTTTGTCGATTTTTGATCCTGTCAACTGTTAGTTTGACATGGTTGATGATCCTGATCAAGTAGATGATGTTCAACCTCATGATAGGCGAGGTGTGATGTTTGATTGATGATAATTATCCTCATGATAGGTGAGGAATAATTATAGTTTGATTGATAAACCTCATGATAGGCGAGGTTGATTTGATGTATTGACCTCATGATAGGCGAGGTTCAATGATGTTTGATGATTGAACTCATGATAGGTGAGGTTCAATGATGTTTTCTCACAATATTTAATCAAAATTCTCACCAACAGCTGATTAGGTTTGATAGGATATTTGATGTTTTGATGATTTGACAAAAGAGTACTGACTTTGAATATTTCATGATAATAGGAGGCTTTGATGAACCTCCAGATTAGAGAGCGATTTCCTTGGACGTTTGATTTGATACGTCAGCTATCCCAACCTAAGACAATTATCATTACACGTGGATTGTCTTCCTTACTAGACATGCCCCAGATTAGGATTAATCAGGGTCTCCTGACAACTTTAGCAGAGAGGTGGCACAGTGGCATAATACCTTCCACCTAGCTACCGGTGAGATCACAGTCACCCCCGAGGATGTCTGGAGGATTCTGTGGATACCATTTATCGGGGATATTGTTGTATATGATTCATTAGAGTAGGGAAGGACTGATGCCCTTCGGAGAGTGTTGCAGGATGATAGGATTGTTGGATGTTGGATCCCATGGCGGGAGATGGTGGATGCATACGCCACTTTGCTGGTAGTTCTTGTTGGATTTATTAGAGGATTCCTTTGTCCTAATCGTAGGTCAAAGGGATTCTTTGTTGGTTGGGGCTGTGTACTGGAGAGTATGGTCATTCACGGGATGAGATATGCTTGGGGCATGTGCATGCTTGCTCATCTTTATCATGATTTGCATTCAACAGTTTACCTTGGTAGTCAAAGTTTAATGACTGGAGTCACTTTACTTCAGATGTGGGCATGGGAGCATATTGTTGTCACATGGCCAGTGATTGTGAGGCAGCGTCCAACCAGGCAGCCTTATGTGCACATATATGCAGGTTGACTTACTCAGCCTAGACTGGGTAAGTTAGATCATTGGTGTAGAGTACTAGATGACATAGAGACTGTGACCTGGCATCCTTATTTGGATTGTGAGCACTGGGATGATGATGACGTGCAATTTCCATTTATCTGTCAATCTTTTATTTTGATTGGGTGTACACTGTGGGTTTTGGAGATATTTCTGTTGAGATGAGTGCTTCGTCAGTATGGAATTTTTCAAGGCATTCCCCAGGGTGTTTCCCACTATGCTCGGCAATAGTTGGATTCTACAAATTGGGGACTTGGGTTGTCATATGATGTGGTAGTGCATGAGTTCCAGGCTTTACAACCTCTTGTGTGGGAGATCTGACTAGATATTGTGGAGCCACCAGTCACAGCAGATTATGCAGAGTATTTGGTATTACATCCATTTCCATGCATCACCATTCCTGATGAGCCAACACCATTAGTTGTTGGGGAGGAGATTGTTTTTGCATACCGTGGCTGACAGAGGAGAGAGGATATTGGTGGTGAGGAGGAGGTGGTGGAGGAGGTTGAGAGTAGTAGTGATGGAGAGGGCAGTGGGGATGAGGAGGATAGCAGTAGTGATAGTAGTGGAGATGAGGAGGGTAGCGATGGTGATAGCAGTGGAGATATTCCAAGTGGATTGGGTGTAGGTGGGTCAGGTCCATCCTTGGAAGAGTATTCAATGCCTCACAAGAGGCAAGCGGTTGTAGACCCTTCAAAGCAGCATGCGTAGTAGTAGCAAACCCAGATAGCAAGTTTGCAAGTACAGGTTTAGACATTACAGGGTCAACTGACTCAGACCCAGGGTTTGTTGGTATAGACTCAAAGACAGATGCAGACTTAGGCTCAGGCTCATGCATGGGCTCTAGCATTAGTACAGGCTTAGTTAGATGTAGCTCAAGTATAGATTTCAACCTTGACAGCTAAGAGGGATGTTGCTTGACAGACTGCAGGGGCAGCTCAAGCTCATATTGCATCATTGACAATCGAGAGGGATATCGCTAGATTTACTACAGAGGGGGCTCTGGCTATAGTCGAGAGATTGCAGAGATTGGTAGATGGTACAACTGTAGCAGATTATATGCAAGAGGTTGTCCATATTGGTGAGGCGATAGAGTATTACAGAGGTAAATTCTATGATGTCATCCCTTCAGAGCAGAGAGTGAGCTACAAGAAGTCCCAATCCGGCAAGACTCATTCCCAGACTATCAGTGCGGGTGTGACTCAACCTCTTCCCAGAGACCCAAGAGATCTTGGTACATTCGGTGCTGGTGGAGGGACTGGTCCTATGATGCCTGCACCATTTGGAGCTAGCAACACTTAGTTTTCATGATGTGATTTCCCTGTTGTATTTTGAGATGATGATGTACATTCTGATTACATCCATTTTTTGATGATATATCTCTCTTCATTTCAAACATCACTGTATACTTGACATTTATGATTTTGAGATCTATATGATATGCAATGGATTTTATCGATCTATCATGTGTTTTATATGATTCTATGTTATATATGACATGTGATAATATTTATATTATGATGTTATGGATGCAGTTTATAATCATGATGATATGCTATGATATATGATGTTCTATCTATGATGTGTATAATTTTTATGTATGGATGTATGATGTATGTATGGATGATGCATGATGACGTGTAATTCTAAATTACATTGATAATTTTCCTATATGCAATGATATACGGATATGATGTTTTAAATGATATATGATGTGCGATGTAGATGGGATGTGTGCACTTTTATTCCTATGATAAATGTAACTATATGATGTAATAAGTGGATTTATGATATGTTGAATGGACTATGATATGTGATATGAAAGATATGATATGATCAATGAAAATTATTTTATTTACATGTATGAATGATTAAATGATAGAATAAATGCTTTCTATATGTATGCAATGAAAATGATGCTACAACTGACACACAAAATAGAAAACCAGTATTCAATTTAATGGCAACAATTGTGAAAAAAAGTTAAAATGACAACCAGAACAACAATCAAGGTACCACTCAAAACAATAACCCAAATAATGGGGAATCTCAGCCACCATAATATCAAAGACAATCCAATCGATGGAGATTTACACCATTAGGACAAAATTTGGAATCAACAATGAGAGAGCTTATTGAATATAGACTTATTACTCTACCAGAAGCAAGAAATTGAGAGCCGAAAGTGAAACCATCTTGGTGGAACGATGTTGACTATTGCAACTTTCATAAAAAATAAAGGACATAAAACACATGACTATATGCAATTAAAACATTTGATACAAGACTTGATTGAAGAAAAGAAGGTATTTGTCGAAGGACATCAAACAAACAATGATCACAATGCTTTTACAAATCCTTTACCCAACTAGGAAAAAGGAGAATCTTCTTCAAACGGTAAAGGAAAAAGTGTAAACTATATCTATGACACCACCATTCTTTGCATTTTTGAGGTTGAGAAAAATAATGTCATTGATAATCAAATAGATGAAATTAACATTAATGACACTGTATCCCTGAACGTGATTCCAAACATAAATACATCTGACAACCAAATCAACGTCATAAAAATTAGGGAAATGCAAGACTATCAATCGGTCAATCCAATGACAAGAGGGCAGTCCAAAGTGATACTGAAAGGATTTTCACCTAAAATCACTACTCCCCCATCACATCAATACAACATTGTGGATCAACTACAAAAGATACCTGCACAGATATTCATACTGTAACTTCTTAAAATTTCACCATCACATAAAGAGGTTCTAGAACAGGCTCTGGTAGCCACTACGGTACCCAATAATTTGGATTTCTGTCAATTTCAAGCTATGGTGGGACATCTAACCATGCCTCATTGTCTATCATTCTCTGAACAAGATGATGTGTCACTAAATCACCCACACAATGCGGCCTTACATATAGAGGTTCTAATCCATAAACATTGTTTCAAGTGTGTCTTAATAGATGGCGGAGCTAGATTAAATATTTCTACTTTAAAACTAATTCATGCACTAGGCTATTCTAACAATGCCATTGATGCTAGGAGAAAGATAACAATAAAAGCATATGATGAAGAGGAAAGGTCTTCTAAGGGGTTGATTGTACTACCAATTCAAGTGGGACTGATTTTCAAAAATATTGTTTTCCAAGTGTTAGACAAGGAGCTAACATATAACATACTCTTGGGATGTCCATGGATCCATGAAATGCAAGCAATACCTTCGACATATCATCAATGTTTGAAATTTCTTGTCAATGGACAAGAGATCACAATTTCAGCTGACAACAATAATCCCCAGACTTGTAACATGCTTAAGGAAAATCAAGACACTCTGGTACCCCACAATAGAGAGGCTAGCACATCTACTTCATCTGGTGGTGAAAAGAAACTAAATTTTATATCCAAATGGGTCAAGAAAAAGGACCAGGAAAAGGAAATAAATATTGATGACTCAACTTTATCAAACAACATAGGTCCCTTGAATACTTTGTCACAATAATTTATAGACAAGATCCAGTTAAAGGACAAAGGCTTGGGAGAATATTCCATTGAGCAATATTTGTTTCTTTCACAATTGCTGCCATATCCAAAATCATATGGACAGCCCACAACAAATACACAATGATCATCACAACCTACTACGGTTCTAGATGAAAGGTTTGTAAAAGTAGGTACTCTAGAAGATGAATTATAAGAGAAGGCCATTCTCAATTGGATATACAAGGACGAAGAAGCCCCAACATCAACATATATCAACATTAGGAAAAATTAGTATGGAAAAGGAAAGGCTATCTTAGAGAAAATGGGCTATGAAGGGAAAGGACCAATTGGAAAGAGAAAAGATGGCATTATAGAACCTATTTAACCTCTAACACTTTAGCCTAAAGATAAAACAGGATTAGGCTATACAGGAGAATCAAAAGAAGTAGCTTAGAAAGTGGTAGAAAGGATTCTTCAAATGAGGGATGGTTCTAAAATAGATTCCAATGAGTATGAATGGATCATTTATCTACAACATCATACACTAACAAAAAAATTGACAGAATCCAAGCATATACACCCACACGAGAGGAGGGACAGAGTTCAGGAACTAGACAACTTGTATTGGGATCAACAAATATCGATGACTTAAGTGAGAATGAACAAACATCGAGTGAGATACAGGACTTGGAGGTGAGTAATATCATAAACCTTGACATTCCCACTAACCACTTTGACCACATGGCTATTAGAACACTTATAGATGTCGATCTTATTCAACCTGATGACTTATTACCCTTTATGCATCCTGAACTTATTGACTGGGAACCAACCGAACCTATTAATATACTAGTCTTTTCAAAGAATGAGGTCATCATAAATTTTCTTTGTAGTGATGAACCTAATACAAGTTCTACCCATAACAATCGTAACGATGCTTCAAATCAGGAGGGTGCCAAATCTTCTAGTTGCAAAAATTACAATAGAAAAAGAGGATCTAATGGTGAAAACCTTTCTGAGGCAACATTAGATTTTGAAAAAAAAAAATAATGAATGTATCTAACAGTGAAAACCTTTCTGCTCAGGCACTGAAAGATGGGATATTTGACACCCTTCCAGAGCATTACCATGATATATCATCAATACTGGTGGAGCCTACACAGTCCATAAATTTGTGCACAATAGAAAAGGAAAAGATTCTACATCTAGTAGCGTCTATGACAGAACAGGAGAAGCCCAAATTCACCTAATTCTTTGAAGAGTGACATATCATTTTTTCTTGGTCTTATTCTGATATGCCGAGATTAGATCCAGATCTCCTGATGCATCATCTGTCTCTACCATTCGTAATCAAACCAGTAAAGAAAAAATTGAGTAAAATGCATCCCCACATCACCCTGATGATAAAAGTTGAGTTGAAGAATTTGTTGGATGCAGGATTTATCAAGTCTATCGATTATGCAGAGTGGATTTGAAATATCGTGCTTGTATCTTAACCAGATAATAGCATTAGAATATGCATAGATTTCAGAGATCTAAATAAGGTGTTCCCAAAGGATGATTTTCCTTTACCAAGTATTGACAACATTGTCAATTTAACAATGGGACATGCCATGTTTTCATTAATGGATGGCTTCTCAGGGTACAACCAAATCAAGATAGCACTTGAAGATCATGAAAAGAAAACATTCACTTGTCCTTGGGGTACATTCTGTTGGAATTTCATGCCTTTTGGGTTGAAAAATGCAAGTGCAACATATCAATAGGAAATGACCACAATTTTTCATGACATGATGCATACTTTCATGGAAGATTATGTGGATGACATCTTAGCAAAATCATACACCAAAGAAGGACATCTAGAGATCCTCAGAAAAATATTTGCTAGACTGGAAAAGTTCAATGTTAGATTAAACCCTAAGAAATGTTTGTTTGGGGTAACATCAACAAAGCTCCTTGGATACATAGTTTCTGAAAAAGGTATCGAAGTGGATCCGGCTAAGGTCAAGGCAATAATGGAAATGCCACTGCCTAAAAATATCAGTCAATTACGTTCTCTACAAGGTAGGCTACAATCCATCAAGAGATTTATCTCCCAATTGGCAGATAAAATCCATCCATTCAATCATCTACTTCATAAGAATGTCTCATTCAAGTGGGATCATGACTATGAAATAAATGTTAACAAGATAAAGCAATATTTGATGTCACCTCCCATACTAATGCCACCTACAGCAGAGAGACCATTGTTACTATATATTGCAACAATTGACATTTCTTTAGGAGATCTATTAGTACAAGATGATTTTGAGGGAAAAGAACAAGCTATTTACTATATCAACAAGACTCTCAATGGTTATGAAATAAATTACACATTCATAGAAAAATCTTGTTTGGCAGTGGTATTTGCAACCCAACAGTTGCGACACTACATGTTGACTCATATAGTCAGACTCATCACAAAAATAGATCCATTAAAATATCTACTCAGCAAAGCTGCTCTAACAGGGAGACTAGCAAAATGGATTATGATCTTAAGTGAGTTCGACATCCAGTATGTAGACTAGAGGGCCATTAAAGGATAGGTGATAGCTGATCAATTAGCTGAAGCTCCGTTACAAGATAATAATCCAATGAACATTGAATTTCCTGATGCAGACATTCTGAATATTACCACACAACAATGGAGGCTTTATTTTGATAGGTCATACACACAAAGGGGGTCTGGGGTAGGAATTCAATGTAAGTGTGAAATAAGTAAATAAGTAAAAACAACTAAAAACACTTCTTAATGAAACATTATATCAAAATTCAACAAAAATTAACTAATTTAAAGCATACAAAACTTGAAAGCGTCTCATTGTTTCCTATCTCCAAAGATTTATTAAATCTCAGAGGGCTCTCAAATTTGGTAAGCACTGTGACTATTAAAATGCCAATCTAGAGAATGAAATGATGCTAAATGCAGTGATCTAATTCTATATGGTGATTTCTAGATGATATTAATGCTACTGTAATCTATGTTGACATGAAACCTAATGAATGAAAGCCATAGTAAAACTAAGATGCAACCATGATTATGATTCTACTAATGCTATGATTGCTATGATGCTAAGATGCTATTGTTAAATGCTTAATTTCTCAATTGCTTGATTGTTATTCTTGCAGAGTAAGTTGGCACAAAGATTGGATTCAGGGATCCATTACTTGTAGAAGAAGTTTGTATATATAGATTCACGAAAACACATTATGATGGGGCAGCACATCAAAGGCTTGGATTTGATCTAGAGAACTCGTGGTAAGAGATTGAGAATCTTGAGCTGATCATGGGAATGGTTTCTCCCCATGAAAACATCAGGCCAGATGATAGGAAGAATTAGAGGAAGGAGATTGAGATATTGATTCCAATTTGTGTCCAAATCTTTCCTGTGAATGCCAGTTGAATTAAATTGGACATTTGATGTCTAATTTGGTAGGTGAGTGAATAGAGGAAATTGCCTTTATGCCTTTATTTGAATATTTGATTTATTCAATTTAGCAAAAGAGAATAAATAATTTAATAAAACAAACTATAGAATTTGTTTATTAAATAAATATAGAAGGGATATGATAATTAAACAACAAAGTATTTAACCTTGTTTAATTAATTAAGATGGAATGATGTGATAATTAAATAACACAAAATATTGAAGTTGTATATTTAATTAAAATTGAAGAATAGGAGAATGAACTACAAATAAATATTTCTATTTATTTAATAATAGAGGAAATTAAGGTAATTAATCAAATAAATCGTATTTAATTAATTATATTATCCAGACCATTTTTAGTTGTATACAATATCCATATTTTTAGGTTCTGGATCGTGCGATTTTAGAAGATGTGTTTGATAGTGTGTTGCCTATGAAGAAGGTTGTCTAGGAGAAATGGAATTGCTCCACATTTCTATGCATTGAGGTTTCTTGTCTTGTAGATTTGGGAAAGTACTAATATTGTATGTATCTACCTTACCTTGGAGTGTTGTGTGTTCAAGTGTTCTGCAAGGATAGGTAGTGGTGGCGGTGTGGTTGGTTTCACAAGATGATAGTATTCTCAGTTGCAAGTGGTTGCACTAGTGTTTCTAAAAAGTTGCTTTGTGGTCCACTAGATGTTTCCATATCTAGTGAAGATTGAATGAATTATTTGGTAGCATTAATACATGTTTGGTTGACCTGGGGTGTTAGCATTACTTGTGGATGTGATTCATGGTTTATTGAAGCATGGTGAAGCATGTCAATGTGGATTTAGGTCCTATTTAACCCTTGGTGTGGTCCACCTTCACTTCTTTCCACCATGGAAGTGTTTGGTGCCAACCTATTTGTTGGTTGCATGTTTGAGGTGCATACATTTTATTGAGGTTGACCTAAACAAGGTTGTTTGAGGTCATGGAGAATATATAAGAAAGTTCAATTGTTGGAGATGTTGAAGATGTGATGTAAGCGTAAATGCCTAAGGATATTAGATGTAGTGAACAAAAGGTGTCTACATTTTCAATGAACTTGAAGTTTTTGGAGGCAGTGAGTTGAAGGATGTGAATGGATTAGAGTTGTTGTGGTAGATCTTCCTATTACTCTAAATTAGTGAACCTGATTGTAACAATGTTCTTTTATTCTCTTCTATTCCTAAAAATGAGTCCTTTGGGAAGTGAGCTCTTCTGGCAGTGAGCCATTCTTTTCTTCTAGACAGTGAGCCCTTCTGATAGCGAGCCTATTGTATTCGATGTTATTATTCATATATATGTAAGTTAATCCTCACTATGGTTTTTCGTTGATTAGGGTTTTCCATGTAAATCTGGTATTCTATTGTGTATGATTGTTGATGTGTTGATGTTCCCATTTTTACATTTATATTGATGCATAATAAGGGTTTGAAGGTTAATGAGGGCTTGAATGTTTTAATTTGCAATTGATTCACCCCCCTCTCAATTGTCCTGTGTGTCTAACAATTGCTATTAGATCTATCATTCCTAGAAGAAGCTTAACTACTTGAGGTAGATCTAATAGTCACATGAATGGTATCAAGGTCCATATGTTTGATGGAACAAATTATTCTTTTTTGAAATCTAGGATGGAAGCCTTTCTTGTCTCATTAGGTTTTAGTGTTTGGAAGTTAGTTGTGTAGTGTAGAAAAATGTATACCTTTACAATTTCACACTTTTTTGCATCCCCTTAATTAATTGGACTTAATTAAGGCTCTAATTGACCAAATTATGCATTCCAAAGCCTTATTATTCTTTTTTTCCAAAAGGGAAACCTATATTAAAAAAATTCCAACATTAATTAAAACATATTGGATCATGTGTGTCTTGGACTTAAGGCCCAAGACCCATTTTCCCAAGGGTGAATGGGTCCCCTTTAAGTCCTAAGACCCAATTTTTTATGTGCTTTTGCTAGAATTTTAATGATTCAAATTCAAGTTTCAAATGTCATCTTTGGGAATCTATTTTTTGGGAAATTAGATAAACACCTATAAATACATAGTCTTTTTATCAACTCAAATCTAAGCAATATTATCTAGCATTAAGAAAAATTTCACAAGAGAAAATATTATTGTCAAGAGGATTGAAGAGTAGCATTATCCATCATCTACAACACCAAGAAAGATCCTATCATCATTTCAAATTTCATGTACATGTTCATCTCATGTTTTTGAGTTAACATTGTGATGTAGGTTTCAAGCATTCAAGCATTCAAGCATCAATCAATAAGACAATTCATGAAAGGTCCAAGCCTTAGAGTGTTGTGTTTGACTTAATTCCTCTAAAGGTAACCATTAATGGTTTGGTGAGTTGTAACAAGCTTTGTTCATTCATCAATTCCTCTATTTTGTCATTATTTCATTATCAAGGTTTAATTACCAAACTAGGATTTGACCAAGGCAAACCCCCATTCACCAAAAAACAAACCATTTTTTCTCTTTTTGTAGGTGCAAATTTATAGGTGAAATACTAAAAGTTGATCAAAGGAGAAATTTTTCAAAGTTGCATTTATTATCATCATTATTGTCAAGCTACTAAAACTCACTTACAAATTTTATTTTTGGCTTTTTGACAGTCAAACCTAGACAAATTAGAAGCTTAGATCTAGGATCAAAGGACTGCAAAAAGTATTTTTGGGCCCTTGCACTATGACCCATTCACCCTAGGGTGAACCATTCCTACTACATGCCCTGAAACTCTCTTTTTATGATAGGTGCACACTAGTATGCCTTTCTCATATCCAATTGAAAACTATCATTTTTGTTTCTATTATCATAGAACTTTGCATTTCAAGTGTTAGGTTATATAATTCATTTAGTTAATGTACATTAAATCATTCCAAAAAATTGCAAATCAGTCATTTCTTTCATAAGAAAGCAGAGATCCAAAGATCCAAAATAGGGTTGACTCACCTCAAGGTTGAAATTCAATCTCATCCCTTTGTGATCTTCTCTCTTTCTAATGAAATTGAAGGAGAGGGGTATTTGAACCCTAAGCCACTTAATCATTCTACATTGATTTAATTGATTCCCCCTTTTCTTTTCTTTTCATTATGGTGAACCCGACATTCTTGCACTATAAACTTTCTAAAATTGGAAGTCCTTCAAACCCTAGGTGTAGATTTGCATTGTATTAGTTTGCATAAATCATAGTTAGGGTTTCATCTTTGCATTCTAAGAAGTCATAAAATTTCAAAAACATTGCATCCCATATTGCATTATAGGTTACATTAGGGTTTGTTTCATTCATATTTAGATCAGATCTACACTCATATTGCATTCATTAAGTGGTTAAAATCTGAAATTTTTCATTGCATACATTTTGCATCTTTCATTTTAGCTCAAAAACAATTGAAATTTGGATATTTTGTTTAAAATTTGTATAAAATTATTATTTTTCAGAATTTTACATCTTACAATCAGTCAAATATTGTATTTTACATCTAAAAGTTGCATTAAAAAAGTTTTAATTTTGTTCATACATTGTCATTAAAATTGCATTTTCATTTCATCTAAAAATCTAGAAAAATTGTCATTGTTTAACCTGTTTGTGTAGACACTAAAAAATGTCTCAATGGATCACATTGGCTAACTAACATCATTTCCTCTTTAAACCCATGTTATTTTCACTTAACTAATTTAAATAGCCTCTTTAATTAATTGCATCATTTTCATCCATTAACCTAATTAAATTCATCAGGTTAATTCATCCCTTTTCATGTTAACATTTCATCTCATTAAATTAAATAAATCAAAATATTTAATTTAAATCCCTAAGTCATCTTATTTAATTAAATAGCCCTAAGTTATTTAATTAAATATCATTCCATCTCTCCCCCATTCATTAAATCATTTAATTTAATGAATAAACACTTTAATTCTTCTAATCCCCTAATCGCATGTTTAAATCTTTTTTAATTAGCAATTAATCTAACTTTCCTCTAAGAAAAGGGAATATTCCCATGGAATATTCCTTATCCCCTTTTTGCACAATTAAAACTTTATTTTAATTTGCAAACTGCCTTTTTCCTCACCCAAAGGAATATTCTAAAGAATGTTCTTATTCCTCGATCATTTGAAAAAGGAATATTTTCACTTGACTTCTTAAGCAAGTTTTAACCTTCAACCTTTTGAACAAGCCACCTTTGACCTATGTGAGCAAGTCAAAAGTGTTTTTTTGAGGAAGTCAAAAGTGTTTTTTTGAGGCAAGTGTGAACCCTTGATTAAAATCTCATCATTCATTCTCATCCGTTGATGAGAATCCATGATCCATGCCTCTCATCTCCTTCATCTTGGACCATTGATTAATCTTTTTAATCTCAACCCTTCATTCCTCATTTGCTTTCCTATAAATAGGTCACTATTTGGAGACAAATGGATCCATCTTTTTCAGAGAAAACTTATGTTGTTGAATATCATCCATCTTTTAGAGCAAAGTCATGCTGTTGAATTCTCTTGCATCCATACTCTCATATTTACTCACTTTTAGCTTATTTTAGTTATTTTTAATTGCATAATAGCTTAGAACATCCATTAATGGCTTTCATGCATCCATCTTAGTTTTTATATGAATTAGGCTTTTCATCTTTTAACTTAGAATTAGCTTAGATTAGCTTAGCAATAGCATAATCAGTGCATTTTTAGCATAAAATCATGGTAACTTAGCTTGCATCATGTTCATTTTTAGCATAAACTAGGTTTTCATGCATCAATCACAATGGTTTCATTGATTCTCATCCATAGAATTGACTGAAACAAGCTCATTGATCACGGGATTAGGAAAGGGTCATCGTTTCACATCAACATGACACCAATTCCAAAATAGGATAAGTTTCAAATGGGTTAGATTAGGAATTTAACTATTTTCTTAGTTTGTATATTTCATTTTCAATTAAATGCTTAGTTTAATTTTCCAATTTGAATGATCTTGTTTGTAGATGTAGGTTTGTTTGGAAAAGTTATGCTTCAATTCATCATAAATCAAGCGTAATCGACCCTCACCGATATTTCCTCATCTCACATTATGGCGCTAGAAGGAGGGAAAACTGTTAATCTAACCATTTTTTACTTTGAATTCCATTTTATGCTATTTTGCAGGACCTAGTGATGCCCAAATTACAAACAACGATGTTATTTCAATAGCGTTTCCATATAGCGACACCCTAGTAATTTAAAATTTTGATACTGAATTAATGCTCTGACGCTGATTTAAATCTAGCAACGCATATTTAATCTGGAGGTATCAAAAAGTTTAAATGATGACACTCAAATTCACTAGTGCGATGCTTTCAAATTTCAAACTGCGATGCTACCATGAGCAGCAACGCCGAGCAAAATACCAACGTTGTCATGCTCACTGTTTCTGCTACAGAGTGACACCCATTTTCACCAGAGCAACACCCATACTTCAAACTGCGATGCTATCATTTTTAGTGATGCCCAACTATGGTAAGAAATTTTATGATTGTTTTTTTGACATGTGATTTAATTTCTTGGATTTATCTGACCACCGATGCATGTCTGACTGTGTTATGGTTGTAAGGCCAATAGGGTTTTGTAGGTTTTAAAGACATGGAAAGAAAGTGAAGAAAGTATTTTCTAACTTAAATTATATAATTGTAACAAGTGTTTGACGCTTTGGGGCAATTATAACCCGATTTCATGATTTCTACTTTCTACTTTAGGAAACACACTAGAGTTCAAATGGGTTTAAAATGAATGCTCCAAGTTGGATAAAATTGAACCTTCACATCATCATTTTATTTTGGGCTTAAAATTTAACAAGGAAACTTCATTTTCAATTGGTGCTTAAAACGAACTCATCATTGCTTTGAAGGGTTAAAATTTACAATTGTTTGCTATTTTTTGTGATTTTGAATGTTGTTAGTGGATGTGTATGCAATTCTCTCACACCATTTGGTGATCTTGAGAAATAGAAACATTCTCTAACACTTTGCAAGATCACCTACATCTTTCAATTGGGTTTAAAATTGAACAATCATGCTAGTGTGAGAAAGAGACATTGTGTATGTTCCCTCCTTACACTTTATGTGAATTGGGCGGTCGAACTACAAGTGTACTCCCCCACTTTTGTTATCTTTAGAGTGGCCTGCTTAAGAACAATTCGAAGGCGGCTGATGTAGCACATGGGTGTCAAACCATTCAATATGCAAATCAAGTTGATATCAACTAGACTTCAAAGTAAATCAGATGATTTTTCCCAAAATTCACCTTCTAACCATGCTTTCCCTTGTAGCATATTCAACCCAGTTTAAGGGATTTTCAACCCAACTTCCCAAAACACCTCAAAAAAAAAAAAGTGAATAAAATACCCTTTTCAAGGTTATACAACATATGTGAAAACTAATATTAATTCTTTTGGACCAACTTTGAGAACCTATAACACACCTCTGTTCGAGGCTAGTGAATTATCCCTCTTTTACAAAGAGAGTGCTACCTATTCACCTATTCTTCACCCAATCACCTTGGAAAGTATTTTATTATGTCACAAAACAACAAATTTCAAGATTAGTTTTCCCATTTAAGGCCTTTATAACACTGTTCTAGAAAACCCTCACTTTACCATGCAAAGGCATAGGGTTTACCCAATAAAAAAATGCCTCAAACATCTTCCAAATCACCCGAAAAAACTCACCAAACACTCACAAGACTGGTTCTTTCATCAAATTTTCAAAACCCTATCATGGTTCCTCATTTTCATGGTGAAATAACACTACCAAGCCCTAGGGCTTCACACCACCATCAAATTTCTTCGCTCTCTTAGTTCCCAAATCATTGAAACATCTAAAATAACATATTACAAGCCAATCCACCAATAAATAGGGTTAAACAGTGTGTGGATTGGTTAAAACATTATGATGTTTCCCTCAAAACCCTTAACTCAACAAAACATGGCAGTCACAATGAAATGAAGATATCTCTTACAAAACTCTAAGTTAAGACTTCAAATAAATTTTTAATGAGAATAGATATATATACCTACATCCACATAAGCTTTCATACCATGTCACACCTGTACGGTTCCATACAGCACAAATAAACTTTAGGAAAAATAGAGAAAATGTAGATTTGAATGTTGAAACTTAATGAAATTGATTCCAAAATGTGATCAATCAACCTCACAAACACCATGGATAGGAATTTTAATATCTTTTAAATTCAAAAATACCTTTCAAATGTTTCCAACTAATTTTTAAACTCTAAAACTCTTAATATCTCCATAAACTGCATTTTGACAACCTCTTAACAACTTTACATCTATTTGAAATTTCTAATTGACTCCTAGGACATAATTGACTCAAGAACCCCCCATTACATAGAATATGGTCCTTTGGACCTTATTTAACAAAATTAAAAACAAAACACCCTTACTAACCCACTAATCACCCTCCAAATCTTCTAAGGATCAAAATTTCTTGTCAATAAGGTATAGGTGCTCCTGCACCATACACCCGGGCTTAAAAAGATTCATGCCCCATGAATGACAGTAGAAACTTGTTCTTGTCTTCATTTTGTCAACCCCATGCCCTCCATAGGATTTCTCAACTAACATTCTCCTCCAGGGTTGTGTGCATGCTATCCTTTTCTCATACTTTGCTTTGTCCTCTCTTTGCCCCAGCTTGTCTTCTGCCAATAAATCTGCTCCATATTCCTGAACGTTGTTTATGCCTATAAATGGTGCCCTTACTGTCCCTATACTCTCACACAAAATATTACCACACATACCTTTACCTTTTTCCACCACTTCCCTGCTCTTGTCAAGCCCAAGAATCTTTGAAAACTCTGCCTTGACAGTGCCAAACTACCCTCCAATCTTATGCACTGTTATAGGACAACTCACAGTCCCTACAAGGATGGTGTCATCACCCTTACTCTCAACTTGCATCTACACATTATCCTTTCCTTGACCTATTTGTGGCATCAACATGCTTCCCTCATTCTTCAAAATAGAAACACACTTCCTTTGATTTGTTTCAGACTTAGCCATAGGTCCATCTTCCACCTTTAAACTCTTAACTATCCTTCCATCATTCATTGGTGCCTTTCCTATTGTTCCAACATCATTAACCTACTCCATACCTTCAAATACACCATTCTTACTATCCTCAAGCCTTAGAGGCTCCCTTTTGCCAAAAATTACAACCTTAGACTTACCCTTATCTTCTCCACTTCCCTGTAAATGAGTTATCTTAAAACTCTTGTTATCCTTCTTGATAGTATAGGTGTTTTCTCTACCATCATAAATAGACCTTCTTACAAATTGACATGGTCTCCCCAATAGCAAATGACAACAATCCATTGGTAGCACATCACATAAAACTCTATCCTTGTACTCCACAATCTCAAAATCTACATATGCTTGTTCATTCACCACTAGAGTTTGGCTATCATTTACCCAAGAGGATTTGTATGGTGATACATGAGGAATTTTCTCTAGTTTCAACTTATCTACCATCTCCCTAGACACCATATTATCTTGAGAACCTGAATCAATGACCACTTGACATACCTTACCTCTACACTTGCATGAATTTTTGAATAGACTCCTTCTTTGACCCATGTCTTCCTCCGTAGGTGCCTGCAACAAAGGTCTTATCATAAGTTCTTCTCCCACCTCTGGGTATGCAGGAGTACTTGAACTTTCACATTCTTCTTCTTGGATTAGTTGTGTTCTTCTTTCACTCTTCCTATCACCACTTGATGTTGAACCTTGGTTTTGAGGACACTTGAAAGATGGGTGTCCAAATTCATTGCATCTATAACACCTACCTAAAAACTCATTGAAATCTCTCCTTTGTCTGAAGTTTTTCCTTCCACCTCTCCATCCTCCTCTTGCTTCAGGTGCTTGTTCTTTGTTCTTATCAGCATATTCAAGGTCCTCCTTGGTCTGTTTTGATGTGGAAGTTGTACCTCTTCCCCTAGAAGTGTTGCCTCTTCCTCTTGTTGCCTTCTCTTGTCTCCTCTTGAGTTTTTTCTTCAATCTTAATAGCCATTTGAAAACATTCCTCCAATGTTTTTGGTGCCAACACATTGATCTCATCTTGAATATTATACCTCAAACCATATAGGTACCTAGCCACCTTCTCTTCTTCACCTTCTTCATGTTTTGATCTTATACTTAACGCATAAAACTCTTCAGTATATGTTTGCACATCTAGATCCTTTTGCCTAAGATTTTGAAGTCTTTTAAGCAATTAAACATTATAATCTTTAGGTAGGAACTTACCTTTTATTTTTGTCTTCGTTCTCTCCCAAGAAGTGATCTTGTTCTTTCCTTGTTTGTCCCTCTCATCTTGTACAAAATTCCACCACAACAAGGCATGTCCCTTCAACTTGGTTTTTTCCTTCTTCACCTTGTGTTCTTCACCTACCTACTCACTTTAAAAATAGTTCTCCAAATCCCCTATCCAATCCAAGAGCTCTTCCCCATCTAATTTTCCTCCATACATAGGCACATCCATTTTGTCATGTCCATCCTTCTTCACAGCTTTCAAAAGCTTCATCATCCTTACATCTTTTGGATTCATCTCCTCTTCATCACTAGTGGATTCTTCCTATGTTTCACTCTCCTCCAAGAGAGCCCTACCTTTATCCTTCAACATAGCAATTTCCCTCTCCAAGGCTTCTATTTTCTTACCTTGGTTGTCAACTTTTTTTGCAACAACACTTCCCTTAGGAGGCATTTTGATTCCTCCAAGTACACCTTCTCCTTGCACACAAACTCTTAACCTTCATTATCAAGAGACCTACTCCCTTGCTCTGATACCACTCTCATGTAGCATAGGGGTGTCAAACCATTCAATATGCAAATAAAGTTGATATCAACTAGATTTCAAAGTAAATTAGATGATTTTTCCCAAAATTCACCCTCTAACCATGCTTTCCCTTGTAGCATATGCAACTTGGTTTAAGGTATTTTTCAACCCAACTTCCCAAAACACCTCACAAAAAAATTAGTGAATTAGATACCCTTTTCAGGGTTATACAACATATGTGAAAACTAATATTGATTCTTTTGGACCAACTTAGAGAACCAATAACACACCTCTATTCTAGGTTAGTGAATTAGCCCTGTTTTACAAAGAGAGTGTCACCTATTCACATATTCTTCACCCAATAACCTTGGAAAGTATTTTATTATGTCACAAAATAATAGATTTCAAGATTAGTTTTCCCATTTAAGGCCTTTATAACATTGTTCTAGAAAACTCTTACTTTACCATGCAAAGGCATAGGGTTTATAGGAAATCACACCTACAGGGTTTACCCAATAAAAAAAATGCCTCAAAAATCTTCCAAATCACTTGAAAAAACTCACCAAACCTTCACAACACCAATTCTTTCATCAAATTGTCAAAACCCTATCATGGTGAAATAACACTACCCAGCCGTAGGGCTTCACACCACCATTAAATTTCTTCGCTCTCTTAGTTCCGAAAGAATTGAAACATCTAAACTAACATCTTACAAGAAAATCCACCAAGCAATAGGGTTAAATAGTGTGTGGATTGGTTAAAACATTATGTTGTTTCCCTCAAAACCCTTAACTCAACAAAATAGGGCAATCACAATGAAATGAAGATATCTCTTACAAAACTCTGAGTTAAGACTTCAAATAAACTTTAAATGAGAATAGATATATATACCTACATCCATAGAAGCTTTTAGAACATTTCACACCTGTACGGGTTTGTACAACACAAGGAAACTTTATGAAAAACAAAGAAAATGCATATTTGAACATTGAAACTTAATGAAATTGCTTCCAAAATGTGATCAATCAACCTCACAAACGCCATGGAGAGGCCTTTTAATACCTTTTCAATTCAAAACTACGTTTCAAACATTCCCAACTTCTTTTTAAACTCTAAAAGTCTTAATATCTCCATAAACTGCATTTTGACAACCTCTTAACAACTTTACATCTATTTGAAATTTATGATTGACTCCTAGGACATAATTGACTCAAGAACCCCCCATTACATAGAATATGGTACTTTGGACCTTATTTAACAAAATTAAACAAAAAACACCCTTACTAATCCACTGATCACCCTCCAAATCTTTGAATGATCAAAATTTCTTGTCAATAAGGTGTAGGTGCTCCTGCACCAATGACTCCAACCGGTTTTTCACTCATATCGGTATATAAATGGATAAGACTAAACTGTCAAGTCCTCATGGTATGTAGGCCTTAGTTGTATAGTTTCTTTCAAAATAGGGTACTACTATAAAAAGTATAAGAACCCCTAGTAGGATTGATTAAAGCCTTTAGTGGATCGTTGGACGCTCACAAGGTGCCATGTCCCTAATTACCCTTACTACAACCCATTTGTTTAGCAAGCCAAAATCCTAAAATATTTGTTGGTGGAAGAACGGTCATTCTAAAGCTGCCCCACATTTGTACTATTCAAATTTAGAAACAAAAAAATTCCTTTTAATCTCTGAATTTTAAGGATTTTGAGATTTGGTGTTCCCAAGAAGTGTGTCATGGAGGGGAACTAGTGTCGCCAAATCTCTAATTGCTCACATTGTCTAGTGTTTGGAGAAATCCTAGTGAGGACTCAACAAATATGGTCATTTCTATCCAAGGATTGTAAATGATTGTGAGTCATTTTAACACTTTGCTTGGTTTCAAAATGATACAAAAACAAACATTCACTATCATCCTCAAAATTTCAAACACTTTGGCTCAAATATGGACTTCTTGAGTTAGCCTTGATATTACTACTTGTCCTAATGATTTATCCTTAGAAATTTATAAATATCTTGACATTAATCTCAAACCCATATTTTCCCAAGGACAACATAGGAAATTATGGCTTTAACCTCATGATTTTCACGAAATGGACATTGTGAAAGTTATGATGTTTTTGACATAAACATCTAGTTTGGAAACGTAATCAAGACAATTTTTTGTGGTAAAATCAATTCACTTAAGCAAAGATAAAGTGACAAATGAACCGCACATGACTATTTGGAGACTGATCGCTCCCGTTGAATAACCTAATCTTTCAAGTGCTATAATTCAGCCAAACTTTGAACTCATTGACGATGAACAAACCAATCTTATTAATAGTTTGAGAATCTTCACTTTTTAAAACAAGGAAAAAAATACACAATGCAGAAACACATCAACCATATTAGACGAAGAAGAGGAAAAAACTGATATTGAGGCTAGAAGGCCCACATTACCACCTCTCGTGTGGCAATAAATATCTTCCTTTCTTCCATAAACTTAAACTGTTTTCACATGATCTCACATAATATAGGGATCCCTAAGGAAATGTCTATAGGTCATCATTTTAGACTTAGACATCTCACTCCAAAAGCTCTTAAGAAACACCTTTTAACAATTCACAAAAATAGAGACAGGTTGGTGGCAAACTTTTATAGACACGCTTCAAGGTACAGTCCATAATTATATGCATTCTTTTGGAGTCAAAACCCTGATATTTTTACATGATACCAAACTCCTATAAATGATTCATCAAACAATCCAAATCCGTAGGGGAAAATCTCAATCACTTCATTTCAAACATAGGAATCATAGAACAAGGTATGGTCAAAAGTGGGCTTCAATATTTTACCGCAATTGTTGCACCTTGATGAGAAACTTTTATGCTCGATCTAGGAGAGCCTGAACAGGTTTGAGAATTCCCATCCATCCTCTCATTTAAATCAACACTGGGTCTTTTGGACTTGAACATTTAGGAGGTTTAGCATCATTCTCACTACCGTGGTCTTGTCAAAACAAAGGTTAAATTTACTAGATGATCTCACGCAAAGTTAGGATTCCCAAAAGGAGATCAATTGATTGTCACTTTAATCTTAGCTAGCGTAGTGCAAAAGCAATCAACTACCACATTAAGGTACTCTACGAAACCATAAACAAGTTGTTGATAAACTTTTATGAATGCACACTAAGGAAATATTTGAACATGTACATGTTCTTTATGAGCCAAAACCCTCATATTTTTTTGAGGATCAATTTTTTTTCTAAATCATTGAGACTTTAGGATTTGAACATTTTAGGGGCCTAGCATCATTCTCACTACCTTGGTCTTGGAAAAATAAGGTTCACTTTAGGTCAACATTGGTTCAAAACATTTCTCTCAACCCTTCATCAAATTTCATCCTTCACTTCATCCAACTTTGCAAAATTTTGAGTACACCAACACTTTGGGACTTAAACATCAAACAAACCACATGCTAACTTAGCTACTTTGTATGTGAAATGTATCCTTTTTCATGCACTTAGTTAAGGAAGTTATCATTTTTGAACTAGCTCATCTTGAAAGTCACAAGTCTACCTTAAATATTACTAAGTTCATATACATCCTTTATCCCAACATCAAAACATCAAACTCAAGTCAAAAATGTTGTCCCAAAATGTTTGCAAAGACCATTTCCCACATCACTCATCTTTTCACCCCCCGTTATCATAATTTCTCCCAAAATACTTAGAGCATCCCTTTTACCTAGATTTGAGTCAACTAGAGAGTTCAAACATTACAAAACTCAACACAACTCTCCCATAGGTGACAAAAAATTTATGGTAAAGACAAGATCACAACACAAGAAAATCATGGAGAATACCAAAGTTAAATTTACCTCAAGTGATCCAAACCCTTTAGAATTTGATCCTAGAAGTCATGTTACCCATCACAACAACTGTCATCTCCTTCTGGACCATATGAGACCGAAGACGTCATGAATAATCCATTTGAGCTTACTAGAGAGGAACTTATGGAACATCAAGCCTTTGAAAATGTAGCTCCTATCTCCCTAATGTTTGTAACATGGAATTTAACACAAGGTTTCACAACTCCATTGCTAGGGATAAATCAAACCTACATTCCTATTCTTGCAACCAGCCTTGCTAAATATTTTGGTCACACCTCACCATTTGAAATTAGTACACTTGTGGGTACCCTTGACACTAATCCTCCACCTCCAATAACCGCTTGGACACCTACTTTTAGTGCTCCTCCTATTCCTAAAGCTCCAAAACAGCTTCACACACCGCTTGAACTTCATTATTCCACAACCACTTCAACATTTTGGGGACACCCTTCTTCATCCATGCCTATGAGTACTAAAAGTATGCCCACCATCATGCAAATCGGTATAGACCAAGTATCTCAAAAAAACAAAAAAGGGCATGTCAATACTATATCATAGAACCAACCCTTAACACAAATAGGGACATCTTTATCCAACCGTTCGGTGGGTTCATCCATCTCATCTGCCATTTCCACATCATCCACCATCAATCCACCTCAAAAAAATCCCTTGGTTACAAGTTCTATCAATCCTGAAAGTACCTTGATCACAAATCCTTTGTTTACATATTTTGCACAAAGCAATCCTCAAAACATAGGACAAGGGAATCTTTTCAATCAATGGACTCAAGGTCCTAGTGTGTCATTTCCATTGTAAAATTTGATGACATCATCTTTTCCCATAGTCCCCTTTACTATGCCAAATCAATCAAGACCTCAAACATACATTCCTCCACCTCATTCTACCATATTAAAAGGAATGTTAAACCAAGGGAACCCTCCACCTCTCACTAGCAATCCATTACCCACTCAAAACATCAATATCCATAATCCTTCACAGATATCTCAAAAACCACCTAATTCCACATTACAAGCACATGCCTTAGTTTTACAACAACAACAATAGCAAGCAGCCTTAGTGGCTCAACAAGCAGCCTTAGCACAACACAACAACAAGCGCATCAAGTAGCCTTAGCACAACAACAACAATAAATACAACAAGCAACTTTAGCACAAAAGCAACATCAAGCATAGCAAGCAGTCATAGTACAACAAGCACAACAAGTAGCCTTAGCAGCACAACAAGTCACGCAACAACAACATCAAGCACAACAAGTAGCTTTATTAGTACACCAATAACAGTAGGACCAACAACAAGCCCTAGTGGCACAACAACAACAACAAGCTCAACAACAAGCCCTACTAGCTCAACAATATGCTCAACAACAACAACAACAAGGTTCCTATTATCCTCATTTGAACATTGTCAATCCAAATGCATCAGGAACATATCCATCACTTTCAAAAAACATCACACCATCATACATCCCATATAACTTATATGTCATCCCACCATGTGTTCCTCCACCTAACCCACAAGATGATCTAGCATCACAATTGAAAGTACTCTCACAAGAAATGCAGGACCTTTGCATGGGAAAGACAAAGAAACCTCATACACATAACTTATTTCCTTACCCATTTGATCGAAACATAGTAATGATACCATTCCCTCCTGGTTTTGAAATCCCCAAATTTTACAAATATAAAGGGATAGGAAGTCTAGTGAACCATATCAAAGAATTTAACGTCATGTGTATGGAGGTGGCTTACAACGATTCCTATCTAATGCACCTCTTCCCTTGAAGTTTAACAGGTCATGCTATGGATTGGTTTTCTCATTTTCCTCCTGGTATCAAAATTTTTCAAGAAATCACGAATAAATTCATCGATCATTATTCCTTCAATCTAGAAGAATTATACACTCTTAGAAAAAATATGAGGGAAACTTTAACTATTTTTTTACAACGATGGAGACAAAGAGCTAGTAAAAGCAAGTGGCCTCTTCCTTACAAACAAGTGGGAATCATTATAGCCAATCTGGATCCAAATCGATCATTCCACTTGAAAATGCAATGCATCATATCATACGACAAACTAGTCCCTAAAGCCCTTAACATTGAAAGATCCCTAATCTCACAAGGAAATACTCAAGCTTACAAAGACAACTATCCTTCAACTAGTTCAAATGAGAAACCTCGTGTCTAGGCTAAGAAAAAAATGTAACAAATGACGGTGTAGTAGATGCTAAAGTAGTCTTAAGTGCTTCTAGACCCAATAATAATCAAGTTGCTAATATCCAACCAAATGTGCAACAAACAACATCACCTTAGAACAATCAGATCAATAACACCAACATGCAACAAAGGAAAACTAGTAATAGGAACAACTTTCCCAAACGCAAGTACACACAGTTATCAGAACCCATCGAGATGATCATGAAGAAATCGATGGAGTCAAATCTGATAACACTTCCTAACTTTGAAAACTACCAAGAACCACAAGAGAAGCCATCCTGGTACAATGAACATGATCTCTATGACTTTCATAAAATCAAAGGAAATAAAACAACAAACTACATGAAACTCAAGAATATCATCCAAGATCTCATAGAAAACGATACCATATCTGTTGAGGTACTAGCTGGGAATCAGGATCTCAAGATATACAAGAACCCTATGCCAGATCATAAAAAAGAAAACAACAATGACAAAGCCAAGGATTACACCAATGTGTAGCATACCTATTCCAATGTAGTTTCCTCCTACGATAGCGTTATCACTGTTCTCACCATCAAACGAGCTAGTACGAAATGTGGAGTTACCACAGGATGTGGCAAAATAACTGTTCAAGGAGTCCCATCTCAATCTAGGACACAACCTACTTTTCCCACATCTAATCCTAGAAAGTACAATCTTTTAGACGAGCTTAAGAAGACCTCTGCAAAGATATAAATCTTAAAACTCCTAAGGTAATCCCCCACACACCAAAAAATACTAGAAAAATCCTTGTCTGTGTCATCTGTTCCCAAGAACATTGATACTGATCAGTTTCAAGCTATGGTAGGGCATATTACCAACTATATATGAAAATTCTGGATAAAATAAAAATGATAAAACAATAACATGCATTACCTAATACAAATCCTCAAATGCCTCAAATAGATGCAATGATGAATGAATTGGTTGATTGATTTGATATGTTGGTTGCTCAATTCAGCAACATAACATTGAGAAGGGGATGATAGATGACTGGTGATAGATAGAAATGGATGAACGATTCAAGAATGATTTTGGAAGCACATGGATACTTGAAGAATCAACCCACAAATGGCTTATGAGAGGGTTGATTTATAGAAAAGGTATGATTTGGATTGATGGTTGAGATTGGATGTCAATAAGATGTCTTAATTAATGGCCAAGATTGAAAATTGTAGTATCAAATAGGGTTAGGAAAAAATTAGGGCAATGATAAGGATTAATGGCCAAGATTGAATTATAAGATAATCCAATCAAGGGTGGAAAATGAATGAGACAAGGGAAGATAAGAATGGCACAAATAATGAGGTTGGCACAAAATAGAGGTTGTTGGAGAAAATTAAATAATTATAAAATTATTTAATTTGGGAGGGAAGGTGAATAATTAAATAATAAAAGCATTATTTAATTATAAAAGACATGTGACATGTTGACTTTTAAACTAAATAATAATTTAATTCAAAAGTGGATGAAAATGACAAATTAGTAAATAATTAAATAAATAAAATTTATTTAATTATAGAAGAAGAGGATAATGAATAATTAAATAATTGAAATAATTATTTAATTAATCAAGGGAAGAATAAAGGAAAAAATGAAGTAATTAAATAATTAAGAATTACTTAATTAATAGAGGAATATGACCTTAAAAGATAATTAAATAATTAAAATTATTCAATTATGCAAGTAGAAGGAGGAATTGATATGAAAAGGTGGGTTCATAGATGAAGGACAATTTTCAGTGTCTACATTTTGCCCCTCTTTGAGATGAACTTTGAGATGATGAGCTTTGTGTCGAGTAACATCATTTCAAAGAAGTTAAGGTATGGATAGAGGAAAATGGATGATGATAGAAAGATAGAATGATGATGAAATAAGAGTAGGATGATGATGATATAAGAATAGGATGATGATGGGATAATGATGCCCCCTCGAGAGGATAGGTGGGTTGGACAAACACAAGTATGCTCTTGAAATGAAATGATAAGGACAAACAAGATGAATGATGCAAGATAGGAAAAGGATGAAGGAGATGAATGATACGTTATGCTACAAGAAAGTGAACAACCATGATGTTTGATGTAACACTAGACATGATGCACCACAGTATAAGGACCAAGGTGATGATTTGTCTTGTGCCCTAGCGTAATACAACCTTGTCTAGATACAAGATATGAATATTAGTTGGAATAATTCAAATTTGATGCAAATGCAAGATCAAAATGATAACACACACAAGAAAGAAAACAAGCATGCACAAATGATACAAAAACCAACAAGGTTTTTCCTCTGTCAAGCTACAAACCGATGTGGGGAATGACATATCCCTAGATCAATTGATTTTGATTGATGATGGTAGTGTTGTCATTGCAGCGAATGGAATATCCCTAGATCAACACAAGGATTATGATAATTGATTGATTGATTGGGTTTACAACAAGATTAGGATCAAGACCAAAGGATATGATTCAATAATTTGGTAAGATTGATCGACTTGATTGGTATGTATTAAGGATTGCCTTGCATTTGGATTATTACTTGGATTGATTCGATTGATTTTATTTGAAGAAGTGGTTTGGAATGATATTATGATTTGATTGGATGATAGGATGTGATGAATTGAATAGAAGAATTGAGGTAATTGGAATGATTTAGATTGGAGCGATTTGATTAGAGGATTGTTTGATTGATAATTTGAAGATTGATTTGAAGGAGTTGAATTGATGTGTTGAATTGTTTTGAAGAATTGATTGGAAGAAATTATTTGGTTTGATTTTATTGCTTGAAATTTTTTATGGATATTTGTTTTTGTCTTTTTCTAGGACCCTTTTCCTTTTTTTTTGTATTTTTGGGGATATTTTTATTTTATTTTTATTTTGAAATGTTTTGTTTTTTTTTTGGATTTTTGAAATGTTTTTATTTTTTGAATTTTTGAAATGTTTTGAGGTGTAAACAAATGAAAATTTGGATCGCCTTTGTACTAGATACCAATGACAAGGGAAAACCAAGTCTAGGTGCAAGGAGATGGATGGGATTGATGGATGGAAAGGTGGGTGATAGGATAAGGGATAAAAGGCTCATGATAGATGGATGGATGGAATGGATGTATGCATCATAAGAGAGCAAGGATGTGATCTCCAAAGATTATGTCGCATAGGAATAACATGCCCCATTCTAGGTACAAGACTTAGGATTTTTCTAGACAAAGCATATGACAATAGGATAATGATATGATTGGTTGGAAAGATGAGGTATGTTAAGAAATACCCAAAACATCTTTCAACATTCCTCCCCCCTCTTTTTATCAAGATCAAAAGGAGGAAGAGAGGATGAATGGACTCAATATGATAGGTATGCATGATGACTAAAGATGGTAGGTAGAATGAGAATGATATGACATGAAAATGATAGGTTCGATAGATAAGACATTGTGCCCCCAAGTGTAAGTGACATAGAAGATCAACCTACACATGACACATGTTTGCCAGGTTTTCATCATGGTACTTATCCAAGGTGCCTGTTTACCAGATTTTCACCATTGGACGAAACGATTTCTCCTTTTTTTTTGTTTTTTTTGTTTTTTTTTAATTTTTGACTTTTTGGATAGGATAAGGGGAATATGGATAGGAGGGACTCAAGTTTCTAGTTCCATGAAAGGTGGTAGTCCCAATAGAAATGGATGTCATTGCATGGACCATGTCAAATGTCATTATGCTCATAGATGTTGGTAAGGGATGACATGAAAGGGAGATGGAGTAAATAGATGATGGATTATGATGTGGATTATGGAGGAAAATAGTGGATTATGATGCAAATTATGAAGGGAAGATGATAGGGATTATATGGGAATTATGTAAAATATGAATGGGGAGGCTTAGCCAAAATTATGGACCATACAAAGGTGGTGGGGGAGATATGTAGGATAATGAGTGGAGGGTGAGGAGATGGAGGTATGTGGAATTGTTGTGAAATGGAAGGGAACCATGAACAATGGTTGCACACACTGTGATAAACGTTGAAGCTTTTGATGCAGATGAGGTGTAGGAAGCAATGTAGATGTTTTCTTAGGAGATGGGTGATGAAGTTCTTTAGGTACCCACATAGACTTAGTATTTTAATGAAATTTATTTTGCTTGTGGGAGGGAATATGAGATTCTTGAATAGAGTGAGAATGTGAGGTAGAAGTGGATGGTGTTGGCAAGAGACACTGCAAATTTTTTCTGGTGTTGTCATTGGTGGAAACCCTAGTCGATGATTGGATCTGCATGTCATCATTTTCTCATACCAATAGATAGATTGAAGACAATCAAGGAAGAATAGAGAATTCAACAATTTTTTTTTCATCGATTCACATGCATATTTTTTGTTATTATTTTGAGTTGTGGATCTCATAGGAGGTTGATCAATGTATGTCTTGTGTTATCCAAAAATATCAAGTGCCTTGTATCAAGTTGTGTGAAAGTCTATAGATTTGGTTTGATATCTTCCTGTTCATCAGTATTTGGTGGCTAACCCAGTTGATATAACGTGTCGTAGATATTTGAGGAGTGTTTACACAAATGTTATTATGTTCTAGCATCTATATTTAGGTTTGAGCTAAGTTGTGGCCGACTGTTGTGGATGTGCATTGAATATTATTCATGATTTGAGCCGACAGTTGTAAATATTTTTAAGTGTTATTGAAGCCGATTTGTTGTGATTAAATTCTTAGTCACATATATATATAAATGATCAATTATATCATTTTTGGTGTGTGTAAGGTGTGTCGATGTGTGTTGTGAATATCATAAGGGTGATTGAGCGATTATGCATAGTTTCACTTGTGCATTAAATATTTTTTGATGCAAGTTAGAGTAGAGTAGAGCAGAGCAGAAGTGCAGAATCAGTCAGAAGGACAGAAGATCGACTATTGAGCCTAACTAAAACTGTAATCAAGCATTTGTAGATGCTACTCTCTCAGTTCATTCTTTTGGATCTAATCCAAATATTTGTAAGGTAGTGTTCCTTTCTATTTTGAGCAGTGAGCTCTAGGAAATGCACCTAAATGCAAGTGCATTCCCACATTGTAATCTTTCTTTTGAGTATACTCAGATCATATTATGGATTGGCCATCCACCGTGGGTTTTCCCCTAACAAGGCTTCCATGTAAAAATCCTTGTGTTATGGTGTTGTGTTTACTTTTGTTCATGCATATTTATTTTGGTTGAATATTTTAAGTGGGTTGAAGATCAGAATAATAAAGTTAATTCTTGCAGAACACTGATTCACCCCCCTCTCAGTGTTGCTTATTTCCAACAATTGGTATCAGAGCTAGTTCCTTGAAATAAGTCTAACAACTTGGGGAGATCTTGGAAAGTGTTTTCAATGGATACAAGCAGTCTTGAACAACAAATTTTGGTGGCCCTGGATGATTTTGATCAGTCAAAATCTGAGAACCGGGAATTGTAGGAAAGTCTTGAGAATGTGGAGAAATTCATTCAGTCATTGAAAGACAAAATCAATGAATCAAGGGAGAAAATAAAGGAATTGTGTGATCAACTTAAGTAGAAGAATAGAAGCATGGAAGCTGAACAACTAAATCATGCCTTAAAGGAGAAAATAGAAGAATGTGAAAAATTTTCCATAGAAAATGTTTCCCTGAAGCGTGAGATGGAATCTATCATGATGAAAATGACAAAGGAGATTGAAGATAGAAGGAATAAAGAAGAAAAGCTTGCTCAATCCTTGAAAGAAAAATCTGAAGAATGCATCCAATTGGACAATGAATTGGAGCAATCTAAAAATAATGAGGAAGTGCTTGAAAAATAGCTTGATGATCTCAAAAATGAACTTACTGCTGCAAATGAGTACAAGGAGAAATTCAAAGCTAGCTCAACCAAGCTTGATGAACTGATTAAAGGTTAGAGGACTGATGGTGACAAGTGAGGTCATGGATATGAAGAAGGAGAAAGTTATGGATCTGTACAAAGGAAATCTGGACAAGGGAGATTCAGGCAAGGAAATCAGATGAATGGAGCTAGAAGGAATCTGGTAAGACAACCAAATGATCAAAGATTCAATGGTTACCATTTTACATGCAATAAATTTGGTCATATGGCTTCTCAATGTAGAAGCGGGATGAATCCAAGTGGACCATCATTCTCAAGTCAGTGCTTTAATTGTAATAAGTTTGGTCATAAGTTAAATGAATGTAGAAATGTGATGAACAACTTTCATAGAGATATTAGATGTTATGCATGCAATAGACTTCGGCATATTGCTAACCAATGTAGATCAAGGAAAAATTAGTGGAATAGTAGGTCTAGAAAGAGAAATGTTGTGTGTTACAATTGCAACAAATTTGGCCACATTTCTAGATTCTGTTGGAATAGAAGAGGTCTGGTAAAACAAAACAAGAAGCAAGATGTTAAGGGAAAAGGTAAAGTCGCTACAAATGTGATCAGGAGGAAAATGTAAAAGAAATGGGTGAAGAAGGATCCCTCTATTGAAGGAAATATGCTAGCACCAGAATTTGCTTCTAATAATTCCTCCCAAAATTAGTTTTAGGCCTTTGGCCTAGGGAGAGCTGTCAAGAAAATCTCTTAACCCCCTACTGGTAACTGACACTTGAATGTGGATAAGTCCAGTAAGTGCATAGATGCATTTCAGATGTTCAACCAA
The DNA here is from genome assembly GCA_007258455.2 of Sequoia sempervirens. Taxonomy (NCBI): domain Eukaryota; kingdom Viridiplantae; phylum Streptophyta; class Pinopsida; order Cupressales; family Cupressaceae; genus Sequoia; species Sequoia sempervirens. The sequence goes on along the minus strand of VDFB02058242.1, from coordinate 98,964,711 downwards.
TTGGAGAAAGTATAATACAATTTTGGAGACCCGCAAAAGAATTATCTATCACAGTGCATGGAAACATAGTAACTGGATGAGTTAGGGTAAAAGAATTTATTTTGACAAAAAGGGTTAGGTGTGCGAACGATAAAAGGAAATTTTTATCCTTCATTTGTCACTTTTCATTTTGGAGAAAAGAAGTTTGGAGAGCTCTGGGGCGAACTTTGTTGAATTGTGGCAAAATTCAAGTGTGAAGAAGATTCAACAATCAAACTCCAATTCGACAAAAAGGTATTTATCAAAAAAACCCGTGAATTTGTAAAAATGGCCACTCCATTGATAGTTGAAGTCAAGGATAGACCCCATCCAAAGTTCAAGTGGCATCCTTTTAAGTCTGTTGAGACCGAGCCCCTAGGTGCATTTTCGTTTGCACCGTACGAAGTCTTGCATATTGTAGACATTAAGGCTTACAATCATTCCAATATTGAAGAGTTAGGGAGCTCACAAATGTTGAATTTGTATTCCAACCATATAATTGGAGAGGACTTTGTTGTTAAGCCGAAATACAAAACCCTAGAAGAGAATAAGTTCACACAGTTTGTGAAATTCCCCATATTTTAGGAAATCGAATGGGTGTGATATATTTTGAGCCAAGTTCATGCTAAGTTCATGTGGTTGAATATACCTTTTAAGATTACAAAAGAGGCTATAAGCGTTGTCACAAGTCTAAATTCCTATGGTGTACTACCAATTCTAAAATCTATAAAGAATCAGACAGTTACTAATGCAACAGGTGCAACATTTGATAGGAGGGCAATCACAATCGAAGATATTGTTGAAGTGGATGTGAAATTTGCATCGATGGTTAGTGGCTACAAGGTCTACTAGTTTAGTCGGGATAATTTAGTATCTGGTATGGCCATTTATGCAGGCTATCAGATGGTAAAAGAAAATGTATATTATGACTTGTGTAAGCTGCTTAGAAGTCAACTCATGGAGAATCTGGGTAAGATTAAGAAAGATAAGAACTCCTTTAAATATGGTAATTTGTTGTTGTGTCCGTTCTTTTATTTCATGAGTGAGATTCTAGGTGTTGGAAAAGTTCATTGGAAAAGTAATCAACCTATAGCTATTCAAATAAGAGATATATTGTATGGAATTAGTGATAGACAGACCAAAATAACTACCCTTTGGGGGTACTTCGAAAACTTTTAGAGTATGATGCATGGAAGAGAAAGAATTCCTATTTCAATTGTAGAGAAGTACAAAGATACAATTTATTTCATGGTAGATATTGATCAATGTCTAATGGAAGTTGTTGATCCCAAAATGATATGGATTATTCCTATGGGATATGAAGTTGAGAAAAACATCTTGAAAACATATGCAGAAAATTTGTTGAGAAACCCTCTAGATCCGGCATAAGAGAGGTTTGGAATGCATGCTGAAAAAGATATGTAGGTATATGAACAGCTGAAGAAGCGTAAGCTTATTAGAAGAGTAAGAAAAAAAGTGGAATTCATGGTAGAAAGTTTGGGTATATCTGCAGAAGCATTGAAAGAAGCCAGAAGGATGAGAGATGAAGTTGAAGCAGGAAAAGATCCAACACAAACCAAATCTACTAGTCCGGCAGTATCCTCTGCGTGTAGTAGATCAAGAAGGAGTTCTCCATCCCTATTCACTCCTGCAGCCAAGCTAGTTCATGTGCAAACTCAAGGCAAGGCTTTATGTAAGAGGAAGAAGAAAAAGAGCACAAGAACCTATGAAGTCATCTCAAAAGATGAGGAGACTAAGTCAAATGAAGGTGTGAAAGAAATAAAGGCTACCGGCACTCAGGCTACAAAGGTAACCAAGAGCAAATATTCTGGTGAAGAAAAAACAAAGAAGAAGGAAAAAATTGACAAACCAGGTATAACAGTTGAAGAAGTTGAGAATGTTGTTATCAAGGATGGAAACCTCAAGCCCCTTTGCAAATGGTATGAAAATTTTGATGAACCAGGACAAAGAATTCATGAGGAGACAACAATAAAACATTTGAATATTTTCAATAAATTTCTTGTTGAAATTATGTCTAGTTGACCAAAGAGTCTATATGAGGTTTTGGAGATGAGAAGAGTAAGTGTTGGGACAAAAGAAGAGCATATGAGAAAGAGAATTCTTGCATAATTATGTTCGGAAATATCCATTGAGGAGATGAAGTCACTCCTGAACAAAGCCAAGAAGGAATTTAAAAGCAAAACAAGGGTGAAAAAAATTATGATCGGTGAAACTGATGTTGTTGTTGATGAAACCAAGAAAATATTAGAAGCATTTCTATCAAAGAACAAGATCAATGCTGAAGAAGTGCATGCTGAAGATGTTGTATTTGATCTGGTAAATGAGGAGGTGAATGTAGATACTAAGGATATTTAGATTCCTCCTTATGTGAATAATACAAAAATACCTATGAAGACTAAAGCTCCTAAGGTTGTATTAGCTGGAGGAAAGGAGATGCCAAATGAAGAAGTTGAAGCTCTTAAATGAAATCAAGAAACAACTACTGAAGAACTAGAAGTTGAAGAAGAAAAGGTTCAAGTCAAGGAAATTCCAGTGGAAGCAAGAGACACTACTAAGGTAGTGAAGAAATTTCTAGTGGAAAAATAGGAATAATTTGATCCTGAATTGGTTGAAGGCCCGATCGATCTATCCACCTTGTCCCCAATTCAAATAATGAAGGTCACAACATTTGCACAAGCTAAGGCTAGTGAAGAGATTCTGAAGTCTCACATTGAGGATAGTGAATTATTAAATCTTGCATCTAGAGTTTTGGAGAAAATTATGCCAACTCATGTTAAGGATCCGTCTGGTTCCTCTTCTGGTGAACTGAAGAAGCTCATAAATTCTGTAAGTACTCATTTTGAGTCTCTTGAAAAATCAGCCATGGTTAAAGTGCAGAAGGAGTTTAATGGAAAGAGATTTAGTTGGTTGAAAGAAATGATTGCAAATGATAAAACTCTGTTAGTCACCTATATGAAGAATATTCAAGGTTCTCTATCTGAAGGTGGAAAGGCCTATAAGTCATGTTTGGTTTTGTCCAAATTTATTGAAGACAATGAGAAGAAGGTGAAGGATCTTGAAAAACAATTGGCTACCATTTTTTATGCTTTTGATCCGTTAGCTGGTGATGTTGGTAAGCAAGAAGGTCAAGTAATATCTCTACTTGACAAAATAAGGAGCTTGAAGCATGAAAATGACAAGATTGTAGGAAGAGCATGTGAGCTCAGAGGACTAATTGGTCCAAAGATTGAAATAATTGTGAGTGCATTAAAGGAAGCCAAAGATGTTATGGTAGCTAGTGACCCAATGAATCTCGAGACTGTAGAAACACTATCTTATTTAGTTTGTGGTCACATAACAATTCTGGAGAGTCACAAAAGGGTTTGGGACACAAATTTAAGTGTGTTGAAGAGAGATTTTGTAGATGTTTTCAAATTTGTGTAAGTTACAAGATCATGCTTATACAATTTGAAATTTTGATTTTTGTTACGGTTTCCCTAGTTTTTGCCATTGATGTCAAAGGGGGAGAGTTGTACAGTGAAAAATGTATATTCATCTTAGGGGGAGTTTCATTTCTGAGCTGAGATTGAAGATTCTTTTTGAGGTTTTGAAGTGGCAGTGTAATTCATGTTGGTACTTATCCGACACTTAGTCATTTTTCACTAAGTGTTGCCATCAATGCCAAAGGGGGAGATTGTTGGCAAGAGACACTGCAAATTTTTTTTGGTGTTGTCATTGATGGCAACCCTAGTCGGTGATTGGATCCACATGTCATCATTTTCTCATACCGACAGACAAATTGAAGACAGTCAAGAACAGAGCATCCAACAATTTTGTGTTCATCAATTCACATGCAGATTTTATGTTATTATTTTGAGTTGTGGATCTCATAGGAGGTTGATCAATGTATGTCTTGTGTTATCCAAAAATCTCAAGTGCTTCATATCAATTTGTGTGCAAGTCTGGAGATCTGATTGGATATCTTTATGCTCATCAGTGTTTGGTGGCCAACCCAGTTGATATAACGTGTCGCAGATATTCGAGGATTGTTTACACAAATATTTTTATGTTCAATCATCTTGATTTAGGTCTGAGCTAAGTTGTGTCCAACCATTGTGGATGCACATTGAATATTATTCATGATTTGAGCCAACAATTGTAACTATTTTTAATTTTTATTAAAGCGAACTTGCGATTAAATTATTAATCGCGAATATATATAAATGATCAATTATATCATTTTTGGTGTGTGTAAGGTGCGTTGATATGTGTTGTGAATATCAGAAGGGTGATTGAGTGATTATGCATAGTTTCACTTGTGCATTAAATATTTTGTGATGCAAGTTAGAGTAGAGCAGAGCAGAAGTGCAAAATCAGTCAGAAGGATAGAATATTGACTATTGAGCCAAATTGGAACTGTAATCAAGCATTTGTAGATGCTACTCTCTCAGTTCATTCTTTTGGATCTAATCCAAATCTTTTTAAAGCAATTTTCCTTTCTATTTTGAGCAGTGAGCTATAGGCAGTGCACCTGAATGAAAGTGCATTGCCACATTGTAATCTTTCTTTTGAGTATACTCAGATCATATTGTGGATTGGAAATCCACTGTGGTTTTTCACCTAACAGGGTTTCCACGTAGAAATCCTTGTGCTATGGTGTTGTGGTTGTTTGCTTTCTGTTCATGCATATTTCTTCTGGTTGAATTTTTTAAGTGGATTAAAGATCAAAATAATAAATTTAATTCTTGCAGAACACTGATTCAAACCCCCCTCTAAGTGTTTCTTGTTTCCAACAAATGGTTGGGATTTTTCTGATGAGGATGCCTCATTGGACTTGCTTTCCTTTTTCTTAGGGAGCCAAACCAATTTAGTTTTGGCCTTTACTTTTGGAGGTATGGGCTTATATAACTTTTGGGATGTATTTTTCTTTGAATTTTTGTATTGATGTCCTAAGGCATGAGGACCCTTAGGAATTTTTACTTTATAGGTAGAGGCGTTGAAATTTTTATTTTTGAATTCCATAGGATAGGTGGAATGAGTGGAAGCTTCTTGTTTAGACAATGCATGCATTTATTGGTCATGATTAGGAATGTTAGGCTATTTATGGATAAATGGATAAGAGGATTAAATGGTAGGGATATTAGGTGTTGGGAGTAATGGTGGTAAAGTGGATGGAGGGATATTATGAGTTGGAAGTAATGGTGGAAAATTGGATGGTGGAAGGTGTATGGTCACATGCTTTTGAAATTTGTAGGATGATGGAGGAAGGATGACAACATATGTTTTAGGTGTATGATAGGATTTATGATGGAAACTAGACTTAGGAGGCATGGAGGAAGTACCAACATCTTGAGATTGGTGTCCTTGGGGTGTATATCCAAGGCCATAAGAGTGTGGAGGGACTTTCACATGGATGGGCTCCAAAATACCTTTTTCATGAAGGTCTAGACCTTTACCTTGGTGGTTCATGTTTTGGAGTATGCAATGGACAATGGGACTAGGTGTAGGTGGAACACTAGACACGAGTTCCTTATTGGATGTAGAAAATGAAGCAAGGGAAGATAATGGTTGTTGTTGTTCTAAGGAGGAACATTCATGAATGAGGGTGGAAAGTTCAATATGATATGATGGAGGACTTGCAATGGGTTCGATAGTGGGTGATGGAGGATCATTAGGATCTTGATTAGCATTGTGTGCACTTAGATCCAAGGTATTTGTTTGATCTTCTATCTGTGCTTTGGAGGCATATGTCTCATCAAGGGAAGTGGATGTTGATGGATCATGGATAGGGCTAGGTAGGGGGTGGATAGGATCAATGGAGGTTTCTTACTCATGGATAGGTGAAGTGATAGGATCTTCACCATGGAATGCATAAAGTTGGCTAAGAGGATCATCATGGCCTTCTTGATCATAGGTAAGAACATAGAGGGGAGCTTGATCATAAATAGGACCAAGTACGTTATGAGAGGGATCGTTAGATGGGCCTAGATCTTGATTAGAATGATATGTTAATGTTTCCTCATGCTTAGGATAATGCTCTTGACATAACTCTTGTCTTGCTTGAATGGGCTAAACATGCTCTAGATGGTTAACAACATGGAGATATGATGGAGATTGAATTAGTCTCAATGGGCAAGACTCTTGAATAGGATCAAGGGGGAGACTACATGATGTGGTTGGAGGAAGAGGCATGGCATTCAAATGTTCTTTGGTAAGCTCATTAATGGGTACTTGACATGGGGTGCTCTATTATGTGCTAGTAGCCATTAGATCACACCCTTTGCAAGTGTATGGGTAGATGGATAATATAGTGGATGGAAAATTATAGTGGATGGTGTTATAGGCTTAGGATTAGGACTAGTACATGGTGGATTAGGGATAGGAATTTGATTGGATGGTGGTATGATAAAGTTATAGGGTGCATGAACTAGATTGGTATTTCCATTGTCAAAGGTGGCATTAAGACTTAAAGGCTTTTGATCTTGTTGTGAAGGTGTAATTGGGCTCCTATGTTCTTGTTGTGATATGGGTGGATATGTTGAGGTGGCATTGACATGATAGGTAGATGGGTTAGGTTGGCATGATGATGAAGGTGACACATAGGATTGTGGTTGAATGCGTTGAGGTTGGAATGGTGTTTGCACTTGTTGTGGTATGATTTGTTGTTCTAATGATGATGGAGGGGTTGCATGGGATAATGGTTATTGAGAGGTAGATTGATATGGATAAGCATTGACATTAGAAGAGGTGTGATAGGTTGATGAAGGGGTGACATGATATGTGGATGGATGAGGTTGATATGATGATATAGGTGACACATAGGATTGAGGTGAAATTTGTTGATGTGGTGATTGGACTTGATGATGTGCTTGTTGGATTTGAAAAGTGGCCATGAGGTATTGGGCTTGTGCTATGATTTTTTGTATTTGAGGTGATTGGTTTGTTTGAAGTTGAAATCGTTGGATGAGGCCTTGAAGCCCATGTATAATTTTTTGGTCTAAGGGTTGCAGTGCTTGATAAAGTGATTGGAGGAGGTTTTGGAATTGGGGTACTAGGTCTTCTAATGCTGGCATGGTGTAAAATGATGTTGATTTGATTAAAGAGATGATGATGATTAGGATATGATGTGGAATGAAAAGATTGTATTATTTGGATTATGTGGCAAGTATTTACTGGAAGTTTGACTTGGGCAATATCAAACATAATATCTCACATGTAAATGTATGAACACACACACCAAACACAATGATAAATTTGTGTTTCAAGATTAAATGTTATGATTAAGCAAGCACCTAAATACACAACAAGTCTAATGCTAGTCAAGTGGGTATGGCCAATTAGGTCTTGAGCTAGGATGCACAAGGTTGACTAGGGATGATTTGAAAGAAAAATCCTACCACACAGCTAGGAGAAAGGGGTAACCCACCCTTAACCTTTACTTCCCAAAGGTATAAAGTTCTTTGGGGCTTAGCTAAGAGTGACAAGATTTCAACTCCCAAAGAGGCATGTATTTGGATTCACACCTTGATTGAGGTCCTCCCTTGGAAGGGTGTGTACTCCAAGTAGGCCTCCTAAGAACGGTATGACAAAAGCGAACCAAGTGAGTTGTTTTGGATGACACACACACTTGATTCACACTCACAATTGTTAATTTCCCTTTAGAAAATTGAAATGTGTGTAAGCAAACAATGGAAGCACTTGTTCTTTTTAACCCAAAGCCAATATGTGTAATGGAATATAATGGTTCTTTTTAAATCCAATTTCAATTATGTGACAACAAACAAGATGTTCATTTTAAGCCCTAAATTGAAGTGTGTTGACAAGCAATGATTAGAGATGAAAGATGGAATGTGTGCACCTAGACTTTCTTTAGCTCCAATTTTTTTTCCACTTGATCCAATTTCTCCTTTGAAGTGTTTATTTTTTCTACACATTCACAAAACCAACAACAAAGTCAAAACCATAACAAGATAATTGATGACTAATATTAGAGGGTGAGCTACTCAAGACAAATCTAATTTTTTGAAATGTTTTTTGCATCAAAAATAAAAACATAGAGAACAAACCCTTACTGAAATTTCTAGAGCTTTCCAAAAATGTAAAGGAATCTGAAAATTTTGTTGTTTTGCACCCAACATTATTTTTTTATGAAAAATCATTAACAAATTATAAAAAATTCAAAACAAGTCCAAAAATTATGATTTTTAGATTGTACGCGCTTGACATCATCCCAAATCCAGAGAAACATTTTTGTGAAAAGATCTAAAACTGTTTGTGAGATATAAACAAATATTAGTAAAACCCTAATTTTCAAAGATCTATTTTTTGTCTAATTATTTTTCTTCCAAATTAAAAACATAAAGAACAGATCCCTACTATAATTTAGAAAGATTTCCAGAAATATAAAAATATCCAAAAAGAGTTGCTAATTTACTCTCAAAATTGATTTTTCATGAAAAATAACAAAAAAATTAAAAACAACTCCAAAAAATATGGTTTTTAGACTCGAAGCTTTTGATATTGTCCCCAACTTGTAGAAAAACAATTGTGAAAAATATTTGTAGCCGTTTGAGAGATATGGTTGAATATTTGAAAACTAGGGTTTTGTCCCAAAATGATGCAAAACCTGCAACAAAAAGGATCCAACTCTAAAATTTCTCAAAAAATTTCAAAATATTGAGCTAAAAATTAGTTAGGGGGTTCACGTCGGGTTCACCAAAATCTATATGAAAAATTTAGATAAAATAAAAATGATAAAACAATAACATGAATTACCTAATCCAAATCCTCAAATACCTCAAATAGATGCAATGATGAATGAATTGGTCGATTGATTTGATATGTTGGTTGCTCAATTTAGTAGCATAACATTGAGATGGAGATGATAGATAGAAATGTATGAATGATTCAAGAATGATTTTGGCAGCATAAGGATACTTGAAGAATCAACCCCCTAATGGCTTATGAGAGGGTTGATTTATAGAAAAGGTCTGATTTGGATTGATGGTTGAGATTGGATGTCAATAAGATGTCTTAATTAATGGCCAAGATTGAAATTTGTAGTATGAAATAGGGTTAGGGAAAAATTAGGGCAATGATAAGGATTAATGGCCAAGATTGAATTATAAGATAATTCAATCAAAGGTGGAAAATGAATGTGACAAGAGATGATAAGAATGGCACGGGTAATCAAGTTGGCACAAAAAAAGAGGTTGTTGCAGAAAATTAAATAATTAGAACATTATTTAATTTGGGAGGGAAGGTGAATAATTAAATAATAAAAGCATTATTTAATTATAAAAGACATGTGACATGTTGACTTTTAAATTAAATAATAATTTTATTCAAAAGTGGATGAAAATGACAAATTAGTAAATAATTAAATAAATAAAATTTATTTAATTATAGAAGAAGAGGATAATGAATAATTAAATAATTGAAATAATTATTTAATTTTAGTAGAAAAATTACAATAATTAAATAAATAAGCATTTATTTAAGTATAGAAAGGAAGGGGCTAATTAGTGACGTAATTAAATAAACAAAATTTATTTAATTAATCAAGGGAAGAATAAAGGAAAAAATGAATTAATTAAATAATTAAGAATTATTTAATTAATAGAGGAATATTACCTTAAAAGATAATTAAATAATTAAATTTATTTAATTATGCAAGTAGGAGGAATTGATATGAAAAGGTGGGTTCATAGGCGAAGGACAATTTTTAGTTTTTACATTTTTCCCCTCTTTGAGATGATGCTGTAGATGATGAGCTTTGTGTCGAGTAACATCATTTCAAAGAAGCTAAGGTATGGATAGAGAAAAATGGATGATGATAGAAAGATAGGATGATGATGAAATAAGAGTGGGATGATGATGATATAAGAATAGGATGATGATTCCCCTTTGAGAGGATAGGCAGGTTGGACAAACATAGGCATGCTCTTGAAATGAAATGATAGCGATGGAGAAGATGAATGATGCAAGATAGGAACTAGATGAAGGAGATGAATGATACGTTACGCTACAAGAAAGTGAACAACCATGATATTTGATGTAACACTAGACATGATGCACAATGGTATAAGGACCAAGGTGACGATGTGTCTCATGCCCCAGCATAATTCAACCTTGTCTAGATACAATATATGAATATTAGCTGGAATAATCTGGATTTGATGCAAATGCAAGATAAAAATGATAACACACACAAGAAAGCAAGAAAGCATGCACAAATGATACAAAAACCAACAAGGTATTTCCCCTGTCAAGCTACAAATGTGGGGAATGACATATCCCTAGATCAAAACAAGGATGATAGTGTTGTCATTGCGGGGAACGACATATCCCTAGATCAATTGATTTTGATTGATGATGATAGTGTTGTCATTGTGGGGAACTACATAGCCCTAGATCAATTGATTTTCATTGATGATGATAGTGTTGTCATTGCGGGGAATGACATATCCCTAGATCAACACAAGGATGATGATAATTGATTGATTGATTGGGTTTACAACAAGCTTAGGATCAAGACCAAAGGATGTGATTGGATAATTTGGCATGATTGATTGACTTGGTTGGTATGGATTAAGGATTTCCTTGCATTTGGATTATTGCTTGGATTGATTTGATTGATTTGATTTGAATAAGTGGTTTGGAATGATATGATGATTTGATTGGATGGCAGGATGTGATGAACTGAATAGAAGAATTAAGGTAATTTGAATGATTTAGATTGGAAGGATTTGATTAGAGGATTGTTTTATTGATAATTTGAAGATTGATTTGAAGGAGTTGAATTGATGCATTGAATTGTTTTGAATAATTTATTGGAAGAAATGATTTAGTTTGATTTTATTGCTTGGATTTTTTTTATGGATATTTGATTTTTTTGTCTTTTTCTAGGACCCTTTTCCATTTTTTTTGGATTTTTGAAATGTTTTGATTTTTTTTTGAATTTTTGAAATGTTTTGATTTTTGATTTTTTAGATTTTTGAAATGTTTTGAGGTGTCAATGGATGAAAATTTGAATAGCCTTTGTGCTAGATACCAATGACAAGGGAAAACCAAGTCTAGGTGCAAGCAGATAGATGGGATTGATGAATGGAAGGGTGGGTGATAGGATAAGGGATAAAAGGCTCATGATAGATGGATGGATGGTATGTATGTATGCATCATAATAGAGAAAGGATGTGATCTCCAAAGACTATGTTGCATAGGAAAAACCTACCCCATTCTAGGTACAAGACTTAGGATTTTTCTGGATAAAGCATATGACAATAGGATAATGATATGATTAGTTGGAAAGATGAGGTAAGTAAAGAAATACAAAAAACATCTTTCAACATCCCCCCCCTATTTTTATAGAGATCAAAAGGAGGAAGAGAGGATGAATGGACTCAATATGATAGGTATGTATGACGGCTAAAGATGGTAGGTAGAATGAGAATGATATGACATGAAAATGATAAGTTGGATAAATAATACATTGTGTCCCCAAGTGTAAGTAACATAGAAGATCAACCTACACATGACACCTATTTGCCAAGTTTTCATCATGGTACTTATCCAACATGCATGTTTACCATATTTTCACCATTGGACAAAGGGATTTCTCTTTACTTTTTTTTTGGTTTTTTTTTGAATTTTTGAATTTTTGGATAGAAGGGGAATATGGATAGGAGGGACTCAAGTGTCTAGTTCCATAAAAGGTGGTAGTCCCACTAGAGATGGATGTCATCGGATGGAGCATGTCAAATGTCATTATTCTCATAGATGTTGGTAAGGGATGACATGAAAGGGAGACGAAGTAGATAGATGATGGATTATGATGTGGATTATGGAGGAATATAGTTGATTATGATGCAAATTATGTAGGGAAGATGATAGGTATTATATGAGACTTATGTAAAAGATGAATGGGGAGGCTTAGCCAAAATCATGGACCATAGGAAGGTGGTGGGGGAGATATGTAGGATAATGAGTGAAGGGTGAGGAGATGGAGGTATGTGGAATTGTTGTGAAATGGAAGGGAACCATGACCAATGGTTGCACACATTGTGATAAACATTGAATATTTTGATGCAGACAAGGTGTAGGAAGCAATGTAGATGTTTTCTTAGGAGATTGGTGATGAAGTTCTTTAGGTACCCACATAGACTTAGTATTTTTATGACTTTTATTTTGCTTGTGGGAGGGAATATGAGATTCTTGAATAGAGTGGGAATGTGAGGTGGAAGTGGATGGTTGGGATTTTTGTGATAAGGATCCCTCATTGGACTTGCTTTCCTTTTTATTAGGGATCCAACCCAATTTAGTTTTGGCCTTTACTTTTTGATGTATGGGCTTATATAAATTTTGGGATGTATTTTTCTTTGAATTTTTGTATTGAATGTACTACATACACAAGGTTCACTGTTATTTTAGGTGGAGTGTCATCACAATATTGCAAAGGTTACCCTAGTGTTTCTTCCTAGGTTCTGGCCCCCAACATGGGTTACCCTAGTAACCTCTTACAAAACCCGGCCCCATTGCAATCTATTGTGGTATCGAATGTCTTTTGAAGAAACAAGACACCGATTTGCCATTCCAGGCCTTCTCATCTTATACTCAAGACTGAACTAGCTCAAGAGTCATAAGCGAGGCATAAACATCTTGTTAAGAGTTTTTATCTAACTACTGTGTTATTTAGTTATCACTGACTTACTAACTCTTTGCAAGTTACCCTGACACCACTTTGTGTGTCGGCCCTTACAAAAAGCCACTCCCCTAAACATAACAAGGATTTCTAAGTTTTCTTGACTAAGGTTTACAAAGTGTACAACATACAATAGACAATTTCAACACCATTCATGATGAACATCAATGTTTATGTTCACAAAAATTAGGTATCTAACTACAAAGCTAATATCATGTACACAACTTAGCCAACACATAAACTCAACTTAACAATCAGAATCCCCACAGTATTAAATTGATCTAGAAGACTTGTTTATTTAAAACTTTCCCAATTTTCCCAACAAAGAAACAAGATTTAAAGCAAATTGAAAGAAAATAATACATCTACATTAGGATATACTAAATCCTTTCAAGCAATATAATTTGCATGCAATTAAGTCAACTTAATTAAAATTCACTTCCAGTTAATCTAGAATTTCACATGCAATATAATTTAAAGAAAATATTATATTTATCTTTAAAATATTTAAATTATTATTTTTTTACCTTAATAAATATAATTATATATATATATATTTATATTTATTAAATATATATATATACAAATAATTATATTTATTCACACATAAATATACATACATATATATATATATATTAAATAAAAATCCGAATTAATAATCAATACCAAAAATCGCATTTAAAAGCTTTTAAATTAACAAATATATGTTAATGAATTTCCATTGTTAATAATTAACAAAACAAAACTAATATGGAACGCAGCCCTCGGTCGCGGCTCCCTGTGGGGAGAGGGCGCGACCCACTCCAGGGCTGTGCCCAGCAGCCGACGGCTGCTGTGCGCAGCCATGGAGGCTGCGCCCACCTCCATAGGACATGGGGAGGGTTTCGGCCCTCCCCCAATACTCTGCATTTTTTTTTTAAATAATTTTTTTTTATATTTCCTGCGGATTTTAATCCGCCTAATTTAAATTCACCCTACGGAATTCGGCCTTAAGAAAATAAAAATCTTTCAAAACAATTTTAACACAAATAAATTAGGGTCTTTCACAATTCAATTTAACAATTTAAAATATATGATATATATATATACAAATATATATACATATATATATTTATATATATATAATCCTTCAGGGTTCTCTAGAAAATATCAGAGGATTTTCTTTTTTTTTTAAACAGAGAAGTAACAATGGGGAAATTAAGGAAATAAACAAATTTCTTCCGGATACAGACATTTTCATTCAAAATATAATTGAGAAATAAGTTTTCTGATATTTAAGGGAATTCTTCAAATCCTTCAGTAAATACACAGTAATTAACCTTCTCGTGAATTACAAAAAATTTAAAGAATTAAAAACCTTTCCCAGAGAAAGTATGCTACATAATTTTACTAAACCAACAATTTTCACAACAAGAACACAGTGAACAAAATTTCTTGCACAATACACAGGGATCTAAATAAATCTTAATTTCTTTTCTCAACATTTTCCTTTTCAAAAATAAACAAAATAATTTCACAAGTAGAATACCTGTTTTCCCCTGCTTTGAAAATTGACTGGTGAAGACCTTTGCCTGTAGCTTCCACAATTCTTTCCCCAGAACCAAAACCCAAATAGCAACCAAAAATTTCCACAAATTTGTAATAATATACCAAAAAGCATATACAGAGAATTTTACAGAGCAAAAAAAATATTTTCCCGTGAATGATAGGATAACCTCTGTTGTTTTTTCCCAGATCCACAATAACCTCTGTGAAGAAATTCCTCAACAAACATAATAATTGCACTGGCACACTTGTCGAGAAGTACAAATATCTTCTCAACAACTTCTCGACAATTTTGCTTTTCAAATTTACATGCATTTTAATTAATTAATTTAATTTATTTTAAAATTTACAATTTTCAAATACAAATTTATTTATTAATTAAAATTACCATTTCCACCAAATATTTAATTTAAATAAATCTATTCACACACCATTTAATCAATATTAATTTAATTAATTTATTTTATTAATTAAATAAATTTAATCTTTATGATCAACTTACTTAACTAAACAAACTAATTAATTTATTAAACAACATTTAAAACTAATTTCAACATTTAAAAATTAATTTAAATAAATAATAAATTAAAGCACAATAAACTAACATTAAAATTAACCAAATTTACCTTTCAAACAATTTATCCAAACAGGAAGAGACAAAACAAACTTATGACTCAAACTAAAACTGACAAAGTACAGTGGCCGGGTTAAAGACTAGACTAGGATGAATCAAACTACTACCTCACAATCAACATTTCCGTTTAGTCTTGACACGCTCAGACCTGAGTACCCAGGTGGAGTCGGTGTCATGTACCTGCAATTCCTGCAACCAAGCAATAACATGCATATATCTATATAAACCATTGTACAGGCACACCGTGCGGAGAAAATCACGGATATCACAGGGCACTCGCAAGCGAGTGATGCGATTCCATTCTCCACACCAATACACGTCACATCAGACTGACGAAATAAATAACTGTTAGTCCATCATAACATGTACATAGCAATATTCATCTGAAAGTAAACATCTACATTATCTCAAAGCATGTCTAAAATCAGTAATCGCCATACAATGTATCATCATATCACAGAATAAATCCACTATCGCTCAAAACCAGCGATCAAATATCCCAAAAAAATATCATAGTCTAACAGTGTGAAAACATAACAGTAGAAAGCATAAGCAGAAATGGAGGGGTACTACATCCTCCCCCCCTAGGATCAGGCTTGCTCTTGAAAGCCTGCGAATAGATAGGGATAAAGTTCCCTCATGTGTGTCGCATCCTCCCAAGTAGCAGAAGCCTCATGGCTAGGATCCCATTGGACCCTCACCTGATCAACGTCTCGACCCCTGAGACTGAGTGTCCGGCGCTGTAGAATGGCCACGGGCTCCAAATCCAACTGCCCGTCCTCTACCTATAATGCATTCCAATCAAGTACATGAGAAATGTCAGGATGATATGGTCTAAGAACTGACACATGAAAAACATCATGAATACGAGACAAACTGGGTGGTAAGGCAAGTCGATACGCCACGGGACCAATTCTCTCTAAGATCTCGAATGGCCCAATGAAACGAGGCACAAGCTTAGAGCCTTTTCCATAATGGATTGGACTCTTTCACTGTCACACTCGAAGGAACACTCTATCACCAACAACAAACTGTCGGTCTATCCTATGCGCATCGGCATATTTCTTTTGCCTATCCTGTGTTGCTATCAAATGTTCTCTAATACGGTCAACCTGTTGCTCCATGTCTCGAAGCATCTCATGTCCAAGTAATACTCTATCCTCTAGTCGATCCCAACTTAGTGGAGTTTGACAAGGATGACCGTATAATGCCTGAAATGGTGGCATACCTATAGAACTATGATATCCGTTATTGTAAGCAAATTCTACTAAATACATATAATCCTCCCAACGTGACTGTTGGTCCATTACGTACATCCTAAGCATATCCTCTAATATTTGGTTAACTCTTTCCGTTTGACCATCAGTTTGAGGATGATATGTTGAACTAAAGTTCAACTGGGTGCCTTGAGCATGTTGTAATGAAGTCCATAGGGCTGAAGTAAATACAGGATCTCTATCCGATATAATCCTACGAGGAATCCCATGTAATCTAACTATGTCCTCCATGAATATCCTAGCTACGGATGAAGCATTGTATGATGATCGTACTGGTGAAAAGTGAGCTACTTTAGTCAAACGGTCAACAGTTACCATAATGGCATCATGTCAACATGATGACGTAGGTAACCCTACAATAAAGTCAACAGATATAATATCCCATTTCCATTCGAGAATGAGATGTGGCTGCAATAATCTAACAGGATGTTGATGCTCAGCTTTGACTTGCTGGCATTCAAGACATCTCGATACATAATCAGCAATATCACGTTTCATACCAGGCCAGAAATACAATTGCCGAAGATCAGCATGCATTTTCTTAACTCTTGGATGAGCTGAATACGGAGCTCTATGAGCTTCAGTCATAATTAATGTATGAAGACTCTCAACATGTGGTACATAAATACGACCTAAATTCCATAATATACCATCCGGTTCTAGGACATACCCTGCAAATCGACCTTCTAAAGGTCTACCAGATTCAATTTCTGACCTCACTTCCTGATACAATCTATCAATAGGAAGTGCTGCTAATATTTGACCTCTCAAATCTACTTCAAGAGTAGTAGCAGAGATCTCATGTCAACGTCGACTAAGAGCATCAGCCACGACATTCTCTTTTCCTTGAACATATTTCACATGAAAATCGTACTCACACAAGAACTCCATCCACCGTCTTTGCCTAGCATTCAAGTTAGGTTGCGTAAAGATATATTGCAAACTACGGTGATCAGTATGAAGTTTGAAATGATGACCTAATAAGAAATGTCTCCACCGAACTAATGCATGCACAACTGTAGCTAGTTCTAGATCATGAGTAGGATAGTTTAATTCGTGATCTTTGAGTTTGCGAGACTCATAAGCAATCACACGCCCATCTTGCATCAAAGCTGCTCCCAAACCCTCTAAGGATGCATCCGTGCATACTACAAAATCCTTAGTAGGATAAAGAACAATCAGTATAGGCGCATTAGTCAAATTTTCTTTAAGTGTTTGAAAAGCCAACTGACATTGCTCTGTCCAAACAAACTTCTTCCCTTTCCTTTGAAGAGAAGTAATAGGATGACCGATTCTAGAAAATCCCTCTACAAATCGCCTATAGTAACCGGCTAGACCCATAAAACTACGAACTTCACCTACATTAGTAGGCGCGGGCCAATCTACAATAGCTTGGATCTTTGAAGGATCCACAACAATACCTTTACCAGATATCACATGTCCAAGATATTTGATCTCAGTTTGAAAGAAATCACACTTCTTCAGGTTCACATACAATTGATTTTCCCTTAGACATTGCAATACCTGTCTCAAGTGTTCTTCATGTTCCTTCATGTTTCTCGAATAAACTAAAATATCATCAAGAAATACCAAGACAAAGCGATCAAGGTATGTACGAAAAACACCATTCATTAAACTCATGAATACTGATGGTGCATTCGTTAACCCAAATGGTACTACTGTGAATTCATAGTGCCCATAACGAGTACAAAAAGCAGTTTTATGAATGTCTACTTTAGCTATTCGCAATTGATGATAACCATATTTCAAATCAATTTTAGAGAACACATTAGCTCCCTTAATTTGATCGAAAAGATCATCGATTCTAGGCAAAGGATAACTATTCTTAATCGTAACCTTGTTCAATTGACGATAGTCAATGCACAGCCTAAGAGATCAGTCCTTCTTCTTTACGAAGATGACAGGTGCTCCCCAAGGGGAAACACTAGGATGAATGAAACCCTTTTCTAAAAGTTCTTCTAACTGAATACGAAGTTCCTCTAACTCCTGAGTTGTCATTCTATAAGGAGCTCTAGAAATAGGCTTAGCTCCAGGAACTAGGTCAACTCTAAAGTCAATATCTCTCTTCGGTGGCATTCCAGGAATGTCATCAGGAAAAACATCCGTAAATTCCCTAAGAATAGGATGATCATCGAGAGTTAGCTCCCGACTCTCACCTTTTTCTAAATCAGTAACTGTTGTTGCAAACAGTTGACATCCCTGACGAAGACATCTCTTTAATTGCATAGCAGATATCATCCGCAAAGAGATAGGTCTTTGAATACCTACGATTTCCACTTTCGCACCTAAATCATTAATGCAACTAACTGTCTTAAGTTGACAGTCAATCATAGCATGATAAGATGCTAACCAATCCATACCTAAAACTATATCATACAATCCTAAGGGTGTAATATATAAATCTACTAAGGTAGTTAACGTACCAATTTTAAGTTCACAATTATGTACTAAGTTTTCTACTGCTACTTTCACCCCAGAGGCGAATTCAACCTGCCACTTACCACCTTGTTTTACCGCCACAAGACCACAACGATCAACGATGGTCGGTGAAATAAAGGAGTCAGTGGCTCCGGAATCAAAAAGAATGGAAACACTAACACCATGTAACTTACCTGAAGTCTCGACCACTGTGTTCTGGTGATCGGCTTGGCAGTCATTAACCACAGCATATACTGTATGTGATCATCCTGCATCCCCCACTGTAGGCTCTGAAACTATAGGTCGAGGCCCAAAACCAGTAGAACCTCTCATCGGACACTGCCTAGCTATGTGTCCCTGCTGCCCACATGAGTAACAACCTATGCATGTGCCTCTACCGATTCCTCTGCCACCCGAAGGTGCATTGGATTGCTGGAAACTACCCCTACTGATAGTAGACTGAGAACTCTGCGTAGTCTGATCTTTCCTATTGCGCTTGTTGCGCCACCAATTACGACCCTTTCCTGTTTGAGGACTATTACCCTGTTGTGGTTGTGGGTTATTGTTCTTTTGAGGTGTTCATTGTTGTTGTTGCTGCCCACCCTTTGTGGGTGTCTATTGGTTCCTGGAGGAACCACCTATCTGTGCCTGTCCACCCCGTGGACTAAAACCTGCTGCAGGAGCACTCCCAATCTGCACTCCTGTGTGCCCACCTAAAGCCATAACAAGGTTTTCCTCCACTATGCGAGCCTTCTCCACTGCAACTTCCATAGTCTTTGGCTCAAAGACTCAGACACCACCACTAATGCAGGTGTTTAAACCCCTGATGAAGTGTTGTACTAGCATAGGCTCATCATCGCCAATACCAGCATACTGCTTGAGTTCATAGAACCTATGTTCATATTGCTCTACAGATAGAGCCAACTGACGTAGATCATGGAACTCGTCAGCCCGTCGCTGCCTCCAGTGTTCCGACAGGAACCGCGCTCTAAACCTCTCGAGAAACATCTCCCAAGACATGGAACCAATATCTAAGTGGAGCTTCTGCTCCTCCAGGCACCACCAAGTAGAGGCGAATCCTCTCAGATGCATAATAGTGCATCGTGCACGGGTATTACTACCGTAAGGGTGCATGGTGAAGCATCTACCCAAATCTAGTAGCCAGGTCTCTGCCTCTAAGCCACCTCCTACACCATCAAAGGTAGGAGGACGTGCCCTCAGTAAATCCCTCATGTGACCTGCAGTGATAGCATCCTGATGTGCTGTGTCATCTACTCTCCTAGGAGATCTATCTCTCTCTCTGACAACCTCCTACTCATCTTCTTGTCTAGGTCCAAGACGAGCTAGGACCTCCTCTAATAAAGGATGTATCTGAGAACCCTCTACTCCTTACTGTGCGGGATTCTGTCCCTCATTCCTCTGATACAACTGTTCTGCCTGATCACTGTGATGAGGGCTCAGAGGGGGAGTAACCTGAGGGATTGGCCCTCGGCCTCCACCTCGACCTCTACCACAACCTCTTCCTCCTCGCCTAGGCATATTCCTACACACAACAATAACGAGTCTTAGATACTATTCAACCAAGGCTAACAGTTGCGACACTACGTACTAGGTCAATCTAATGGGCTCGTGATTACCCAGAGCATCCAGTGTTTGTAACCTTGGCTCTGATACCAATCTGTAATGCCCGTCTTAATAACCTAAATAATGTTGCAATTGTATATAAAGGTGTAATAAATTTTTTTTTAAGTATTTAATATTAAGTTAATTAGTTTGCATGCATCCATTAAGTTACGCGACGTTACACTACTTTGAGTTTCCATAGATGACTATAGTATTTCGCATTGCACATATAATTAATAACATAAACATTAAAGATAAACATTGCATTACATTTGGAATTCCATTCAAGATAACATAAAGTACAAACTTGTTTCATTCATTGCATTTGATAAAATATACAATACTCATTCATCTGATGAGGTAGTTCAATATTAATTACAATTTCATTTTACAATATTCACCTCATAACATTTGAGGGTTGTTTTCAAATACAAGAATTACAAATTACAATGAATAAGTAGACATAAGTTTCCAAGTGTGAGCTCTCCATCCATGAAGCTCTCGATGCCATGATCACAAACTGGGGACCCAACGGAGTAAGGTGCACGTTCCACCCAACCATGTGGTACCCGTAGGTCCACCCCCCATGCTAGGAGATAGTAATATGGTTACCTAGACATAATCTACTAACCCTAGACACTAGTACACACTAACTGATGGTTACATTGCTCCCAGATTTTAGACAATTGAATGTACTACATACACAAGGTTCACTGTTATTTTAGGTGGAGTGTCATCACAATATTGCAAAGGTTACCCTAGTGTTTCTTCCTAGGTTCCGGCCCCCAACATGGGTTACCTTGGTAACCTCTTACGAAACCCGACCCCATTGCAATCTATTGCGGTATCGAATGTCTTTTGAAGAAACAAGACACCGATTTTCCATTCCAGGCCTTCTCATCTTATACTCAAGACTGAACTAGCTCAAGAGTCATAAGTGAGGCATAAACATCTTGTTAAGAGTTTTTATCTAACTACTGTGTTATTTAGTTATCACTAACTTACTAACTCTTTGCAAGTTACCCTGACACCACTTTGTGTGTCGGCCCTTACAAAAAGCCACTCCCCTAAACATAACAAGGATTTCTAAGTTTTCTTGACTAAGGTTTACAAAGTGTACAACATACAACAGACAATTTCAACACCATTCATGACGAACATCAATGTCTATGTTCACAAAAATCAGGTATCTAAGTACAAAGCTAATATCATGTACACAACTTAGCCAACACATAAACTCAACTTAACAATTAGAATCCCCACAGTATTAAATTGATCTGGAAGACTTGTTTATTTAAAACTTTCCCAATTTGCCCAACAAAGAAACAAGATTTAAAGCAAATTGAAAGAAAATAATGCATCTACATTAGGATATACTAAATCCTTTCAAGCAATATAATTTGCATGCAATTAAGTCAACTTAATTAAAATTCACTTCTAGTTAATCTAGAATTTCACATGCAATATAATTTAAAGAAAATATTATATTTATCTTTAAAATATTTAAATTTTTTTTTTTACCTTAATAAATATAATTATATATATATTTATTAAATATATATATATACAAATAATTATATTTATTCACACATATAAATATACATACATATATATATATATATGTAAAATAAAAATCCGAATTAATAATCAATACCAAAAATCGCATTTAAAAGCTTTTAAATTAACAAATATATGTTAATGAATTTCCATTGTTAATAATTAACAAAACAAAACTAATATGGAACGCAGCCCTCGGCCACGACTCCCTGTGGGGAGAGGGCATGGCCCCTCTAGGGCTATGCCCAGCAGCCGACGGCTGCTGTGCGCAGCATGGAGGGCGCCCACCTCCATAGGACATGGGGAGGGTTTCGGCCCTCCCCCAATACTCTGCATTTTTTTTTAAATAATTTTTTTTTTATATTTCCTGCGGATTTTAATCCGCCTAATTTAAATTCGCCGTACGGAATTCAACCTTAATAAAATAAAAATCTTTCAAAACAATTTTAACACAAATAAATTAGGGTCTTTCACAATTCAATTTAACAATTTAAAATATATGATATATATATATACAAATATATATACATATATATATTTATATATATATATAATCCTTCAGGGTTCTCTGGAAAATATCAGAGGATTTTCTTTTCTTTTTTAAACAGAGAAGTAACAACGGGGAAATTATGGAAATAAACAAATTTCTTCCGGGTACAAAGATTTTCATTCAAAATATAATTGAGAAATAAGTTTTCTGAGATTTAAGGGAATTCTTCAAATCCTTCAGTAAATACACAGTAATTAACCTTCCCGTGAATTACAAATTTTTTAAAGAATTAAAAACCTTTCCCAGAGAAAGTATGCTACAAAATTTTACTAAACCAACAATTTTCACAACAAGAACATAGTGAACAAAATTTCTTGCACAATACACAGGGATCTAAATAAATCTTAATTTCTTTTCTCAACATTTTCCTTTTCAAAAATAAACAAAATAATTTCACAAGTAGAATACCTATTTTCCCGTGCTTTGAAAATTGACTGGTGAAGACCTTTGCCTGTAGCTTCCACAATTCTTTCCCCAGAACCAAAACCCAAATAGCAACCAAAAATTTCCACAAATTTGCAATAATATACCAAAAAGCATATACAAAAAATTTTACAGAGCAAAAAAATAATTTTCCCGTGAATGATAGGATAACCTCTGTTGTTTTTTCCCAGATCCACAATAACCTCTGTGAAGAAATTCCTCAACAAACATAATAATTGCACTGGCACACTTGTCGAGAAGTACAAATATCTTCTCAACAACTTCTCGACAATTTTGCTTTTCAAATTTACATGCATTTTAATTAATTAATTAATTTTATTTTAAAATTTACAATTTTAAAATACAAATTTATTTATTAATTAAAATTACCATTTCCACCAAATATTTAATTTAAAGAAATCTATTCACACACCATTTAATCAATATTAATTTAATTAATTAATTAATTTAATTAAATAAATTTAATCTTTACGATCAACTTACTTAACTAAACAAACTAATTAATTTATTAAACAACATTTAAAACTAATTTCAACATTTAAAAATTAATTTAAATAAATAATAAATTAAAGCACAATAAACTAACATTAAAATTAACCAAATTTACCTTTCAAAGAAATTTATCCAAATAGGAAGAGACAAAACAAACTTATGACTCAGACTAAAACTGACAAAGTACAGTGACCGGGTTAAAGACTAGACTAGGATGAACCAAACTACTACCTCACAATCAACATTTCCGTTGAGTCTTGACACACTCAGACCTGAGTACCCAGGTGGAGTCGGTGTCATGTACCTACAATTCCTGCAACCAAGCAATAACATGCATATATATATATAAACCATTGTACAGGCACATCGTGCAGAGAAAATCACGGATATCACAGGGCACTCGCAAGCGAGTGATGCGATTCTGTTCTCCACACCAATACACGTCACATCAGACTGATGAAATAAATAACTGTTAGTCCACCATAACATGTACATAGCAATATTCATCTGAAAGTAAACATCTACATTATCTCAAAGCATGTCTAAAATCAGTAATCACCATACAATGTATCATCATATCACAGAATAAATCCACTATCACTCAAAACCAGTGATCAAATATCCAAACAAAATATCATAGTCTAACAGTGTGAAAACATAACAGCAGAAAGCATAAGCATAATTGGAGGGGTACTACAGTGTTCACTTAGATCCAAGGTATTTGTTTGATCTTCTATGTGTTCTTTGGAGGCATATGTCTCATCAAGGGAAGTGGATGTTGATTGATCATGGATAGGGCTAGGTAGGGGGTGGATAGGAGCAATGGAGGCTTCTTACTCATGGCTAAGTGAAGTGATAGGATCTTCACCATGGAATGCATAAAGTTGGCTAAGAGGATCATCATGGCCTTCTTGATCATAGGTAAGATCATAGAGGGGAGCTTGATCATAAATAGAACCAAGTATGTTATGAGTGGGATCATTATATGGGCCTAGATCTTGATTAGAATGAGAGTTTAATGTTTCCTCATGCTTAGGATAATACTCTTTAAATAACTCTTGGCTTGCCTGAATGGAAGTGGAAGGGGGTAACACTTGAATGGGCTCAACATGTTCTAGATGGTTAACAACATGGAGACATGATGGAGGTTGACTTAGGCTCAATAGGGAACTCTTGAATAGGCTCAAGGGGGAGACTACATGATGGGACTAGAGGAATAGGCATGGCATTCAAAGGCTCTTTGGAAATCTCATTAATGGGTGCTTTATATGGGGATGGTCTATTCCATGCTAGTAGCCATTGGATCACATCCTTTGCAAGTGTATGGGTAGATGGATAATATAGTGGATGGAAAATGATTTTGGATGGTGTTATAGGCTTAGGATTAGGACTAGGACATGGTGGCTTAGGGATAGTAATTTTATTGAATGGTGGTATGATAAAGTTATAGGGTGCATGAACTAGATTGGTATTTCCCTTGTCAAAGGTGGCATTAATACTTAAAGGCTTTTGATCTTGTTGTGAAGGTGGACTTGGGATCCTATGTTCTTGTTGTGATATGGTTGGATATGTTGATGTGGAATTGACATGATAGGTAGATGGGTTAGGGTGGCATGATGATGAATGTGACACATAGGATTGTGGTTGAATGTGTTGAGTTTGGAATGGCGTTTGGACTTGTTGTGGTATGATTTGTTGTTGTAATGATGATGGAGGGGTTGCATAGGATAATGGTCATTTAGAGGTAGATTGATATGGATAAGAGTTTACATTAGAAGAGGTGTGATAGGTTGATGAAGGGGTAACATGAGATGTGGATGGATGAGGTTGATATGATGATATAGGTGACACATAGGATTGAGGCAAAATTTGTTGATGTGGTGATTGGACTGATGATGTGCTTTTTGGATTTGAAAAGTGGACATGAGTTATTGGGCTTGTGATATGAGTTGTTGCATTTGAGGTGATTGGTTTGTTTGAAGTTGAAATCATTGGATGAAGCCTTGGATCCCGTGTATAATTTTTTGGTCTAAGGGTTGTGGTGCTTGATAGAGTGATTGGAGGAGGTTTTGGAATTGGGGTACTAGGTCTTCTAATGCTGGCATGGTGTAAAATGATGTTGATTAGATTAAAGAGATAATGATGATTAGGATATGATGTGGAATGAAAATATTTTATGATTTCGATGATGTGGAAAGTATTTACTAGAATTTTGACTCAATATCAAACAAAATATCTCACATGTAAATGCATGAGCACACACGCCAAGCACAATGATAAATTTGTCTTTCACGATTAAATTTTTTGATTAAGAAAACACCTAAATACACAACAACAATTATAATTCTAGTCAAGTGGTTATGGCCAATTAGGTCTTGATCTAGGATGCACATGGTTGACTAGGGATGATTCTAAAGCAAAATCCTGCCACATAGCTGAGAGAAAGAGGTAACCTACCCTTCACCTTTACTTCCCAAAGGTATAAAGTTCTTTAGGGCTTAGCCAAGAGTTACAAGATTTCAACTCCCAAAGAGGCATGTCTTTGGATTCACACCTTGATTGAGGTCATCCTTTGGAGGGGTGTGTGCTCCAAGAAAGCCTCATAAGAAGGGTATGACAAAAGCAAACCAAGTGAGGTGTTTACGAGGACACACACACTTGATTCACACTCGCAGTTGTTAATTTCCCTTTAGAAAATTGAAATGTGTGTAAGAAAACAATGGAAGCACTTGTTCTTTTTAACCCAAATCCAAAATGTGTGATGGAATACAATGGTTGTTTTTAAGCCCAATTTCAATGATGTGACTACAAACAAGATGTTCATTTTAATCCCCAAATTGATTTGTGTTGACAAGCAATGATTAGAGATGAAAGATGGAATGTGTGCACCTAGAATTTCTTTAGCTCTAAATTTTTGTCCACTTGATCTAATTTTTCCTTTCAAGTGTTTTTTTTTTGTACATTCACAAAACCAACAACAAAGCAAAAACCATAACAAGATAATTGATCACTAATATTAGAGGGTTAACTAGTCAAAAATAAAAACATAGAGAAAAAATCCTTACTAAAATTTCTAGAGATTTCCAAAAATGTAAAGGAATCTAAAAAATTTGTTGTTTTGCACCCAACATTAATTTTTTTATGAAAAAGCATTTAAAAAATTATAAAAAATTTAAAACAAGTCCAAAAATTCTAATTTTTGTATTTTAGGCACCTAACATCATCTGAAATCAAGAGAAAAACTTTTGTGAAAAGATCTAAAACCGTTTGTGAGATATAAGCAAATCTTTGTAAAACCCTAATTTTCAAAGATTTTTTTTTTATCTAATTATTTTTCTTCCAAATTTAAAAGATAAAGAATAGACCCCTACTATAATTTAAAGAGATTTTGAGAAATACAAAAATATCCAAAAAAATCGCTAATTTACTCTCAAAATTTATTTTTCATGAAAAATAACAAAAAAATTATAAAAAATTAAAAACAATTCCAAAAAATATGATTTTTGGATTGGAAGCTTTCAATATTGTCCCCAACCTGTAGAAATTATTTTGTGAAAATATATGTATCCATTTGAGAGATATGGTTGAATCTTTGAAAACTAGGGTTTTGTCCCAAAATGATGCAAAACCTACAACAAAAAGGATCCAAATCCAAAATTTCTCAAAAAATTTCAAAATATTGAGCTAAAAATCAGTTAGGGGGTTCACATCGTGTTCACCAAAATGTATATGAAAAATTTGGATAAAATAAAAATGATAAAACAATAACATGCATTACCTAATCCAAATCCTCATATACCTCAAATAGATAGAATGATGAATGAGTTGGTTAATTGATTTGATATGTTGGTTGCTCAATTCATCAACATAACATTGAGATGGAGATTATAGATATAAATGGATGAATGATTCAAGAATGATTTTGGCAGCATAAGGATACTTGAATAATCAACCCCCTAATGGCTTATGAGAGGGTTGATTTATAGAAAAGCTTTGATTTGGATTGATGGTTGAGATTGGAAGTCAATAAGATGTCTTAATCAATGGCCAAAATTGAAAGTTGTAGTATGAAATAGGGTTAGGGAAAAATTAGGGATGATAAGGATTAATGGCCAAGATTGAATTATAAGATAATTCAATCAAGGGTGGAAAATGAATGAGACAAGAGAAGATAAGAATGGCACGGATAATGAGGTTGACATAGAAAAAGAGGTTGTTGGAGAAAATTAAATAATTATAACATTATTTAATTTGGGAGGGAAGGTGAATAATTAAATAATAAAAGAATTATTTAATTATAAAAGACATATGACATGTTGACTTTTAAATTAAATAATAATTTAATTCAAAAGTGGATGAAAATGACAAATTAGTAAATAATTAAATAAATAAAAATTATTTAATTATAGAAGAAGAGGATAATGAATATTTAAATAATTGAAATAATTAGTTAATTATAGTAGAAAAATGACAATAATTAAATAAATAAGCATTTATTTAATTATAGAAAGGAAGGGGCTAATTAGTGACATAATTAAATTAAAAAAAAATTATTTATTTAATCAAGGGAAGAATAAAGGAAAAGATGAATTAATTAAATAATTAAGAATTATTTAATTAATAGAGGAATATGACCTGAAAATATAATTAAATAATTAAAATTATTTAATTATGCAATTAGAAGGAGGAATTGATATGAAAAGGTGGGTACAAAGGCGAAGGACAATTTTCAATGTCTACACCAACCATCTTCTCACCTTCTCTGAGCAAGACCTACCTTCCCAACCATCTCATAACCATGATTTACACCTTGAGGTTGTCATTCATAAAAACAAGGTCAAAAGTGTCTTGGTAGATGGAGGTGTTGGTCTAAACATTTGTACCTTGCAGTTGATAAAAAATCTAGGCTATTCGGAATAAACTATTGAGAAGACAAAAAGTATCACCATCAAAGCATATGATGACCAAGAACATGTATCACAAGGAATCATTGCACTTCCAATCCAAGTGGGACCTCTTATTGCAAAAACTACATTCCAAGTGCTTGATCTTGGTCTTCCCTATAACATACTGCTTGGTCGACCATGGATTCGTGCTCTAAAAGATGTAGCCTCAACCTATCATCAATGTGTGAAGTTTCCTTTTGAAGGCAAAGAAATCACTATCCATGGAGATCCTGAGCCTTTCTACTATTGCAAAAGTCTTGAGGTCAAGTTCTATAAGGTCCCACAAATACCCAAAAATGATGAAGGACCTATACCACCAAGCTCATTTGTTGACCCATCATCCCTAGCCTCTACCTTAGCAACAAACATGCCCATTGTACAGAATATACCCTATGTCAAAGCAGTGATCCAGGATGATGGTTGTGGAGACTATAAGCTATTGAAAGACACCTTTGTCTTAGGAGAGTTACCTATTTCTCCTCAATCTCATGGGAAACCCACATCTAGTACCAAAGAACCTGAAATAATCAAGATGGCAGCTACTACCTTCACCAAGTGGGGAGATTTGAATCAAGAAGATGTCAATGAGGAAGATATCTCTAAACTTCTCTATCAAGATGAATGACCTATTCCTATTCTTCCCATGGAAGATGAAAATAGAGGTATACAACTAATGAAGAGCATGGGATATAATAAGAATGAGAAAATAGGGCAGAATGACAATGGTTTACTAGAACCCCTCGTTCCTAAGAAAAAAATAAAGAATCTTGGCTTGGGTTGTACTACTAGCAAGGTCACACTTATTGGAAAAGGTATTTTTGCTAAATGAGTTGAGGCTTCCTCTTGGTCACCTACATCATGTGATACAACCTTAGATGACTTTCCACTTGATGTTGCTGACCTATTTGAGAACAACATCCTCTTTATGATATCCATAACATCATTTATCTCAAGCAACCAACCAACTGAAATACGCCTAGTATAGCCACAACTCATTGACATGGACCAACGAGGACCACCAATTCTAGATTTATTCAAAAAAAATGAAGCGATCTCAGAATTCATGGGACTCTATGACAACCTATCATGGGAAGATCATAAAGCATGCTTCAAGATAGAGCTCAATATAGGAGCATACTATGGGGAGATGATTGAATCCTTCAGTCACAAAATAAATGAAATGCAACTGACATGTAGATCCTTGAGTGAAAACTACCTAGTGGCACTCTTTGATCCTAAAATAGTTAAAAAAAAGGACGCATCCAATGGTGAAACCTTTTTGAGGTGCCCAAGGATGAGGGGTTCAATCTCCCCCTTAGTGTAATGCATCCAGAGAAGTCAACAGTACTAGGATAAAAAAGCTACTCCAGTCAATGCAGGAATGGAGGAAGCACCAAACATCACTTTTTATGTTGAATCCTTGTTGGTCGAAGAACAGAAAAAATTTGTAGCATCCCTTAAAGAGCGAAGAGATAGATTTGCATGGTTATACACAGATATACTAGGCCTTGATCCAAAAGTGGTTGTGCATCACTTAGCAATCTATCTTGAAGCCAAAGTAGTTAAGTAGAAATTAAGGAAGATGCACTCTTGGATAACACTCTTGGTTAAACTAGAATTACAAAAGCTTTTTGATGTTGGATTCATCTGACCGATAGATTATCTTGAGTGGGTTTCAAACATGGTACCAGTCTCAAAAACCACTAGGGGCATTATAATATGCACTGACTTCAGAGATCTGAACAAGGAATGTCTAAAGGATGATTTCCCTCTTCCCAACATTGATCTCATTGTGGACTTAACAGCTAGGCATGAAATGCTGTCGCTCATGGATGGTTTTTTAGGCTACAATCAAATCATAATTTCCAAGGAGGATCAACACAAAACTGCATTCGCTTTTCCATAGGGAACTTATTGTTGGAATGTGATGCCATTTGGGTTAAAGAATGTAGGAGCAACCTATCAAATAGCAATGACCCTCATCTTTCATGATATGATCCACAAAACAGTTGAAGATTATGTGGATGATATTTTGGAAAAATAAAAGAAGAGAAGTGAGCACATAAAAGTCTTAGGACCTATCTTTGACAAACTTAAAGAATACAAGATATGACTGAATCCAAAAAATTGTGTGTTTGGGGTCACATTAGGGAAACTTCTTGGCTTTAATGTTTCATAAAGAGGGATAGAAATTGATCCAACAAAGGTAAAAACCATCTTAGAAATGAAACTGCCACAAACATTGAAGCAGATTAGAGGATTAGAAGGAAGATTGCAGTCCATCAGAAGGTTCATAGCCCAGCTATCAGATAAGATTCACCCCTTTTCACATCTCCTCCATAAAGGGATAACTTACAAGTGGGATGAAAAAAGTGATAAATCTTTCCAACAAATCAAGGATTATCTACTAACACCTCTAGTACTCATGTCGCCGATACCGAACAATCCACTAATCATGTACATATTAGCAACACCAGCAACATTACGAGCTCTTTTATCACAACATGATGAAAATAGAAAGGAAAGATCCATCTACTTCATTAGTAGAACCTTGGAAGGCTATGAAATGAACTATTCACCCATTGAGAAGGTATGCCTAGTAGTAGTTTTTGCTTCACAAAAGTTTAGGCATTACATGTTTTCACATCAAATCAAGCTCATTGCAAAGATTGATCCATTAAAATACCTGTTATCCAAAGCAACCCTCACAGGACGAATGTCTAAGTGGGTGATGATCTTAATAGATTTTGACATAGAGTATGTGGAGAATAAGGCAATCAAAGGAAAAGTGATCGTAGACTAGCTAGTAGAAGCACCCATCTATGTAGAGAATCCTTTGATATCTGAGTTTCCTAATGAATCAGTATTCCTTATCAATCTCATAGCTCAATGGAAGATGTACTTTGATGGATTGTTCATCCAACACAGATCAAGAGCAAGCATTCTTTTCATCACCCCCCAAGGTGATTGCATCCCAAAATCATACAGGCTATCATTCCCATGTACCAACAACATTGCTGAGTACAAAGCCCTAATCACAAGTCTAAGGATAGCAGTTAAGTGGCAAATCCAAGAAATGAAAGTCTATGGAGACTCACAGTTGGTTATCAACCAAGTCAATGACGACTATCAAACTAAAGATGACAAGCTCACTCCTTACAAAAAGATGGTGGAGAATGTCAAAGACCTTTTTATAGACATAAATTTTGAGCAGATTCCTCACATGAACAATAGAGCAACATATGCCATGGCAACAATCAGATCACTACTAGACATGTCGAACAACATCCTCCAATGTGAATTCTTAGTAGAACAACTTCTTGTACCAACTTTTCAAATCCCTGAATCTAAATTTGTGTGTGTCATTGTTGGTCCTGTATCCCCGTGGTTCCATGACATCTTTACTTACCTTAACAGAGGAACCCTTCCATATGATATCACCTCGAACCTTAAAAAGACCTTTGTTAAAAATGAGTCCGATTTGTGATCTTAGGTGATACCCTTTACCATTGAAGCATCAAAGGGACATTACTATGATGTTTTAACCAAGAGGAAGCCTTAACTACTTTAACAGAAGTACACGATGGCATATGTGGATTCCATTCTAGCAGTATAACTTTAGCTAAGAAACTATTGAGGATAGGGTACTATTGGCCAACCATGGAAAAATAAGCTTATTAGTATGTGCGGAAATGAATCTAGTGTCAACAACATGGGGATCTGATTCATGCTCTAGCTCAAGAATTGAAGACAATGATCACACCATGGCCTTTTTTTTAGTGGGGAGTGGACCTCATAGAAAAAATCACTCCAACCTCATCCAACGGACATAAGTTTATCAAAACTGCCACTAAGTGCTTTACTAAGTGGGTTGAATCCATTCCTATGACCTACATAATGGGGAAGCAAATAGCCAAGTTTATCCTGAATTACCTAATTTATCGTTATGGTGTTCCATGAACCCTCATCTAAAAAAATAGAACCCCTTTTAAGAATCAAGATGTAAAAGAGTTGTGCCAAAAATTCAACATCCAACACTAATTCTCTACCCCATACTATCTCCAAGGAAATGTTCAAGAAGAAGCTATGAACAAAACTATCCTAAAAATCTTGAAGAAAATAGTTAATGAAGCTGGTCATGACTAGCATCTGCAGCTAAATCCTACTCTTTGGGCTTATCAAAATAGTATCCACATGCCTACAGGTGCAACCCCTTTTTCCCTAGTCTATGGATTAGAAGCCATCTTTCCTATTGAGGTTGAGCTCCCATCATTACGAGTATTACTACATAATCTAATAACTAAGGAAGAATACAAAGTGTCTTGACTGAATGAGTTGGAATTCCTAGATGAACATCGTCTTGACACCCTTAATCACTTGCAAGTATATCAAAATTGACTAAAAAGGAGCTATAACAAGAGAATCAACTATCGGTCATTTCAGGTAGGAGATCTAGTCTTAAAGTAGAATCAGAAGAATCTTCCAAATCAAGACAACAAAGGAAAGTTTGAGCCTAGCTAGTTAGGTCCCTTTGTCATCACAACAAGCTACGGATCATGAGCATACTAACTATCAACCCCTGAAGGTGAAACCTTGCAGGATCCAACCAACAACTTGCATCTCAAAAAAAATTATGCCTAATATTGAAGGGTATAAATCAGAAAATACAAAAAAAATCATAAATCCAAAAAAATGAGAAAAATGATTGAAAAAGTAAAGAAAAAAATTATCCTTTAATGAAAACCACTTTGGTGGTGCATTGGGAAAGTACCTTGGTGAAAACCTGGCAAAAAAGTGCCTTGCGTATATAAAGCATCTCCATCTATTATTTGGATCTTTTGACCTATCATTCTTTGCATCACCATTTATCCATCATCTACATCCTTATCATGGCTTGACACTATAAGGTATCATGAACCCTTTAGCACTACTTGGCATATTCTGAAGGTTAGTCTGTCCTACCTTTATCAAAGTAGGCTAACATGTCACACTGGGGGCATTTCGTTATGAGTCACAATTGGGTTCTTGTATATCTTTAGGTTATTAGACATCTTATCAGAAAAAACCAAAAACATTCATAAAATCTTATCCAAAAAATCCAAAAAAATTTACAAAATCCTGTACAGCTAAAATCCAAAAACATTCAAAAAATTGTAAAGACTAAAATCCAAAACATCCAGAAAACATCAAAAAACCCTAAAAAGGTTGAACATTGAAAAAACAAAAAAAATAGTCCCTTGTCGAACTACGTCATCTCTAAGCTTGAACGTACACAAGGCCATCTTTGATGTGCCCCCGAGCAGCATAGGTTAGTCCTTTTAGGAGTCCATCATAATAAATTGTCGTCTCTCATCTGTTCATATCTTCATCTTGTAAATGGGTCGAGTCAATCAAACTACGTGGTCTCTGCATGTATAACATAGGCAAGGCTAATCTTTGATCAGCCCCCGAGGCCCCTAGGATAGGTATCTTAAGTTAGGTTCTTGGTCGAAAATAAAAAAAAATTAGAAAACCCCTAAAAATTCAAATATTTGAAAATCCCTAAATATCCAAATATTCTAAGAAAACACAAAAACATTGGAAAATTGAAAATCCAAAAACAATAGAAAACATTCAAATGACCTAAAAACCTCAAATATCTCAGAAAACCCTAAACAGCCTCAGAAAATTGAAAAATCCTAAACATTCGCATAAACTTTCAAAAATACCAAAAACAACCTCAAAACATTCTCAAAATACCAAAAAAATTGAAATATTCCAAAAAATCAAAAACTCGTCCATCCCATCTCGCTTTCAACTGCAATAAAATTTCACCCATAATAAATCGATTGTCACCTTCAACCTTTGGTGAAACAAGTAGAAATAAAGTATAGCAAGTTGTAAAGTGCGAACCTAAAAGTCAAAATCTAACATCTAAATCATAGGTAAATGCATCAGTGAACTTTATAGAAATGACTCATCTTAGCATCATCGTCCTAACATCAAACAACCATCTGATCAACATGTCCTAGGATGTATCCTTCCTACGATGGACATTAGTATCAGACATCACTTTAGCTAAACCTAAACTAGGCAAGAGCTATAGATAACACTGACTATTTGTCTTTGATCTTTTCTTATGATTTATCTTAATGACCCATTTCGAGGACCTCTTAATGATGTCTATCAAAACACTTTAGAGAGAAAGGAATATGGAATTGATCATTATCTTTCATTTATTGTGCTTTTGGATACTCTTGTAAAAAAATATTGGCGCGCATACTTGCTTAGTTGTGTGTAGGAAGGTCATTCAGGGTATGTTGACTATTGTGCATGCTTTGGTCCAATATATTCTAATCTTCTAACTTGCATTCCAACGATGTTTCCGTATATGTCAAGGTGTGAACAAGAACTATCATATTTGTTTGTTGAGTCAAATTCCATTACACTAGATACAATGTCATCCTAGTTATCAATACCTTGATGCATCGTGTCTATGTGTTATATCAAAGAATAAGGAACAACAAAAAATACCAATCCTGAAGCATGAGCATCTTATCCTGCATTTTGCATTGTCTCATCACCATCTCCAATAAATTCTTGGTGGATCATGGACTTGTTGGACTTTTTGAATCAATCTTGAAATCAATGGTCAATCCATCCATCTTATTCTTGTTATTCTTCTATCTTTACTAACATTTCTATCCAAGCATCAAAATGTGATCTACAACAAAATATACATGAGGCTACCCATAGCTAATGACTGTCTATACATCATGAAATTTTTCTACATTAATATATGAGCTAGCACACCAACAATCCCTCTTCCGCTAGGGCACAGTGGGGCATCTATATCATCTTCAGCTCAACAATCTAAAATGTTGCAGCTCTTTGATTCAAAAGCAACCTGAAATCTGAAGAATCTCAAGCATAAGTCTAATTTCCACCTATCGTAAGCTCGATTGGAAAACTTTATTCTCTAATCGATCTCTCAAGGGGGAAACCAACCATCTTTCGATCATATCAACGTCAAATCATCTAACGAATTTTGTTGCTAACCTTTCTAAAAAATCTTGATAAAACTATCAAATCAACCATCGTGGGGATATATCTTTCCCTACGAATCCTCGTGTTATTTAACACAATCCTTGCATTGTTGTGAATCCTCAACAATGTTATCAATCAATCAATTAGATCAATCAACTTTAGTTTGGCTATCAACATCTCAAAGAGATCATCGATATCTATTTCTACATCGTCATTAGCATCAAAATCAGCATCAAAATCAACATTAGTCTTTGAACCAATGCAATGAGTACATTGCTTCAAAGAGGGGCAAAATGTAGACACTAAAAAATGTCCCGATGGATCACATTGGCTGACTAACATAATTTCCTCTTTAAACCCATCTTCTTTTCGCTTAATTAATTTAAATAGACAAGCTATTTAATTAATTACATCATTTTAATCCATTAACCTAATTAAATTAATCAGGTTAATTCATCCCTTTTCATGCTAACATTTCTTCTTGATTCTCATTTTTTGATGAGAATCCATGATCCATGCCTCTCATCTCCTTCATCTTAGACCATTGATTAATCTTTTTAATCTCAACCCTTCATTCCTCATTTGCTTTCCTATAAATAGGTCAGTATTTGGAGACAAATGGATCCATCTTTTTCAGAGAAAACTTATGTTGTTGAATATCATCCATCTTTCAGAGCAAAGTCATGTTTTTGAATTCACTTGCATCCATACTCTCATATTTACTCACTTTTAGCTTATCTTAGTTAATTTTAATTGCATAATAGCTTAGAACATCCATTAATGGCTTCCATGTATCCATCTTAGTTTGTATATGAATTAGGGTTTTCATCTTTTAGCTTAGAATTAGCTTAGATTAGCTTAGCAATAGCATAATCAGTGAATTTTTTAGCATAAAATCATGGTAACTTAGCTTGCATCATGTTCATTTTTAGCATAAACTAGGTTTTCATACATCAATCACAATGGTTTCATCAATTCTCTTCCATTTAATCGACTAAAACAGGCTCACTAATCACGGGATTGGGAAAGGGTCGTCGTTTCACATCAACACGACACCAATTCCAAAATAGGATAAGTTTCAAATGGGTTAGATTACGAATTTAACTATTTTCTTAGTTTATAGCTTTTGTTTTCAATTAAATGCTTAGTTTAATTTTCCAATTTGAATGATCTTGTTTGTAGATGTAGGTTTTTTTGGAAAATTTATGCTTTGATTCATCATGAATCAAGTGTAATTGACCCTCACCAACATTCCCTCGTCTCATAGTTTGTAACTAGAAAAAAAAATATCAAACAACATAAAACTTCAAATTTTCACTTTTCAGAACCCTATCCAAGGACTCATTCACCCTAGGGTGAACCTATCCTTGTATAGGTGTCTTAGATAGCTTTTGCATTGTCTTTGTCTTTGTATTATTGGTTTGTTCCAGCTTGAAGAATTTTTTTAAAAAATTATGAAAAATTGTTATTGCATATGCAAGAAAAGTGTCATTTTACTTGATTTGTTGAAAATTTGGAAAAAAATTGTTGCATTTTAGTATTGAAAATCATTTAGATCTATAGTACATTTGTTTACATTTCTATATCATTGCATAAGTTAGATAAATTAGTTTTCATTATTGCACAAACTCAAAACTCTAGATGCTAGCATGTTTCCTTTTCAAAGATATGGTTTTGATATGGTTAAGGATGGATTGCATAGGTACAATATCCCTGCTTATGAGTACAATATTGGACACATAAATGAGGTCATTAACAAACATGTTATCCATCCTCCCAATATCTTTTATGAGAGTACCTTAGTGAAAGAGAACAAAATCATTGACACATTTCTTAATATAACCTTTCCTATCCTTCACTCAACCCCTAATATCCTCTCCCATTTATGAGTATGATTTGATATAAGAGGATGCAATCATAGAAAATCATGACAATCATAGTTTTTTCTTCTCCTAATATGTCTCCTACTTGTGACGAAGGTATTTTAGTGTTAGAAGATCCAATTGTGGAATGTCATGAGAATCTTGTTTGTCCCTCTCCCCATACATCTCCCACTTGGGAAGATATTATGATCCAAGAGGATAAGATCATTGACACATTCCTTAACATCACTTTTCATAGTCTCCATTCATATCCCAGCATCTCTCCCATTTGTGAGAACGTTTTAGTGAAAGAGGATACAATCATTGACAATCATGACGATCATAATTATCCTTCTCCCAATACCTCTCATGCTTGTAATGAAGGTATCTTGGTGTTAGAAGATACAATCATTGAGAATCATGAGAACATTGATTGTCCCTCTCCCAATGCTTCTTCCACTTGGGAAGATATTATTCCAAAAGAAGATGATGTCATTGATACATTTCTTTTGAAAGATAGTATAGATGAAGAGGATAAGGCAACCTTAGATGCCCCCTCATTAGAAAATCATCAACAAGAAGTCACATCCAATGAAGTTATGAATACAAAAGTGTCCATTAGATCTCCCATGATTATAAGACCTCCAAACACTCCTTTTGGACCTCCTAAGATTCCTCTAATTATTGGACCTCCCAAGTCATCTCCTAGGCCACTTCTTATCATAAGACCACATCAACACCAACCAAAACCTCTAGGACATGTCTTAAATTTTGCAAGGCAACTCACTAGTAACAATATTTTACAACAACCAAGTTATCATACCATTAATCATACATGTAATATAAGGAACAATAGGAAACCACAAACCATACCTACTTCATTACCACTTCCTCAAACAATTTTTCCTAGTGCTCCTCAGTTGCCTTTGCATAGTGGAAAGAAGTATGATCTTGTGGAACAACTTTGTAACACTCTCGCTAAGATATCCCTTTGGGATTTGATTCAAGCATCATCCCTTTACCATGGCATGCTTCAAAATTCTTTGCAAAAAGTTATCATCCCTCCTATTGCACAACTAAATGATATGGAAGCTATGATTGAGAATATGAATTCACCTAATTTAGACATTGTCTTTCATCAAGATGAATTACCTCTATTAGAAGTGTAAAAAAATGAGGCTTTGATGATAGTGGTTGTCATTAATAGGTTCAACATAAAACATACTCTCATTGATAATGGTTCGACACTCAATTTTTGTAATGTAAACCTTTTAGATAAGAATTGAATAGAAATGAATACAATTCAACCAAATTCCTTATCTATCTGTGGTTTTGATAACGTGGTAAAAAAACTGCTTGCCATGATAATATTGCATGTTAAAGAGGGTAAGGTTACATTACAAACTCATATTCATATCATACCTCAAGAGACCTCATCTAATATTCTCTTGGGTAGGCCATTGATTCATGCAATGAATGTGGTACCTTCAACGTTACATCATCTAGTGAAGTAGACTTACAAAAACAAGGTCTACACAATCAAAGCCAACCTCTAATCAGAAATCCTTTTGCAAACTAAAATAGGAATGAAAATTCCTTTGAGAACATTGATACCAACTTCAAAAGTGGAACCAGTGCAAGAATAAGAACAAGAATGTAACGCCCTTGCCAAGGAACCCTAGAGGGAAACACTAAACTAGGTCAAATTAATGGAATAATTTTTTTAAAAAAACAAATAGCTATAGAATGCATAACATAATAGTATAATCCTAGGTCCTCTAAGGTTCCTCGACTGTGCTACTCACAAAACTAACAATCAAGATTACTAGATATAACATAATAGATCTAACATGAAGGTTAATTTTAAAGCACCAAATCAAATGATCCTATATTACTCACTTCCATAATGTGACAACTAAACCAACATTAAAGATCATTTTCTAGCTAACTACCATATGAATGTTGCATTGCTTTATAGTACTCTTTGCAAGAGAGATCATCAATAATTGTTACATTAGTACAATAATTACAATAATGCTTCCTCTGGCACATGTGGGAAGATTACATCAACTTACATTAAGAGATACAAATGGAGATACAATCCAACATACAGATACATGATAGGATGTTTGCACCATTGGAACAAGAACTAGAATCCATAGTGCAATAATCAATCACCACACTCATGAACATACAACAAGAATACCCAATGGAGAAAAAGCACCAACCTCTTGACCATGTGGAACCTTGAGGTCCACCCCCATGCTAGGAGATAACACAAGGTCCCACATCCAACAATCAATTGGGAAAAAAATAGGCTAACACAAGCAAAGGGTTATACAGGACACCACAACAACACTGCTAACAACACTAATACTTTCAACACTTACATCACTTCCAGAGGCCTTGGCCCGATAGGGTGACACATGCGGAACCAACATTCCTTTCATGAGGAAAAAGAAATTGATCTTTCCAACCAGGCCTTCTCAACCCATCCTTAGCATATAAAAGCACTACAAGAAATGGGTGAGGCATCCATTATCTTATTTAATGTGAATTCTACCCATCCCCCTAATTCATTATTAAGGTTATCACTGGATTAAGAAACCCTCCAATGTGTTGTCCTGGACACCACTTTGGGTTTTGGCCCCCATTGAGAGCCACTCCCCCTACTTGCAACTAGAAAAACCTTCAATAGAAATATCATTACGACATCTCTTGAATCCACACAAAGATAAGAGATAACACCCTAGGATTTGCATTTCACACAATACACATGACCCACAACATAGCCAAACCACTTCCAAGGTTAAACAATCATAAGGACCATACATATAAATATACCCCCTCCTGGGTCTCTGGAAACCAACATACTAAACACATTTCCCAATGGCACATACTTTACATAGATGACACCCATTGATAAAAATTACATAACACTTAATCCAATAATCAAGACACAACAAATTAATCATAACCATGAAGAAATTTGCAAACTCATGCAATGGAACATAACAATTTAACAATTTAAAATCTAATTATACAAATATTTATATTGTTACTAATTAATCCACAAATCACTCAATTAAATAATTCATATCATAATAATGCTCTCAAAACTAACTTTTAAATTAGCATCACAAGAGATAGATATAAATCTAGTCAATTTTCCTATTGTAAAGGTATAACAATTAATTGAGATATCTTT
Organism: Sequoia sempervirens; assembly: GCA_007258455.2. Taxonomy (NCBI): domain Eukaryota; kingdom Viridiplantae; phylum Streptophyta; class Pinopsida; order Cupressales; family Cupressaceae; genus Sequoia; species Sequoia sempervirens. The sequence continues at coordinate 98,924,390 of VDFB02058242.1, read as the reverse complement.
GCATTATTTCCAACACAAATTAACCTAATTAACTTCATCATTTAACTTTTAAGTAAACGAAACTATGTAAATGTAGATTCATTTATCTCCTTTAACGAACCCTAACTTTCAACTATCTATAATTGAAGTAACTCAATTCACTTTAATTAATACCCAATTCATCTATCTATGACAAATTAGTTACTCGATTTAACAATAACTATCTAGATAAAAATCTTGATTAAATAACATTTTTATTTCTTCTAAAACCTTCTTTTCACTATTAACCATTATATAATATAATTTATAATACTTAATTACTCATTTTAATAATAGTTACCCAATTAAAATCTTTTATTAAATAGAATTTTATTTCTTCACTATTATATAATTTATCTCATATAAAAAAAACCTTCTCTTACATTTAACCCTAATATAATATAATATAATATATATATATATATTACTATCAAAATATAATCATAATATACATTATAAAATTTTAATCATATATAAGAAAACATTCTTTTACTATGATTATAATATAACATAATATATATATATCAAAATGAAATTGCAATATACAATATCAAGTTTAACTCGCATAACAAAGAAAATGCAGTGACACAAAGAAAAGGGAGAAGGGCACACGGCCTGCCCAACATGATTGGGTTGTGCACCAAGTATGGCGCACAGACCAGGCATTGAATTGATGACTAAATGCCTCAAATAGATCTCATCTCCTGGAGCGACATGATAGTAGGATGTATGTTGATTGCATTTGTTGAAAAGGCTTAAGAAACTTTCAGGGAATGTAATTGGAAGGTGCAATAGATGTCATATCATGGAATACAATGCTTGCAAGATAAGTGCAAAAATGTGCATAGTGAAGGAGATAGAGGGGTTGTTCTATGCTTGAGCATACAATCCAAGAGAAAATATAGAACGAAAATTGCATATGAAATAAACGCATCATCAAAGCACTTCAAATACTGCGTTCAGGATGAGAGGTTCAATATTATCACTGCTACAAAATATTTATATATATATATAATCGTTTTAGGTATTCAAATACATTTAACAATTGTTTCTATTCTAGAATAATTAAATAAACATCTCATTTCTAGGCAAAATTAGACAATCAAGCATTTATTTTCAGAAGATAGAGAGAGAAATCAATTGCCTTGATCACACACTCAGAAAAACAATGTAAAAAAGTTTAAAATCCAACCTGGATCCAATGCTTGGTAGGGAAGGAATTGATGTTGAGCTCAAACTTCCATTCACAATCCAACTCCAATTCAACCAACCAAATTTCCAAAACCACCATTCCCCACAAAATCAACAATATAAGAAAATTAACAGACAATTTTATCTCCCCCCCAGAAAAACAGAATGAAAACCCCCCAAAACCGTAAACATTTACAGGAAGGATGAAAATATCCATTGTTTGGTAAATCCAACCAACTATATAACAGATTATAGTTAATTTTTTTAATTTATTAAATCAACCTTCCTGACACACTCAATAATTAATTTAAATTAATTAAAAGCATTTAAAAATCATAGCAATGTAATATGATAGATATCCAATTTACACAAATGGGTAAAATCATTTACCCAACATTTACACGCATTATAATTAATTAACTCCAACCTTATAATATTTTATTTATTTACTATATTATTATTATTTATTAATTATAACATTACACTATAAATTTATTTCATTATTAACTAAGATTATATATTTATATATTTATTTATCAAAGGTACCCTTTTACTTAAAAAATTATTTTAATGCATAAGACACCCAATCAACCTTTATCAAACAATTTAAATTAAATAAAACCAAATGCCCAAATAATTACCTGACCACTATTCAGGGTCAAAAAGCAAAACCTCAAGCAACACCGACTAAACACTAACAATACTGACAAGGTGCCAAACTGGATACTCATCCTCTTCGAGGATGATGGATAGGGTAGGGGATCAAGTGTTATCTCCAATCAACTAATCCATTAGGTTTGAAGGCACGCTCAGACCTGCCAATTTAGGTGGAGTCGATGCCTAGTACCTACAACTTGCAACACACAAAATGGTTGTGCATATACATATAAATATAATAGTCACACTATGAAAGGAAATCACAATGTCACAGGGTACTCATAAGTGAGTGATGTGACACTGTCCCTTTCACTCAATCACATAAGTAAGAACAACACCTAGTAATCGAAACAACTAATATAACAATCAGTTTCATAGCAATCAGGATAAAATCAATCACATGATAATCACATAACAGTCATGATAAAATAATCACATAACACTCATGATAGGGTTAGTCCTCATAATCAAAACTGATCTTCATAGTCACCTGAATAAAACCATGTACTAATCATAACATGTGCATAAAATATCAAGTATCAAAAGTTTCATCAATGGAATCATCATAACAATGCATCTAACATCATATAATGTATCATAATGTCTCGTCGTAAAACAAATCAACTGTTAGTTTATTAGGGAAATAGCATGAGAGGCACTACAAAGAAAAGTGTTTCATCAATCACAAAAATATTGGACGGTGATTGGGGTTCATTATATTTTACACCTACATTCATGGGAGAATACAAGATTATGCACAAATTAGGAAAAGAGAAATAGGCTGCCATAATATCAACACAATCTAAGTCATCAAAACCATGTGAGTCCACAAATTTTAGAAAAGAAGAGGAAATCACAAATTATACA